>JARHVA010001212.1:3327500-3682500 GCA_037957365.1 Torreya grandis
AATCTTGGTGAAAAAACTGAAAACACTTCTCTTCTTTCAGAAGTGATCTTGCAAGAAACAACAAGATTTATTTTAGGTAGTGATAAATAACAGGTAACAAGGGCACAATAACTAGTAGGATGAAATGGAACACAAAGTCTCCACCTCAACTGCCCAAAGAGTGAAATATGAAGGACAATAAAGGCACAAAGTCATCCCAAGGTCCTTTACACAAAAAGAAACTAAAAACACACTAAAGACAACTATGACATCACAAAGTCTGAAAGTAATTGGATTCAAGACATATTCCTAATTACTTCTACTAGTTCTGCTTGTGAAATTAAATAAACAAGAATGCTTCTAGGAAATAGACATAAGAACAATTTCCTAAGATAACACAAACAATAACAGCACAAAGTTTGAAAGTTGCTTTCTCATTTAGATAAAGTAATATGATCAACAATCTGAGCTCAAAGTCTCAATAATCACCTTTCAATTTGGGCAGAGTTTTGCTTCTATATTGGAAAAGATCCTCCTTCCATAATACCATATATTACAATGTATAGCAGCCAAGAAAGGCTTGGCACTTTTTCCTATGGGACAACCCCTATTGCATTCAATGCCTTGAATGCATTTTTAGTTCTTTCTCTGGGGACCATGCTGGGAATAGAGTATTGCCTTAATTATGGCATGCCCATTCATTTTATATGTCTCTTCCTTAGCATGAGTTGTCTAGTCCTTTTCTTGATGTCTGTGTAACTGTCCACTTTGCCTTTACTTCATGGAAGAAAAACAGGCTGCATCATTGATTTGGTGTGCTCAGAAGTCTACTTGGTCCACTGTTTCACCTACTGGAAATAACTCTCTTGTAGATATTTTTGATCTTTCTGTATTATTCTCTCATCCCTAGAGCAATTTGAGCTCTCGAGCTCTCTCTTCAGCTAGTCACTTAGTTTACTTTTCAAGTTTCGTGCTATATTTGAATTTTAACAGATATTCCATTACCTTAAATTTGACTTCTATGGGGACGTCACTGGTTGCTATTTTTTTGAACCATGTCAAACCATGAACCTTTGAACCTGTGAAAGTTCATTGGTTCATTAGTTCCTCGGTTCAGGTGGTCTTTGTTGATTCCCTGGTTCCATTCACTTCCTTTTTCTCCATAAGGGCACCTACCTTTAGTTCATTGCCCTCCACAAGGGTACTTGTTCCTTCAATTTTGGGGCAGTCCCTTAAACTGATTGATTGAACCAACTTTGGTTCAATGGTTTAATGGTTCAACCTTGTGTTTGAAGCCTTATTTTTGTCTAAGTCTTTTGAAAGAATTGAACTTACTGAAGTGGTTGAACTTTGAACCTTTAACAAAGTGCTTAACTCTTATCGACAACGTTGAAACTTTGAACCCGTTGAACCATTGAACCTTTTAGAAGTGGGGTTCAATGGTTCAATGGTTCAATGGTTCAATCCTTCCTTTGAAGCTTTTTGATGAATATTTTTGATTGAACCAAGGCGTTGAACCAATCTTGAATTTGCCTAAGTGCTAGAAACTTGCTCCTTTGAGAGAGATCACCTATTGAAGCCTTTGAACCTGCTAGTCCCTTTACTAAAAAAGGTTGAAAAATGAGGAATTTGAATGTTCAAAACAAATTTTTGAGAAGGGAAGAGATAATTTTGGTCTAAAGGACCAAAATAGTTCATATGCTGTCCCAAAAAGAGTGACAAATTTTGGGAACAACAGCTAGCTCTAGTTGGGGAACTTCTTTCAGTTGAAAACTTGGAATAGCTAAGGGGAGTATAAACCAGAGTCTCCAGTGCCTTTAAGTATGCCATTGGGATATGGAGTCATGCCACCCAAAAAGAAAGGCACCAAAAAAAAATGAAAATGAACAACACACAATAGAAATAAAGACTATACAAATATACATATGTACAGGTGAACTTATCTGATACGTCAAGAATTGAAGCACTTCAGATGTTGCCCATTGTGAGGCAGAGAAAAGGGCATGCCATCTTGATGTCTCAATAGAAAACTATTTTCACCATTGAGCTGATGAATAGTAAAAAGGCCCCTCTAAAGGTAGTCAAATTTCCCATGCATTCCCTTTGGTTCTCTTCTCTTGTCCCACAACATGACTTGATCTCCAATCTAGAAATTACATTTTTTTGCTTTCTGGTCGAAGAGCTTCTTCACCAGACTTTGATGCGAAGCAATTCAGTTCACCACCATAGTTTGCTGCTCATCCAGCTTAGTCAAGCACATGATCCTTTTATCGATAGATCTTTCATATATCTGATCTTTGATTGCCTTAGACAATTTCAATGCTGGCAATTCTAGGGTGATTGGTATCTCAACATTGAGACCATAAAGATGTTGGAAAGGTGACATACCAATTGTCCTCTTTGGTGTAATTCTATCTGCCCATAAAGCATCAACCAATGTTTTATGCCATGTTCATTAGTTGTCATCTACCAACTTCTTGATGATAGTCACCAGGTTCTTGTTACTTGATTCAGCCTGTCCATTACCTTGGAGGAAATAATCAGAAGAGTGGGAGAGTGTAATCCCATAGTAAAAATAGAACTAGATAATCTCCTAAGAAGTGAAACAAGTTGCATTATCTGTGACAATCTTGGTTGGGACCCCAAACCTGGAAATGATGTTCTCCTTGAGAAAATTGCACACTACTTCTGAAGTGGCTTGCTTGGTTGGAATAGCTTCCACCCACTTGGTGAAGTAATATGTAGCTATGAAGACATAATCATGTCCAACACTTGAAGATGGGTTTACAACACTAATGAAATTGATTCCCCATTGCTGGAAAGGCTCTTCTATCACCACCAATTTGAGAGATAGAGAAATTAATTTGGGTCTTCCAATGAAATGTTGGCATAGTTCATATCTACGTACCCATTTATAGGCATATTAAAATAGAGTAGGCCAGTAATACCTGGCTCACAAAATTTTATGGGTAGTTACAAGAGCAAAAAAATGCCCTCCACAGGCTAGATTATAAAAGGACTTCAAAAGTTGGTTCTGCTACTCTTTATCTACGCAGTGAAGGAACCCTCCATCAAGGCTCTTCTTCTACAGGCCGTTGTCCTAGAGGACAAAATTGGCAGCTTTCAACTTGATAGTCCTCCTTTCCTTATGAGACAGGTGAGCGGGACACTCACCATAAGTAAGGAAATGAGCAATACTTGAATACCACTCATTTGTGGTGGAGACAAAGAGGACTGTTGGCATGTCTTCAATTCTTTCTTCTCCATGCTCTATTTCTTTTGGTCTGTTGTCAACAATCAATTGGCATAGGCCCTTTCCTCGCACCAGCTTCATTGGTTTGATGACTAGATCAAAATCTTAGATTTTAGCAATCCAATTTCCTCTTTTCATCCCAAACTCCTACTGAGTTAATATAGATTTGACGTGGTGTCAGGAACTAGGGTAGTAGTGTGTGAATTCAAGATGTAAAAGTAGAAATACTTCACTACCTTTCCCACTATATAAGCATGCTTTTCCATGTTTGAATACTTCAGCTCATAAGCTTTGAGAGGATAGCTCATGAAAGAAATAGGAGATTCCACACCTTCTTGGTTATATTGAACCAAAATTATTGAAAGTGTGTGCTTAGAAGCATAACTATACATTGTAAAATCCTTGTTATAGTCTAGACAAACTAGAATTAGGACGTGGGCAATAGTTGTCTTAATATCTTGGAATGCCAATTTCCTTCTTCAGTCTAGCTGAATGTGGCATTTCCCTTCATCATGTTTACAATATGGCGAGTCTTCTCAATAAACTCGGGGATGAACCTTCGTAAGAAATTCATCTTTCCAAAGAAAGAGTGAACTGTAGTCTTACTTATGGGCAAAGTAAGCTCTTGGATGGACTTGAATCTATCTGAGTCAATCTTTATGCCTTCTCAAGACACAATGTGTCTGAGAAGTTTCCCTTTTGTTACTCCAAAAATAGACTTCTTGGGATTTAAAGAAATGCCATTCTGGAGGCAACATTCCAGCACTTATTGCAAATGGCACACATGGTCAGGGTGATGCTTAAAAAAGATTGTTAAATCATCTAGGTAACTACAATGAACTTACCCATTTCATCTTTGCAATCAAGGTCCATTGCTTTTTGGAAGGTGGCACCAGCATTTATCAGGCCAAAAGACATTCTTCGATATGCAAAGGTGTCCTAAGGCATGGTGAAGGTAGTCTTGTGCTGGTCTGCTTCACCAAATTCAACTTGATTATATCCTAAGAAGCTATCTAGCATTGATAACATCTCTAAACTAGTCACTGTCTGAAGAACTTGGTCCATGATGGGCAAAGGATAGTTATCTTTTAAGGATGACTGATTCAAATTTCTAAAATCCACGTAGAGGCAAATTTTGCCATTCTTCTTCCTCACAGGTACTATGTTGGCAATCCATGTGGAATGATGGATTGGGAAAATTATTCTAACATTTAGTATTTTTTATATTTCAGATAGAATAGTACCTGATATCTTCAAATTGTACTGCCTAGATTTTTGCTTGTAAGGCACTGACTTAGTTTTGAGAGGAATCTCATGGCAAATTTCTTCAGGCCTGAGTGACTTTAGATCATCATAGGAGTATGCTAGGACATCCAAGTACTGGCTAAATAGAGCAGTGAAATTGGACTTCTCTTCTTGAGTGCATCGCTTGCCAATGTTCACCATCTTGGGATTTTCTTTGGTACCCAGATTTATTTGATCAAACTCTTGGGAGGAGCTTGAATTTGTTTGATGCTGTTTGATGAACCTATCATATTTATCAAATAGATTCTCAAGGGAAACTAATCCTTTGAGAATTTTATTCCCTTTTAGCTATAGGAATTCTCTATCTGTACCTAAACTTGATTTAGGGGCTGGTTCAAGCTTCTGAGGTTCACTACCTTCGAAGTGAAGCTGTTGAAAGCTATCTTTTTGTTCTAGGAAGGCAATTATTTTATTATCACCATTGAACACTTTCCAATGATTGGCATTGTCAGGCACACTTGGTTGAAAGACCAGTTCAATAGTGTACTTGTCTCCTTTAAAATTAGAGTGAATAACCAAGAGAGTTGCTTAAATAGCTAGTGCATTAGCTCGGTCATTAAATTCCCTAGGTATGGCAGAGATGTTGAAAGCATCAACGCTTTTAATTTGATCCCAGACTAGATTATGGTAGTGGTGCGATCTCTTATTTTTGGTTTGATACAGGTTTCTCACCTGACAAACCACCAATTCAACATCTCCTTTTGCATGAAGGAGCTTGATGCCTTTGTCTCGAGTAGCCCTCAATCCCAACAATAGAGATTCATACTCAGATGTATTATTGGTGTTGTTGAATTATAGTGTGTATGATGAAGGAAAGATATCTCCTTGAGGAGATATCAACATAATCCCAGCTCCCAAACTGGTAGAGGAGAAGCTGCCATCAAATTCCAGAATCCATACCTCATTAGACACTGATTTTTCTTTATGTTATTCTTCATTTGGAGGGAAAGATTCTTCTACACTTGGACTGAGCTTCACCAATCCTTCTACTGTTCCTTTTGAATCAATTTTTAGATTGTCACCTTCAGGAGTTTCATCAAACATCTCATGAACTTCTTCTGTGGATAAGAAGTAATTACCCATGCCTAAAGACTCAAATAGAATTTGAGCTTTAGGTGCTGATGTTTGAGTGACCACATATTTTTCTTCCTTCTCAGGAAGAAATATCTACATGACACCATTCATAGGGATCCTTCCCTCAAAAAGGTCCATACTCAACTCGCCATCCACATCCTTGTAAAAATTTTGCCCAAAAAAGATGCCATATGATGCTAGGACATCAGCCACCAGAACAGTCATCTTGATTTTTTTGTCTGAGAATGCTGCAAATGCAAATTGGGCATCCTTGATTTGTCCCAGTAGGGGGACTTACTTGTTCTCCATGGAGAAACATCTCCCAAATGTCTTGGTCAATGTGAGACCAAGAGATTCTACCACTTTGGTAGGCATGAAATTATCTGAATCTCCAGAATCAATGATGTAGTTGCTTAGCTTGTGACCGTTTATCAACAGGGAAACATAGAAAGGATCTATTTTCCTAGGGACAGAAGGAGTAATGACAATTTTATTTCTTGTGGATGTATTCTTGGGGGATTCATGAGTCACCTTTGAAATTGATTGTCCTACAGGGATGTTTTGGTTCTTCACACATTGAAACAACTTATCTAACTGCTCACAATTAGACTGTAGGAATTCAAATTTAGACATTTGGATTTTGGTTTTCTTTATATGGTCAATTATGTCAAATGTTTTAAATGAACTAGTTATAGAGGATGTGAGTTCATTCTTTTGATTTTTGGGAGGGGGAGGACTGGTTTGTAAATTGGAAGTAGAAGGTGCAGGGATGTTTGATGTACTTACCTTTCTTGCAATCACTGGTTCCTTTGGCTGGAAAGGTAGAGTGGTTCCTCTCTTAGCAATTGAAATTGATAGTTGAGGTCGCTCCTCTATCTTTTCTTTATCAGCTTACTAGGCTAACTAATTCTTGGATTAGGTGAACACAACATATGATCCCTCAGCTGCTTTACCTTTACTTCTGGGTTCATCTTGGTAATTCAGGAAACTAATGTTGGAGTCACCAGCTAATTATTATTCTTCCTTAGTGAAGAGATTAACATCATCTTCCAGGTTTAATTCAAGTTGGGAGGATAAATCTAATTCTACTTCAAGGTATCCAACTGCTGAATTGGTTAGAGGTGCTTTAATGGCAAGGTTGCCCCATGGGGGAGGAAGATGATTTGGCTGCCCTTGATTTCTAGCAGCATTGTCTTGGTATGACTGATTGGGGAATGTCATCCTTGGTACATCTCTATATGAAGGAGCAGATGACATCCCTTGTGCCATTTGTTTTCTAAGAGCTAGCAATTCATTTTCTAGCTTTTGTACCATTGGATCAGTGGTGACTGTAGGTGAGTATTCAGAAGATGAAGAGGATTTACCTCTATTTAGATCTCTCCTTATCTTTCCTACCAAGATAAGGTCATCTTCCACCTCAGTAGCCAAATCCTGAGCAATAACAAGGTCTGTGTGGCCAGCATGTCTTAATAGAAAACTCACTTTAGGCAGCTATGAGTTGATGAAGAAGCATTTAAGGTTCTCAGGTGTTGGCTGAGCAATGGTAGAAATCTAATTCCTCAGCTTATAAAACTTTGCTATGAAATCCCTCATAGGTTCATGAGGTTCCTTCTTCATCTATGTGAGCTAGGCCAGCAAGGCATGAACATCTTCTGTAGGCTTGAATTTGACTTCAAATTTAGCTTTAAGAGTGTCCCAGTCAGTCACTGACTGAGCCTAAAAATGGTAGAACCAGTCTACAACAGTACCTTGTAGTGTTTCCACAAATAGCCTGACTACCACATCTTCAAATTCCACACCTATCACACCATAGGCTATGCTAAAATTTGCAATGTGTTCATCAAGATGAACTCTCCCATCACCTAAGAATTTGGGGAAATTCTTCCTTAAACTGTGTGGTAGCTCATGCAGAGGTGGAATCAAATTGAGTGGGCTAAATGAGTTACCCCAGGGACCTTGAACTACCATGATTTGATTATGGAAAAGGAGGATAACAAATCTAGGTGGAGTATGTATAGGTAAAGCTCTACTAACAACAAAAAAAGGAAGCTCTGCCTTGCATTTGTGACTTGGTATGGGTAGGAGTAACACTCCTGGATCATTGAACTTGAAGTTGGGGAGGGAACAAATTGGAATTGCCCTTCTGCACCAATTCAAAAATAGGGTCAACAACACCTTGGGCTCTCTGACTTATAGTATAGCATGGAGTTGCCAGATTGTAGAATAAAAATGGGAAAGAACTGGTCTTGCTTCAGCTTGAAGCTTGAGGCTTCAAAGTGCCTGCTCTTCCCCAACAGAGTCACCAAAAATTGTTGGGTGAATATTTTGTCAACAACTAATTGATGAGAAAAATAGGTCTCTTTAACCACAACACAGGGAGATTGGTTGGCCAAATGTGTAGGTTTATAGCATCAGAGGTGGACAAATCTCTCCTCTCATCAAGGGGAGGTTCTCAATAAATAGGATGGAGCTATATACTATATATATAAGCATAAAGTAACACTCAGGGGTAGGACTACACCATCCATCTCTCTTTTTTCAGAGATGATGTTCACAAACAAAGGATAAAATCTTGGTGAAAACACTGAAGACACTTCTCTTCTTTCAAAAGTGATCTTGCAGGAAACAACAAGATTTCTTTCAGGTAGTGACAAATAATAGGTAACAAGGGCGTAGTAACCATCAGGATGAAATGGAACACAAAGTCTCTACCTCAACTACCCAAAGAGTGAAATATGAAGGATAATGAGGGCACAAAGTCATCGCAAGGTCCTTTACACAAAAAGAAACTAAAAACACACTGAAGACAACTATGACATCACAAAGTCTGAAAGTAACTGGCTTCAGGACATCTTCCTAATTACTTCCACTAGTTCTGCTTGTGAAATTAAATAAACAAGAATGCTTCTAAGAAACGGACATAAAAATAATTTCCTAAGATAACACAAGCAATACCATCACAAAGTCTGAAAGTCACTTGCTTTCTCATTTAGATAAAGTAATATGATCAACAATCTGAGCTCAAAGTCTCAGTAATCACCTTTCAATTTGGGCAGAGTTTTGCTTCTGTATTGGAAAATATCCTTCTTCCATAATACCATAGATTACAATGTATAGCAGCCAAGAAAGGCTTGGCACTTTTTTCTATGGGATGACCCCTAATGCATTCAATGCCTTGAATGCATTTTCAATTCTATCTCTAGGGACCATGCTGGGAACATTGTATTTCCTTAACTATAGTGTGCCCATTCATCTTATATGTCTCCTCCTTAGCATGAGTTGTCTGGTCCTTTTCTTGATGTCTGCACAACTATCCACTTTGCCTTTACTTCATGGAATAAAAATAGGCCATGTCCTTGATTTGGTGTGTTCATAAGTCTACTTGGTCCACTGTTTCACCTACTGGAAATAACTCCCTTGTAGATATTTATGTATTGTTCTCTCTTCCCTGTAGCAATTTGAGCTCTCGAGATCTCTCTTTAGCTGGTCACTTGGTTTACTTTTTAAGTTCTGTGCTATATTTGAATTTTAATGGATATTCTATTACCTTAAATTTGACGTATATGGGGATGTCACTAGTTTCTCTTTGTTTGAACCATTTCGAACCATGAACCTTTGAACCTATGAAAGTATACTGGTTCATTAGTTCCTTGATTCAGGTGGTCTTTGTTGATTCCCTAGTTCCATTCACTTCCTTGTTCTCTGCAAGGGCACTTGCTTTTAGTTCACTGCCCTCTGCAAGGGCACTTGTTCCTTTAGCTTTGGGGCAGTCCCTTGAACTGACTGATTGAACCAACTTTGGTTCAATGGTTCAATGGTTCAACCTTGCGTTTGAAGCCTTCTTTTTGTCTAAGTCTTTTGATCTCTTTGAACTTATTGAACCCATAGAACTGTTGAACCCATTGAACTATTTTGGTTCAAGGTTCAATGGTTAAATGGTTCAACAGTTCATTCCTTCATTTTTTTGCTAAGTCTTTTGAAAGAATTGAACTTACTAAAGTGGTTGAACTTTGAACCTTTGACAAAGCGCTTAACTCTTGCTGACGACGTTGAACCTTTGAACCCGTTGAACCATTGAACCTTTTAGAAGTGGGGTTCAATGGTTTAATAGTTCAATGGTTCAATCCTTCCTTTGAAGCTTGCCGATGAACATTTTTGATTGAACCAAGGCGTTGAACCAACCTTGAATTTGCCTAAGTGTTGGAAACTTGCTCCTTTGAAAGAGATCACCTGTTGAAGCCTTTGAACCCGCTAGTCCCTTTACTAAAAAAGATTGAAAAATGAGGAATTTGAATGCTCAGAAAAAAATTTTGAGAAGGGAAGAGATAATTTTGGTCTGAAGGACCAAAAATTTCATATGTTGTCCCAAAAAGAGTGATAGATTTTGGGAACAATATGTTGATTGCAAGAACTTTTAGATCACAACTTTTTGTTGGCAGCTCTTTTTACGGTGCCTTTTTTTGAAGTTTTTTTAAAAAAAACTCAACATTGCATTGGTTCTATTTTCATACATTGTTAAAATTTTATATGCACTAAAATACAATGTCAAACCTTTTTAATCTTGGGGTATTGTTGATAGTTTCAAGGGGTGCATTATGCCTTGTGTTCTCTCTTGCACTTTCATTTCTACAAATATCTTTTTTACTACACTATGTATAATAATTTTGGTTCAATTTATCATACCATATAAGTATCATGAGTGGAAAACCAAAGTAATTTTTTTTTAAGAGTAAGGGTTTACACAAAATAACTATGGGTAATAAAACTGAACCAAAACTAGATGTATAAAAGGCTAATTGGTTTAACCGATGTGATGATGCCTATGGTCAACTATGTTTATCAGTATCTTTTAAATTTCACTTTCACATTAAATTTTTAAACACACCTAATGAGGGTTGAAGCCTTTTGGAACAACTCTTTGGGAAGCAGGATGTAATGAGGGATCATAAGATAGAGAATGAGCTCATTAGTTTGTGTCCAGGCAACTTTTACACAAAACATGACTTCTTCACCAAATTCAAGTCACTTAGGTTGTAGTTGAAACTATGGAATAGAAAAGATGATGAGCATTTGATCCTTTTAATTATTTCTAAGTTAGGTCCTGACTATAATATTTTTGTTTCTACCTTCCATGCGACTAAGAATATTATTGAAGCTACATGAACCATGTCATCCTTGGATAATTTTTCTACCTCCTTGGCTAAGGAACAAGATAATATTATTCATATGGTTACATTGAAGTCCTGTAAATATCATGCCCTAATTATTAGTCATATAAAACAAAAGGATTTACATAGTAAGGATAATAAATAGAATAAGAATAACAATGAGCAAAAGAAGGGTAAAAAAACTAAAGTTACTTCCAAATCAACAAATGAAACATCCTCTTCAAATGCTAAACCTAAGAAAGAGAAGGTCAATTGTACCTATTGTAAGATAAATGGGCATGAATAACATAAATGTATGAAGAAACAAATATATCACTTGATAAAAATTTTATAAAAATATAACATAAGCGTCCCTAATTCCATCACACAAATTTCATCAACTTAAGAGCCTTCTAACAAAAAATATAGTGGTAATGGGAAAGTAAAGGGCAAGACCCTTATTATATTTGCATCTCAACCTTCCACATGGGTGATTTATTCTAGTGATTTGCAACACATGGCCTCATCACATGACCTTTTCTCATTTTTAGAGCCAAGTTCTATGCATTCTATTCTAGTGGGTGATGATACTTCTATAGAATTTTGTGGGAGAGGGCCTGTTGAAGTGAGTGATGGAACATTATAATATGTTTTATGTATTTCATCACTATCAAATAATCCCCTATCTATTTATTAGATCACTCACATTGGTTTAGGTAAGATAGTTGAGTTTACCCCAATTCATATGGTCATTAAGGAGTTGCATAATTATTCAACAATGGCAGTTGGGAAATTAGATCACCAATCATAGTTGTACACTTTCTCACACTTTGATTATGATCACTCTTATAATGCACTACTAACTCAATTAGATGAGGTGAGTAAGCTATGACATGAGTGATTTTATGATATTAACTATCGTTACTTAGAAAAACCCAGTCGAAATGATATGGTTACAAGGTTGCCTTGTGTCTACTTTCATAATGATGTTTGCCAAGGTTGCATACTTGGTAAGCATCCTGAAGAGAAGTATGAAAAAAGGAAATAATGGAGAGACATAGATTTTGGATTTAGTTTAATGTGATATTTATGGTCTATTTCAATAGCCTTCATTTAGCAGGACCAAACATATTCTTACCTTCATTGATGAATTTTCAAGGCATACTTAGGTGTACTTTCTTCGATGGAAGTCTAAGGTTTTTGAACATTTTTAAGACTTCAATGATTTTGTGCATAGAAAATGGTGGTGAGTATGTCAACCATATTTTTGAGGATTTATTCACTTTATAAGGTATTTATTTATAGCTTATAATTCCATATAGTCCTTAGCATATTGGTGTGGCTGAATACAAGAACAAGTATGTGAAGGAAATAAAAAACTATATGATACACTCCAAATATATTTCACCTTAGTATTGGGTAGAGGCCATTAAATATGCATGTTACATTTAGAACCATGTTCCCCATTGAGCCTTGAAAAGAATCATTTAGTTTGAATTTTGGAGTGGTCAAAAACCCATAGTTAAGCACTTTAGAGTTTTTGGATCCCCAACTATGGCCTACATTCTTAAGAAGAAACGTAAAGTGATGGATCCATAAAATAATTGGTGAAATACAAGAGAGAGGTACCAATTAATTTTTGCCTTTATCTCTATGTTTCTAGGGCTTAACACTCACTCATGGCCAGACATTAACACTTCTCAGACTTAACAAACTTAATATAAATTCATTGCATTAATCTTAAAAAAATTATAATGGAATATATTAAAACTCTCAAACACACACATTGACACTCACACATGCCTATAAATGATTATTATAGTACATGAAATAGTTTTATACTCTCATTTAATTCCTTCTGAATGGATTCAACTCTTTGTTCTTCACAACTCATTTCTCTCTCCAAAACTTACTCTCTAAAGAATTTATTCCTATTATTAACATACTAAGATCCATGGGGTGTCTCTTAAAATTCCTTAATTTCAACATAACATACAAGATCAAGTGTCCTTAAGGTTATAATATCAACACCTAATTATTAGTAACTATCAGTAGCTATAAGGTGAGATTTCAAGACAAATGAGAGTTAAAAAAACCACCATAAATTTAAAAAAATATATACAATTGTCCTAAAAAATTAAACAAAAATTTTATATCATTTAAAAAAAATTGGCATTACAATTATTACTACATAAATATAACCATCTTGCCAAGTGTCACATACTAGATAGGGTACTCAGGTGACATTTTCAAGCCAAACGACAACAAGAAAAAACCTTCATAAATTTTATCCAATTTATATTAAATTTTAAACAAAAATTATATAGTAATATTCATCTCACTATTTCCTTATCCCAAAGAACCATCCTATCGAGTGTTATAGACTAGACATATGACATTTTAAGGCTGAATGAAAGTTACAAGAACTATCACAACTTTACATATATTAATCCAATTGATATGAATTTTGAACCACATATTTTAGAATAAATTTTATATCACCTCTCTAAATTTATAGATATAATTATTACCTCATCCAAAGAACCATCTTTCCAAGTGTTTCAAACTTAGACATATGACATAGTCTAACAAAAATAGATTGTAGTCTTCCGTGGTGACTCTAAATGAGTTGAAATTTGGTGTAGAGGTTGAAAGTGTTAGTTAATATTACCTAACCAAATTTCATCATTTAATTCTTACCTCAATTTAATAACCATTTATAAAAAATGTTAGTGACTTAACAATCCATGTAGACTGATAGAAATAGACAAAAGATATATGCACTTTTTCTGTAGCAAAGGAATACTTTTACAACATAAATCTAAGAGGTTAACAAGATCACACCAACAAAGCCACAACCTAAAAACCCCAAAAAACACACCACACTCTAATTTTTTTGGATGAAATATTGCATGAACACTTAGATTCTCCTGCATCAGACACCCAAGGTTTATAGAATGTAAGATCCTACTCACATAGATGGAACAAGTGGTAAAACCACTATTTTGACCATGAATTATAGTGGCCATGGTGTTACTTTCCAACACACCAAGTACTTTAGCTAATTTTTTCACTTGTTCTTCCACTTATGGCTCCTTCTTGCATGTTTTAATTCATTTCTTCTCTTCTTACCTTTGCTCTTCTTTGCTCACTCCTTTTTAGGTGTTATACCCATTATAATCCTTCCTCCTCTACCTAAGGTTCATATTTTCAACTCTCCATATTCTTGTGGGTTTAAAACCACCTTCATTTGATCACATCCACCAAGATTCTTGTTCTTGTATCTTAATATCTCTTGTGGGCTTAAGCCCATCACAGACTAACCACCTCCTCCTAAATCCCTCTTAGCTTTATTTCCACATTGTCCAACCTACTATTGAATCCTTATTTCCATCACTCTTCATTATGTGCAGCTCTTATCTCATGGATACTACCTCTTTTTTCATTCTTAAAATCATCACAATATAATCAATACATATTTGGGCATCCAAATGATAACCTATATCCTATAGTACCATCTCAAGGATAGTCTTTACCTTCTCATCCCTTGTTGTCCTCATTGTTGTGTCAATAAACTAATCCATCTCTATTTTAACATAATTTTCTTCTCCACATGTTTTTTTTGATATGTAAATTATCTACTCCTCTTCACTTTAATTATTGAGTGCATAATTTAGCACTTATAGCTTCAAGTATTCACCTTGGAAGGCCTCTTTGAATGCCTCCATTTTATTCATTTTTGTGCCTGCACACTAGCTATAATGACAAATCAATTTATAAACATGAGACTTAATAAAAACATCAGTTCTTCCTCTAGCTTCACACTATTGTCTTGATTCTCATCAAGTATGGGCTTCTCAAATACTTTATCACTCTTCTAATGTTCTTGTGATTATTCTTCTTCACTACTCAAACTCTTTATACTAGTGTTGAGTTGATTATTATCTCCTTATTTCATCTCCACATCATATGAAGATAAGCATTCACTCTCCTTGTCCATATGAGGATAATTCACACCTTGACTCATAAGGTCTCTCCTTCAACATATATGTGGTTTCCTTTCACATATGCAATGTCACTTTCATATTTCAGTCATCGTAATAAAACCATGTCACCATCTCCATATCCAGTTCCTATAATCACTTATTATATCTCTTATTCACACTTAAAAGACATATTTTACATATATTATCTATTTTTCATAGTCTTCTCATAGATTTCTCCTTCATGATGGACTCCCAAAGGACCATTTATAGCAAACTTAAATTTATTCTTTCTAATTTCTTCTCCTTCAAATGGAGTTATGTAACCATACTCTCCTCACTTGTATTAGCTTGAACTTCCTCCACTATTATTATTTCCTTTTTAGAAACTTGAAACTCCTCATGGCTACTCTCTTCATTCACATATATTGTTTCATTTATAGAATATTGTATATTTACTTGGTTATCATCAACCCTTCTACCCTAAAAAATATAAAATACATATGCATTAGCTTCATTAACCAAGAATTGTTCTATTTTTTCCCACTAATGGGATATTGCAATCTCATTCCCATCATCAAACAATGGGTCACCTTCTTTTGATTCAACTACTATCACCTCTATATCCTATTGCATGAATATTTATTCTTTTATGGGATACTCACAGATATATTTCATCTTGTTATTTTCCAAAACAAACTTGAGCTTCTCACATGGAAACCTTATATTCTTGTTGTATTCTAAGACAACCTTCTTCTTCACACACACATACTTAATCTTGTTACTTATAAAAGTAGTCTTGCATAGATCACATGGTAACTTCCCCCTCATATTACCTCTCATGGAAATATTATTCTTATTTTATCTCTCAAGCCTCAACACATTAATCTTATTTAATAATTATAGCTATAATTTTGGGTGCACAAAATGGCCCAACAACTTAGAAACCATATGTTCCCATCTGCTGACCTTCTTTCCTTTTCCTTGTCTCATTGCTTGGAGATATTTTCAACACACCACTAAACTTCCACAAAGTATATTAATTATAACATTTAACCTTATAGGGTATTTATTATTCTCATATTCAAAATAAACTTATAACTCCACTACCCATTTCATAAACTTATCATGGCTCTCTTTACCACATAAAAATTCAATATCACAAATAAACTTACCTCTTTCCTTCACCATGATCTTTGTTTGTATTTTCATTCTACTAGAATATTTTCCTTTGATTGCTCGACCTCTTTTAAAATCATTCAATCTCAATTTTAGGGACATCAAGCCTACCATATCTCTTCTTCATCATCTTCACTCAAAACTATAACATCTCCACTTTGTGTAGTCATCACCATCATATCCAGTCTTTCCTAGAATATTTTCAACATAACAACCAAGTATTGTACCTTTGATGCTCTAATACCACTTTTTTAAGTCACAATTTATGGATACCAATTAAGTTTTTCCTTTATATCTATGTTTTTTGGGATATACATTCACTCATGGTCACGCAATAGCATTTATTCAGACTTGATGCATTTAATACATCTTCATTACATTAATCTTCAAAAAAATATAGATGGATACATTAAAAATATAAAATAATCACATTAACACATGCACCTATAGGATTATTATATTACATGAAATAGTTCTAGACTCTCATATACTTCCTCCTAAACTGATACAACTCTTTGTTCTACTCTTGGAGAGTTCTACTCCATAGTTTGCTTCTCTCTCGAAATCATGTATTCCTATTATTAACATACCAATATTCATGGGATGTATCTTAAAATTAATTGATGTTAAAATAATTTACAATAGTTATGTGGACTTTAGGTTTCAATAGCAACACCTAACTATCATTAATTGTTAATAATTGTTAAATGACGTTTCAAGCTGAATGATGGTTATAAAAACCACCATAAGTTTATCATAGATTACCAAATTGTCCTTAAATTTGAAAAAAATATTTTAAACTAAATTTTATATCACTTAAAAAAAATTAATTATAATTATTACCACACAAAGAGAACCATATTTCTAAGTGTCGTGGACTAGACATGGTACTCATGTGATATTTTCAAGCCAAATGACAACTAAAAAAAACAATCATAAATTCACCCCTATTTATCCAATTGATATGAAAATTTAAAAATGAATTTTAAACTAATATTATTAACATATCACCAAATTTTTACATCTAAATATTACCTTAGTATTATCGTATCCCAAAGAACCATCCTACCAAGTACCATAGACTAGACAAATGCCATTTTTAGGTTGACTGACATTTACAATAACTATCATAACTTTATAAATATTTATCCAATTGAGTTTAAATTTTAAACATAAATTTTAAAATACATTTCATATTACCTATATAAATTTATAAATCTGATTATTACAAAATCTAAATAAATATCTTGCCAAGTGTCATAGACTTAGATAAATGGCATGGTATGATAAAATAGATGGTACACTTCTGTAGTGAATCCAAATGAGCTGAAATTTGGTGTCAAGGTTTTAAATTTCATTTGACAAGACCTAACAAAATTTGACCATATATATATTACCATAGTTTAATAACAATTTTTGACAAATGTCTGTGACTTAATAGTTCATGCAGACTAGTAGAAATAGAAAAAAGATATTCACACTTTTCAAGTGATAAAGGAATTATTTTTTAGAATAAATATAAGAGGTTAACAAGATCACAAAAACAAATCCACAATATAAAAACCAAAAAATCAAAATACACTCTATTTTTAGTTGATGCAAGATTTCATGAACCCTTGGATGCTCCTACATTAATAGGCCTTACATTTTAGTTGGGTATCTAGATGGTGTTAATGGATACAAGCTTTGTCTTACTATCACATATGAGTTGTTCATTGAGAGGAGTGTTTTTTTCAAGAGGGTCCTTCATACTCAACACTTGAAACTTCTCCTTTTTCCTTGGACTCACTAGGATTTGATGACAATTCTAATGGTTTAGATCACCCTGAGTAGATTCCTAATGATGAAGATTCTTCTTCCAATTTAGATGATGAGAATAGTGACAGGGATTAATCTCCTTTCTCTCTTAATCACTTTTTCAAAAGTTTAGAAATATCCTATTTACTCTCTAAATTTAGGTCTTCTTTGGGCTAGACAGACATTGTAGGGTGTAGGTGATTGAGTTGGGGATCCATCAAATACTATGCAAACATGCTCAAAGTTCCAAGGTGTTTCACATGTTTTCATTACCTATGTTTCTAATCCATATTATTTTCATAAGGCATTTAGTAGTCATGATGAGGATACAATTATGCATGAGGATTTTTGTTCCTTGATCAAAAACCACACTTGGGATTCAATACCCATCCCTAAGGGAAGGAGGCCAATGTAGATGGATATATCAAACAAAATTTACATAATCTACATTAGTGTATAAGTTTAAAGCACAATTGGTAGTAAAAGGTTTTTCATAGGTTCTTGACATTGATTATATCAAGACTTTTGCACTAGTTTCAAAAATGAATCCTATTCGACTCACTCTTACCATTTTTACAAGTCATCATTATGAGGTTCATTAGATGGATGTGAAGAGTATATTTATTCATGGTGAATTTAAGGAGGAGATATATATGGAAAATTTGAAAGGTTTTGTGAAAGATTATTTCTTAATATGCAAAATTTAGAAATATATCTATGGCCTCAAATAGGTCCCTCGACCTTGGAATACTAAGATGGATTCCTTCTTTCACATAGTTGGGTTCACTAAATGCCATTTTGATCTAAATGTTTAAATTTTACAGTAGTATTACTCACTTTTGATTTTGGTTTTATACGTTGATGACCTATTGATCACATGGAGCTATTCATCCTCCATTACAATGGTGAAACTTTATTTGCATGAAATTTTATCCATGACTAACTTAGGTTTGTTGTACTACTTCCTTAGGATTAATATTTCATAATCTGACTTAGGGATCACCATTGAAAAATCCAAGTATGATCTCGATTTGCTCACCCTATTTCACATGGCTAACTATAAGCCAAATTTGACTCCATTTATTTATGGGGTTAAGCTTGAGGTTGAATATTCTTCTCCATTGGTTGATGCTACCTTGTAGTGAAATCTTATTGGTAGTCTCATCTATTTGACTCACACTAGACCTAAAATTTTATATGTAGTGGGCATGGTCTCTAGGTTTATGTTGAAACTACATGAGCTGCACTAGAAGGCAACCAAACAGATTATCCACTATATTTAGGGTACTCATTATTTTAAGATTTACTATGGAGTAGGTATTGATGTTGAATTAGTTAGGTACACATAATCATACTAGGCTAGTGATATTTAGCATCATAAATCCACTTCATGATATACTTCATCACTTGGTTTGAGTTTTATTAGTTGTTTTAGAAAAAAATAAGAATGTTATTACTTTATCATTTACTAAGGTTGAGTATAGAGGATTTGTGAATGCTGATAATGAGGCTATTTGGATTCAAGGTATTATTACTAAGTTTAATATCTAGTTTAGGAGACCCATAATCATATTCTATGACAATTAAAGCACTATCTAGATCTACAAGAATCTAGTCCAACATGAGCAAACCAAACACATTGAGATTCATATAAAATTCATTTGGGATCTCATTCATGGACATGGCATTGATCTTAGATTTTTCTAAACTACAGAGCAAATATTGATATCTTCACCAAACCCTTAATTGAGAGTATCATCATTTGTGAGATATTCTTGGGGGTACGGGTAGATTCAAATTCAGATTTTAGGGGGATTTCTAGTTATTTATTCTTTTCTCTCTCTAATTTTAGGGGGAGCTTATGGGGGGATTTTTTATGTACTTGGGTACCTAATCAAACATTGTTGCTTGGACCTAATTATTCTACCCACCCAAGCTATGCTTAGGGGGTATTGGTGTAGGTTTTTTATTTAGGTATAATAATTAGGTCATTAGGATATATATGAGATGATCTTACACTATATTTTTTATATGCACTCTCTACATTTTTAGGTGGCCTTATTCCTCTCTTCTTCCTATTTATGTACCTTTCCTCAATCTATTCCATTATTTCTTAATACAAGCTAGTTATTATTTTCATATTTGGTTCCTCTCTTTCAACATGACTCTCTTTTTCTATATTTCCATTTTGCATGTTAAGAGAAAAGTGTGTTTGAATCCTACCAGTCCTCTATCATGGTCCATTCTAACAAAATTAGCCCCATTCTATTGAAAATGTCTTCTTTTGCTTGTCCTCCTCCTCAATGTTAACATGATGATCTCTAAATAACCCATATGTGAAATATATTTCACACCCTATCACTCCTTCTAGGATCTCTTTAGTGCATGGATTTTGAAATGATGATGCGTGTGGCATTGGGTAACCAAAAATCAATACAAATCTGAATGTGCCCATACTTTTTTATGCTTATTACCATGGAACTTACTCAATCAAATTATTAAACTTGATAAATAACTATTAAACCATAATGTTGGCTTTATCTTCCTTCACTTTTGTGAACATATTAGGATTCATTATGTATGGTCTCTTCTTCATAGGTCTTATGCCATCTGTTGGGTGAATATTTTGTCAGCTAGCTAACTGATGACCAAAATAGTTCCTATCACCACAGCATAGGAAGATTGGTCATCCAGGTGTGCAGCTTTACTACATCAACCAGAGACAAATATCTCCTCTAATCAAGGGGAGGTTCCCTATTAAATATGCAGAGGCTATATACTATATAAATAATCAGAAAGTAAGACACGGGTGGAATGAACCATCCATCTCTCTTTTTTTAAAGATGATGCTGACAAACAGAGGAGAAATACTGGGTGATTGGTGATGGCACTTCTCTTCTTTCAGAATTAAAATTCAACAAAGAGCTAGATCCCTTCCTGAATAGTAGAAATCTTGGTGAAGCAATAGAAGGCACTCCTCTTCTTTTAGAAGTGCTTGTTCTTTCAAACAACATGACTCTTTTTGGTAACAAGTGACTGGTAACTAGGTCCAAAGTAACCAACAATCTAAGATGTAGCACACAGTCTCCACCTTGACTGCCCTAGAGGGAGATACGACAGACAATGAGGGCACAAAGTCATCCCAAGATCTTTTACATAGAAACAGAAAAGAAAAACACACACTGAAGACAATTATGACATCACAAAGTCTAAAATAAGTTGGCTTCAGGACACCTTCCTTATCACCTCCACTAGTTCTGCTTGTTAAATCAAATAAACAAGAATGCTTTTAGAAGATAGACATACAAATAATCTCCTAAAGTAGCACAAGCTATAACAGCACAAAGTATGCAAGTAACTTTCTCATTCAATCAAAGAAATATGAATTACAATCTAAGCTCAAAGTCTCAGTAATGCCTTTCAATTTGGGAAGAGTTTCACTTCTGGTAAGGGGAAGATCTCCCTTCAAATGATAAAAGAGATTACATTATATAGAGGCCTAGGGGAGGCTTGGCACTTTTTCCCATGGAGTGATCCATTCAGCACATTCAATGCCTTGGATGCATTCTTGGTCTTGTCAGAAAGGGCCATGCTGGAGCAGGATAGCTGCCTTGATTGTGGTGTGTTGATTCATCTCTAGTGCTTCCTCTCGAGCTTGAATTACTCATTTGTTCACCTATTTAGCCATGCAATTGTCTACTCTGTCTTTACCTCCAAGGGGAAAAATAGATGATGTTTTTAATGTCAGTAGACCCCAAATATCTACCCAGCGAACTGCTTCACCTACTGGTAGTAACTCCCACTAAGTTTCCCTTTTTGTCTCTTCCTTCTCTCAACCCTGGCCTTAGGCTTTTTGAATGCATCTAGGTTCATCTTTTGAGTCCACAAAATCAATAGACACTTAAATGAAGTTGATTTGGCATTTACAGGTCTTTCCTCTATTGAAGGTTAATGGCTAGCTAGTCGCTTTAAATTTGACATCTGCGGGCCTATCATCCTGCTATGACACGAGTGAGGACACATGGAAGCATCCATGATTTTGAAATAAGCTTATTGGAATAAGCTTTGAAACTTTTAGAGGCTGGAGGCATGGATGCAGACACATGACAGCTTCTACTGCATTGGGATGGGACACGTGGCGAGTTTTGTGCTTTAAAGCTTCCTCTAAAACTACGTCTCAGCATGTGACACTTGGCAGCATTCACTGCACTTTGAGGCTCAAACCTTTCTCAAAGGGAACTTACCCTTCTGGGTCTTGAAAAAGGTCTACTTTTGAATGTTGAGTGTCCCTCTGTAAAGGTGTCTGCCCTCTTTTATGACATGTGGCACCTTCTACCACTTTTAACTAGAGACACATTGCATCTTCCATTGTTGACACTTGGCATCATCTACCTTCTTGGGCCTTTGCAAAACCATAGAAACACTTGGGGCTCAGTTGGGCTCTCATGGATGATGACACTTATCGGTCTCCACCACTCTCTGCATAGGACACGTGGCATAGTCTGCTACTCTTAGGAACACAAAGTGAAGCCTTCTGTGATTGCCATTTGTCACCCTCCGTGGAACTCTAGAAGAAGCTTTGTCGAAAGGAACCCTGTAGCTTATAAGGAACTTTGAGAAGCGAATGCTGACACGTGTCACATTTCGCTGAGTTACAACACTAACATGTGGCATGGTTTGAATATTTTTAGAAGTCATGTGGATGCAGACATTGGGTAGCTTTCAACAAGTTTTTAAAAGGGACACGTGGCACCTTCTACCACTTCTCCAAAACAAAGCATAAAGGGGCTCATATGATGACACTTGGCAACATCCACCTGACTCTTTCTTTTGCATGCGTCTCTTTTCTTAATTAAGGGAATCTTTGAACTCATGTGTTGAATTGATTGAATGTTAAACCCATTGAACTGATGAACCAAAATGGTTCAAGGTTCAACGGTTCAATGGTTCAAGATTTTGAGACTCATTAAGTGTTCGGGGCCACAGAACCTTAAAAATGGTTAAACTTTGAACCTCTGCCAAAGCGCTTAGCTCTTATTGATGGCGTTGAACCCTTAAACCCATTGAACCCATTGAACCAAAAAAGTTCAAGGTTCAATGGTTAAATCCTTGTTTTGATGCTTGCCAACAGACCCTTTAAACTCATTGAACTTGCTAATCCTTTTACCAAAAAGTTGAGAAAATGATGAAATTGAATGTTCAAAACAAATTTTTGGAAAGGGGAGGGACAATTTTGGCCATGTAGGACCAAAATAGTCATATGTTGTCTAAAAAAATGAGGAGTTATTTTTTAGGGACAACAACTGGCTCCTATTGGGGAACTTCCTTCAGATGACAACTCAGAATAGCTGAGGGGAGTAGAAACCAAAATCTCCAATGCCTTGAAGTGTGCCATTGGGATACAGAGTCATGCTACCCAAAAAGAAAGGCTCCAAAAAATGAAAATAAAAGAACAAAATAGAAACAAAAGACTATACAAATGTACATATGTACAGGGGAACTCATCTGATACTTCAAGGGTTGAAGTGCTTTAGATGTTGCCCATTGTGAGGCAGAGAAAAGAGAGTGCCATATTGATACTTCAACAAGAAACTATTTTTATCATTGAGCTGATGAATAGTAAAAGGGCCCTTCCACAGGGAATCAAACTTTTCATGCATCCCCTTTGGTTCTCTTCTCTTGTCCCACAGTAGGACTTGATCTCCAATTTGGAAATCATGATTCTTTGTTTTTGGGTTGAAGAGATTCTTTATTAGACTTTGATGGGTGGTAATTTGGTCCACCACCTCAGTTCTCTACTCATTCAGCTCAACAAGGCACATGATCCTCTTCTCAAGTGAGCTTTCATATGTTTGATCTTCAATCGCCTTAGCCAATTTCAATGCTGGCAATTCCAAGGTGATTAGTATCTCAGCATTGACACCATAAAGAAGTTGGAAGGGAGACATACCAATTGCTCTCTTTGGTGTAATTATGTCTGCCCATAGAGCATCAACTAATGCCTTATGCCAAGTCCTTTGGTTGTCATCCACTAGCTTCTTGATGATAGTCACCATATTTTTATTGCTTGACTAAGCCTGTCCATTCCCTTGTGGCAAGTAATCAGAGGAATGGGAGAGTGTAATTCCATAGTAGAAGTAGAATTGAGTAATCTCCTAGGAAGTGAAATAGGCTGCATTGTCAGTGATAATTTTGATTGGGACCCCAAACTTGGACATGATGTTTTCTTTGAGGAAATTGCATACTACTTCTGAAGTAGCATGTTTGGTTGGAACTGCTTCCACCCATTTGGTGAAGTAGTCTATTGATGTGAGGACATAGTCATGTCCAGCACTTGATGATGGGTTTATAGCTCTAATAAAATCAATCCCCCATTGCTGGAATGGCTCCTCTATGATCACTGGTTCGAGTGGTAGGGCAGCTAACTTGGGCCTTCTGATAAACTGTTGGCATAGCTCACACCTTCTGACCCACTTGTATGCATCCTGAAAGAGAGTTGGCCAGTAGTACTTGGCCCACAAGATCTTATGAGCAGTCACAGGAGAAAAAAAATGTCTTCCATAGGCTGAATTATGGAAGGACTTTAGAAGTTGGCTTTGTTGCTCCTTGTCCACATAGCAAAGGAACATTCCATCAAGGCTCCTCTTGTACAGGCCGTTGTCCCAGAGGACAAAATTAGTGGATTTTAGTTCGATGGTCCTCATTTATTTATAATACAAGATTACATGACATTTAGCATAAGTAAGGAAATGAGAAATACCTGAATACCACTCATTTGTGGTGGAGACAAAGAGGATTATAGGTGAGTCATCCACTTCTAGTTCTTCATGCTCTGTTCCTCCTAGCTTTTTATCAGCAATAAATTGACATAGCCCCTTCCCACACACCAACTTCATTGGATTGATGATCATATCAAACTCTTGGATCTTAGCAACCCAGTTGCCTCTCTTTGTCCCAAACTCCTACTGAGTCAGTATAGATTTCACTGTGGTGTTAGGGACTAAGGCAGTAACTCGAGAATTGAGGATGTAGAAATAAAAATGTTTTACAACCTTCACCACTGCATAAGCGTGCTTCTCCATATTTGAGTACTTTAGCTCATGAGCTTTGAGAGGATAGCTCATGAAGGAAATGGGAGATTCCATACCTTCTTCATTTTTTTGAACCAAAATTACTGAAAGCATATGTTCTGAAGCATAGCTGTAAATGGTGAACTCTTTGCTATAGTCTAGACAAGCCAAAATTGAAGCATGGGCAATGGTAGTCTTGACATCCTCAAAGGTTGACTTGCCTTCTTCAGTCCAGCTGAAGGTGGGTTTTCCCTTCATCATGTTTACAATGTGGTTAGTCTTCTCGGCAAACTCGAGGATGAACCTCCATAAGAAATTCACCTTTCCAAAGAAAGAGTGAATAGAAATCTTGCTTGTGGGCAAGGAAAGTTCTTGGATAGACTTGACTCTGTCTGAGTCAATCTTTATGCCTCCTTTGGACACAATGTGTTTGAGATGTTTCCCCTTTGTTACTCTAAAAATTGACTTCTTAGGGTTCAAGAAAAAGCCATTCTGGCGGCAACATTCCAGCACTTATTGCAAATGGCTCACATGGTCTGGGCGATGCTTAGAGAAGATAGTCAAGTCATAAAAATAAACTACAATGAACTTACCCATCTCATCTTTGAAGGCAAGGTCCATTGCTCTTTAGAAGGTGGTGCCAGCATTTATCAAGCCAAAATGCATCTTTTTATACACAAATGTGCCCCAAGGTGTGGTGAAAGTGGTCTTATACTGGTCTGCTTCACCAACTTTGACCTGATTATATCTTGAGAAGCCATCTAGCATTGATAACATCTCCAAGCCCGTCACTATCTATAGCACTTGATCGATGATTGGCAAAGGATAATTATCCTTTAAGGATGCCTGATTCAAATTTCTAAAATCCACATAAAGGTGAATTTCACCATTCTTCTTTCTTACAAGCACTAAATTGGCAATCCAAGTGGAATGATGGATTGGGAAGATTATCCTGGCATTTGGCATTTTTTGAATCTCTGATAAAATAATACCTAATATTTTTAGATTATAATGCCAGGACTTTTGCCTATAAGGTGTTGAATCAGCCTTGAGAGGAATGTTGTGTCAAATTTCATCAGGCTGGAGTGATTTCAGGTCATCATAGGAGTACGCTAAGAAATCCATGTATTCATTGAGCAAAGTGGTGAACTTCAAACGCTCTTCATGAGTATAGCATTTCTCAATGTTCACCATCTTGGGGTCTGCCTTGGTTCCCAGATTTACTCAATCAAACTCCTGGGAAGAACTTGAATCCATTTGTTGTTGTTTGATGAATCTATCATGCTTATCAAATAAATTTTCAAGGGAAACAAGGCCTTTGGGAATTTTATTCCCTTTTAGTTGTAATAACTCCTCACCTATGCTTGAAATTGATTCAGGTGTCAGTTCAGGCTCTTGAGGTTCACTACCTTCAAAATGCAGCCATTCAAAGCTGTCCTTTTGCTCCAGGAAGGCAATGATTTGATTGTCATTATTGAATACCTACCGATCACTGACATTATCAGGCATGCTTGGTCTAAAGACCAGCTCAATAGTGTACCTATCTCCTTTGAAGTCTAGGTGGGGATCAAGAGATTAGCTGAAACAGCTAGTGCATCAGCCTGACCATTAAATTCTCTGGGAACTACAGAGATGCTGAAAGCATCAAAGTTTTTGAGTTGATCCCAGACTATATTACGATAGTGGTGCAATCTTTAATTCTTGGTTTGATACAAGTTTCTCACCTGAAAAACCACCAATTTGGCATCTCCTTTAACATGAAGGAGTTTGATGCCTTTATCCCTAGCAGCTTTTAATCCCAGCAATAGAGATTCATACTCGGCTATGCTATTAGTGTTGCTAAATTTTAACTTATAAGATGAAGGAAAAATATCTCCTTGAGGAGATATTAACACAACCCCAGCTCCTAAACTGGTGGAGGAATAGATGCCATCAAATTCAAGAATCCATACCTCATTTGATACTAATTTTCCTTTAGGTTCTTCTTTATTCAGAGGAGGGGATTCTTCCACACTTGCAATGGGTTCAGCCAATTCTTCTGTTGTTCCACCTGAATGCATTTTTAGGTTGTCACCTGTAGGAGCTTCATAAGATGCCTCATGAACTTCATCCATGGATATAAAGTAGTTACCCATGCCTGAAGACTCAAACAAGATTTGAGCTTCAGGTGTTGAGGTCTAGGTAACTATGTATTTTACTTCCTTTTTAGGGAGCAGCCTCTTCATGACACCTTTGACTGGAATCCTCACCTCTGATAAATCCATGCTCAATTCACCACAAACATCCCTACAAAAATTCTACCCAAGAAGGATACCATATGATGCTGGGACATCTGCTACTAAGACAATCATCTTGATTCTTTTGTCTGGAAAGGCAACAAATGGAAATTGGGCGTCTTTTATTTGCCCTAGCAGTGGCACTTGTTTATTCTCCATGGAGAAGCACCTACCAAACATCTTGGTCAATGTGAGATCAAGGGATTCAGCTACTTTAGTAGGCATGACATTGTCTGAAGCTCCAGAGTCAATGATGCAATTATTCAGTTGTCCATTTATTAGCAATGAGACATAAAAAGGTTCAGTCCTACTAAGAGCGGCAGGAGGGGAAATGACAAGATTGTTCCTGATGGATGCATCTTTGGGGGGATCATGTGTCACTTTTAGAACTACTTGTTCAATAGGGACATCTTGGTTTTTAACACACTGAACCAATTTATCTAATTATTCAGGATGGGACTGTAGGAATTCAAATTCAGACATTTGAATCTTGGTTTTCTTAATATGATCAATTATGTCAAATGCTGGAAATGAACTAGGTATAGAGGATGAGAGCTCATCTTTTTTAGTTTTAGGGGGGGAGAACTAGACTGCGAGTTTAAAGTAAAAGGCGTAGGGGCATTTGGGTTACTTACCTTTCTTGCAATCACTGGGCCCTTTGGCTGGAAAGGGAGAGTGGATCCCCGCTTAGCAATTGAAACTGCTAGTTGAAGTCGCTCCTCTACTTTCTCTTTATCAATTGGTTGAGTTGATTGATTCTTGGACTAGGTGAATACAACATATGACCCCTCAATTGCATTGCCTTCACTTCTGGGTTCATCCTGATAGTTTAGGAAACCAATATGGGAGTCGCCAGCTAATTCTTCTTCTTCCTCAATGAAGAGATTAGCATCATCTTCAAGATTCAACTCAGGCTGGGATGAGAAGTCCGATTCAGCTTCAAGATATCCAACTACTGAGTTAGTTAGAGGTACTTTGAGGGTGAGATTCCTCTATAGAGGAGGAAGGTGATTTTGCTGTCCCTGATTCCTGGCAGCATTGCCTTGGTATGCTTGATTTTGAAATGTCCTCTTGGGTATATCTCTATATGCAGGAGTAGATGACATTACCTGTGCCATTTTTTTCTTGAGAGTTATCACTTCATTTGTTAGCTTCTGCATCATAGGATCAGTGGTGGCTGAAGGGGAGTATTCAGAAGAAAAAGAAGATTTACCTTTATTTGGATATCTCCTTATCTTTCTTGCTAAGATAAGGTCATCTTCAACTTCGGTAGCCAAATCCTGAGCAGCTTCTAGATCTATGTGACCAGCTCTTCTTAGCAAAAAACTCACTTCAGGTAGTTATGAGTTGATGAAGAAGCATTTGAGGTTTTTAGGGGTCAGCTGAGCAATAGCAAGAATCCGATTCCTCAGCTTATCAAACTTTGCTATGAAATCCCTCATAGGCTCCTAGGGCTCCTTCTTCATTTGCATGAGCTAGGCTAACAAGGCATGTGCATCTTCTATAGGCTTGAATTTGGCCTCAAATTTGGCTTTGAATGTGTCCCAATCAGTTACTGATTAGGCTTGCAGGTGGTAAAACTAGTTTGCAGAAGCACCTTGCAGTGTTTCCGTGAAAAGCCTAACTACCACATCCTCAAATTCCATGCCTATCATGCCACAGGATATGCTAAAGGCTGTAAAATTCTCATTAGGATGAACTTTTCCATCCCCAAATAGTTTGGGGAAATTCTTTCTCAAGCTTCAGAAGTTCATGCAAGGGCGGAGTTAAATCAAGCGGGCCAAAAGAGTTACTCCAAGGGCCTCGAGCTACCATGATGGGATTATTGAAAGTAGGGATAATAAATCTGGGTGAAATTTGGATAGGCAAGGCTTTGCTAATAGTAGGAAAAGTAGCTCTGCCTTGTGTTGGTGTCCTGGTATAGGTAAGAGAGACACTTCTAGATCGTTGAACTTGAGGTTGGGGAGAAAGCAAGTCAAAATCTCTTTGTTGTGCCAATTCAAAGAGAGGGTCAACAACACCTTGAACTCTCTGGCTTCTGGTATAGTGTGGAGTTGCCATATTGTGAATCAAAAATGGAAAAGGACTAGTCACACTTTAGTTTGAAGCTTGAGGCTTCAAACTGCTTGTCCTTCCCCAACAGAGTTGCCAAAAATTGTTGGGTGAATATTTTATCGACCAACTAACTGGTGACCAAAATAGTTCCTATCACCACAGCATAAGAAGATTGGTCATCCAGGTGTGTAGCTTTACTACATCAATCAGAGACAAATCTCTCCTCTCATCAAGGGGAGGTTCCCTATTAAATATGCGGAGGCTATATACTATATAAATAAGTAGAAAGTAAGACACGGGTGGAATGAACCATCCATCTCTCTTTTTTTAGAGATGATGCTAACAAACATAGGAGAACTACTAGGTGATTGGTGATGGCTCTTCTCTTCTTTCAGAAGTAACATTCAGCCAAGAGCCAGATCCCTTCTTGAATAGTAGAAATCTTGGTGAAGCAATAGAAGGCACTCCTCTTCTTTCAAAAGTGCTTGTTCTTGCAAATAGTAGGACTCTTTCTAGTAACAAGTGACTGGTAATCGAGTCCAAAGTAATCAACAATCTAAGATGTAGCACAAAGTCTCCACCTTGACTGCTCTAGAGGGAGATACAAAAGAAAATGAGGGCACAAAGTCATCCCAAAGTCTTTTACACAGAAACAGAAAATAAAAACACACACTAAAGACAACTATGATAGTGCAAAGTCTGAAAGTAGTTGGCTTCAGGACACCTTTCTTATCACATCCACTAGTAGTGCTTGTTAAATCAAATAAATAAGAATGCTTTCAAAAGACAGACATACAAATAATCTCCTAAAGTAGCACAAGCTATAACAGCACAAAGTCTGCAAGTAACTTGCTTTCTCATTCAATCAAAGAAATATGAACTACAATTTGAGCTCAAAGTCTCAGTAATGCCTTTCAATTTGGGTAGAGTTTCACTTCTGGTAAGGGGAAGATCTCCCTTCAAATGATAAAAGAGATTACATTATATAGAGGCCTAAGGGAGGCTTGGCACTTTTTCCCATGGAGTGACCCATTCAATGCATTCAATGCCTTGGATGCATTCTTGGTCTTGTCAAAAAGGGCCATGCTGGAGTAGGGCAGCTACCTTGACTGTGGCATGTCGATTCATCTCTAGTGCTTCCTCCCAAGCTTGAATTACTACATCATTCACCTATTTAGCCACGCAACTATCTACTCTATCTTTACCTCCAAGGGGACAAACAAATGGCACTTTCAATGTCAACAGATCCTAAATATCTAACCAGCTAACTGCTTCACCTACTGGTAGTAACTCCCATTGAGTTTCCCTCTCTGTCTCTTCCTTCTCTCGACCCTAACCTTAGGCTTTTACATGCATCTGGGTTCATCTTTTGAGTCCACAAAATCAACAGACACTTAAATGCAGCCGATTTGGCATTCATAGGTCTTTCCTCTATTAAAGGTTAACGGCTAGCCAGTCGCTTTAAATTTGATGTCCACAAGCCTGTCATCTTGCTATGATGTGGGTGAGGACACGTGGTAGCATCCACAATTTTGAAATAAGCTTATTGGAATAAGCTTTGAAACTGTTAGAGGCTGGAGGTGCGGATGCAGACACGTGACAGCTTCTGCTGCATTGGGATGGGACATGTGGTGAGTTCTATGCTTTGAAGCTTCGTCTAAAATTGTGTCTCGACATGTAACACTTGGTAACATCTACTATAATTTGAGGTTAAAACCTTTCCCAAAGATAACTTGCCCTTTGAGGTCTTGAAAAAGGTTCACTTTCAAATGTCGAGTGTCCCTCCGCAAAGGTGTCTGCCTTCTTTTATGACACGTGGCACCTTCCACCACTTTTAACTAGAGACACATGGCATCTTCCATTGTTGACACTTGGTAGCATCTACCTTCTCAGGCCTTTGCAAAACCATAAAAATGCTTGGGGCTCAGTCAGGCTCTCACAGATGATGACACTTGTCAGCCTCTGCCACTCTCTGCATGGGACATGTGGTATGGTCTGCTGCTCTTAGGAACACAAAGTGAAGCCTTCCATGATTGCCACTTGTCACCCTTTGTAGAACTCTAGAAGAAGCTTTGTCAAAAGGAACCCTACAGCTTATAAGGAACTTTGAGAAGTGAATGCTGACACGTGTCACATTTTGCTGAGTTACAACACTAACATGTGGCACAGTCTGAATATTTTTAGCAGTCGTGCGGATGTAGACACATGGCGGCTTCCGACAAGTTTTCAAAAGGGACACATGGCACCTTCTGCTACTTCTCTAAAACAAAGCATAAAGGGGCTCGACTGATGACACTTGGCAGCATCTGCCTGAATCTTTCTTTTGTGCACGTCTCTTTTCTTAACTGAGGGAACCTTTAAACTCGTGCATTGAACTGATTAAATGTTGAACCCATTGAACTGATGAACCAAAATGGTTCAAGGTTCATCGGTTCAATATTTTGAGACTCATTAAGTGTTCGGGGCCACAGAACCTTAGAAATGGTTGAATTTTGAAGCTCTGCCGAAGCACTTAGCTCTTGTTGACAGTGTTCAACCCTTGAACCCATTGAACCCATTGAACTGAAAAGGTTCAAGGTAAAATGGTTCAATCCTTGTTTTGATGCTTGCCGATAGACCCTTTGAACTAGTTGAACCTGCTAATCCTTTTACCAAAAAGTTGAGAAAATGATGAAATTGAATATTCAGAACAAATTTTTGGAAAGGGGAGGGACAATTTTGGCCATGCAGGACTAAAATAGTCATATGTTATCTGAAAAAATGAGGAGTCATTTTTTAGGGACAACACCATCAATAATCTTAATTTTTATTTTTCCTAAAGAGGGGTGCATGCCCTTCATCCCATTGTAAGTATGCTAAAAAAGGTCTTGATTCTTGTGTAATAACTTAATATTTTCCCCAAATCTTCATAAATTAGTAATCACCCACAGTGGTAATATTTTAGTCTTTTTCTATTTTTCTATTGGTTTTTATTATCTTAAGGGGCTCAATGTAATACTAATGTTAGTCCCCATGTGTGTCCATAACCTTGTGCTACCCATAATAAGTTTTTTTCCTTTAGATGGTTTATGACATATTTGGTTGGCATTTTATTCACCTTACATACTAGATTTTCTTTTCCACACTTATACCACCAATTTCATTCTATACACACATCATCTTAATTATTTATATATTCTTTTTTCACCATGCAATCTTCAAACATTTTTGGCAATATTAGGCCTTTATCACTATGTACTTTTCTTACCACTCCTCCATGATGGATTTATCATAGAAAAGGGACCAACACACCCAATTAAAAGGTTGATAAAGCTTAGGATTGGGAAAATAAAATGAAAAGGTATGAACAAAAATAGTTTTCACTTCTCCCTAATATTTAGTCTCTCATCATGTCTCACAAATAATATACCATGCACGAGCCTAGGTATTTAGTGTTAAAATGCATGGATCCATAACATTTAAATAAGCCATTGCACATTCATCGTACACACCTCTTCACATCTATGGAGACATTTTTAAGGGAATAATTTACACAAAAACTAATTATTTACGACCTATTATTACTTCATTTAAGCTGAGTGTATATGGCTTCCTTGACATTGGCCCATGTTGGGAGGTTTAATTTTTGTATTGTTCACCAACCAATGGTAGTAATCCTCAAGGTATACATCAAAGTGATAAGTAACTCCTCCTCCTTTAGAACACAGGCTTCCAAATCATCCACAAATGTATTCACATCCTCAAATCCTTCATAATATGACAAGGTAATATGTTTTCCTTTACTAAGGTGGAACACTCTCCTCATTATGTATGAGGCCTGTAGAATATAAAATTTTGTTATTAGATTAGAACTAGCTTTGAATTTTATATCCTTCATGTTATCTTATGCCTTGGATTTTTTGTGCATTGAATTCACCTCATAACTTCATAATATTATTTCACCCATCAGTTACAAGAAACACTAGTAGTGTCAGGCACAAAGTTGGCATCACCCCAACTCAACATCCTTCATCATCAACATCAAGATTCTTCACACCTTGTGTAGTTATGTTGTGGATTTAATTTACCTCCTTATCTATTTCCAAACTTTCAACATAAATTGGTTCATGGTTTTTATCAAATGGATAAATATGCTCTGTTCCCCATTTTCAAAATTCATTTAGTGCTTCTTGAAGCACATATTTGTATTATTTTCATAGCACCATGGTTTGCCTAGCAATACTAGATAAATTTCAGCATCCACTAACTCGATGAATTCAAATTCTAAAACAAACATTCTTAAAGATTATAAATGGTTGTGTGTGGGTCTTATTTTCCATAAACAAAACATCAAGTGAAGGCCTCAATAGGACTTCTCATCTTTTTCCATGCTTATTATGTGATAATATTGACCTTGAATTTTATGTCGATGATAATGTTACACACTGACCAATTATCTATTATGAAATCAATTATAAGTTATTGGTTGTAACCAAAATTTTACACATTTTTTACTTTTCACTTGTATAATTTTCATGTGTTACACCCCTTATGTATTGTATAGTTAGGCACCACAATTGGGAAAAAAAATCATTTTTGGTGATCTTGTAGGTAATTTTACCTATAATAATAATATGGAAATGTAATGACCCATAGTTTTATTTGGAAAATTATGGGTTTTATTTTTGGCCAATGGTTTTGGTACCTGTATGCATCCAATTTTTGCACGGTGTGATATCCTCAACATGACAGGTCCAATGATGATACAATGACCTCTTAGTAATGCTCAAATGGGAACTCTCTAACAACCCTTCCCATTTTGCTTCCCTCTCTCTCTTCCAGGTCCCTCAAATCCCATTTTTGTTGGACCTTGTAGCTCCCCTTAGTGTATTTCAAAAGGCTCTTATTAGTGACAAACCTACCCTATTAAGTGATAAAATTGCCCTATGGGGTTGCATAACTGCCCCATGCATGATGGGTTCATTAGAGTGATTGTGTAAACCACCATAGAGAGCCCATTATATAAGGGTGATTTTTTTTAAAAATATTTGGTGGTTTCCTAATCTTATAGGTGGTTTTATTCCCATAAGTGGTGGTTATAGAATTGCCCCTTTAAAGAGGGGCAATTTCATCATCAATGTTTTGCCTTTTAATTTTAGCTTTTGGGACTCATTATTTGACATGTCTTTCATAATTATTATCATATTTCTTGATATTTACACCTTAATTTTTCTTCCAATTAGGCCCAACTCATTTCATTTTCTATTTTGAATCATTTTGAGTCCCTCTTATGTTCAAATCCTAGTTCAACTTAGTCAAACTCCTTCATGCAACCTCCATTTCTCTTCTACAAGTAAGCCAATTTTGGCTTGATTTTGAATCTAAATTTTGCATTAAAGCTTAATATTTTTGAATCCTTTACATCCACATCCTATTATAATCAATTTGAATCTTGTCTTTGATTATTTTTGTGTTTGTCTACATAGTTCTCTACAAGGAAAACCATTATTCTTGCAACCAAGTCTTTGAAAACATTATCTTCAAACAACCACAATTAGTTGTTATTTATTTGGAATTGTGTGTCTCCTTTTCTTATCCCAGTTATGATATTATTTTATTCATTATTATTTTTAAATAGTTCCATAAATCTTTATTTGGATAAAGGAACTAGCACACTGAGGACCACAATACAACAAATCATCCTGATTTCAGCCAGTCTACATCATGATCAGGTTGGAGATTCTTAGGTTAGAATTATTTATTTTATTCATTAGTTTATATTAAATTATCATTAATTATTGTATTATATTGAATATTTATTTTGGAAAAAACAAGTTTTTATAGGAAAAAGAATTCTTCTTTCTCTCATCCTTGCACAAAAAACTAGTAGTTTATTTATTTATTTGCATTCATTCAATAGATTATTTCACAACATAATATTGAATCTAAACCCTAAGTTAATGTTATATAATATATCATACATTTTCAACCATTATAGTAATCCATTTTTAGTTTTGAAACAAGTTGTTTTCACTCTCAAACAAGCAACTAGTGAGTAGCAAAACCCTAGACAAATCTAGGTGAATAAGTGGTGCTATTGTGATTCTAATTTAATTATTTATATTAATTGAGATTTCTATTTTTAATTCATTTAATCAAATAAATCATAATATAAATCATTAATTTCCATTTCAAACACATTTTTCATAGTTAGTGTGTAACACATAGAAAGGTTAAAACTTGCTCTTGACTTCTTTGGGGGAAAGAAATCTTTAGGAACCTCATAGTATTGTTGTTTGGAGCTTATATATTTTCTTGAATCAATTACATGTTAATTAAACATTAGTTTTCATGGTATATCCATTCACATACCAACCAAAAATCACAAAAAAAAAACTTCATATAACTTGCATTTAGGAAAGTTAGAAGTCAACATTAACATAACTAGAATAGATATCTCTCTCTTAATTTGCATGCATTCAAATTCAGTTGGACAATTAAAAAATAAGCATTCATTCATTTAATTTTAGTTTTTTTATTTTTATCCATTTTTATGTATTTCATTTTATCAATTACCTAGTTTTCATTTTAGTTAAGTCTTCCTAAAATAAATAAAAATAACAAAAAAATTACCAAAAGCCTTGTCTAATCATACAAGCCAAACAAAACCTTACTTATAAAAACATAACAAGTCCTTATAAAATATATTAAAACAAGCTCATATGCTTACACATTTCCTAATATATTTTGGATGACACTTTATGAAACACACGATCTTATTAGAGAAGGTCTTTTCAATAAAGTTAGGGCACCTAATACCACTATTAATATATAATTTGATATCAATACTGAGCTTAGGAGAGAGGTTTTATGTTCCAACCCAATTCCACACATAATTTTTGAATCTCTAAATGAATTATAAGAACAATAAAAAATCCATGATCCATCGATCATTGTCCTCCCTCAGAACAAAGGTCATCAATACAATGTTATCCAAGCCTAGTTTCTCATCCTCACCCCCTTTTTATCCTCAGGTCTAGCCTCTTTTTATATAATTCAAATTTATGGATGAAATTTAATGGGAATATCCAACTCGATAGAGTTGAGCTCATTTCATGATTCATTTATCCTAATCTCCCTCATTCCCTAGTCCTAGTACCGACCAAGAGCTTCATCTCCTTGTAATCTTAGAGATTAAAGGACTCTGAAGCTCTATTTCTACATAGCTTGATGCTCTCAACAATAAATTTGATGTTGTAAAGGTATTTTGGTTTCATCACGATAACCCATTTCTAACACCCATTTAAAATCTCATTTCACCTAACAACCAACCCAATCCATATCCCTTCCATTATGTCAATTGCCTCAACTTGACCTCAAGTAGTTGAGTACACAGTTTAGTGTGTGTTATTTGCATGTACATAAATTTTAGAATCTAATATGAAGGAATTACATGCTTTATGTTTTCCATTTTATTCCTCTTATTATTTCTCCCTTCTTCACTTTCCCTCTTCCTTCCATTTATTCTGTGGGTATCCATATACCCCAAGAATATGTCTAGATAGGACATACACACATCTCTTGGCTTAGAGGGCTATAGGATAAGAAAAATAAATTTAAGTGAGCCTTAAATGGTGATTTTTAATAAATATACCTTAAACACCAATGTAGATTACCAATTCTAAGATTATTATCATCTTAATACCCAAATCAAGAGTGGGGTCTCCATTCATGAAATTTAGGATGTTTCTAAAAATGTAGCAATCATTTCAACTCTGATGTTATAACCCTCAATAGGGAGGATAAATAACTCCTCGCATGGACATTAGGCCATAAATTATCCTAAAAATCCCATATGATAAATATTTTCTAAATATTATTATTACTTAGAAAAGATCTGCCACTTGGAAAATGAGGTTAATTGCATGTAGACAACCACACTTCCCCCTAATAGGAGCCAAGATACCTCTAACCATATAATAAAAAACATAACCACCACCCATGAAAATATTTATCCTAACCAACCTCTTCATATTAACCAACCTTGTGCTTCTACCCATCCCATGTAGGAGGTTTTTAGGCCTAGTGCCACTACTGACACTAATAGACTCATCAACACCTTAGTGGGTCATATTCATGATTTAAAGAACAACCAACAATATCTAAATCAAGTAATGAACCCCAAACCTCCTACCCAAGTTCATTATTCATTCATTTCCATATAAATATGAACTTATTAGTCTTCACAATAATAAACTTACATGCTTCCACCATACTAGGAGCATACACCCCCACCAAGATATGCCTATAACCAACCCCTCAGTGACATACTTACTCATGGGGTCTTCAACCTGGACACTTACAAATCCCCTCCATATTATCAAGTTCCCATCTAAACCTCAATTGGAAGCATATACACTTACACTCCACCTTTGCAAAACAATGTGGTGACCAACAACCCACCAATATTTACCCCTTTGAATTACATGCCTCCTACATATAATCTTGCACCATATATCAGATATGTCCCACCTTATGTTGCCCATGGATATGCATAAAACACATATTTCCCTCCTCAACTAACCACCAACCCTTATACAACTAATAATCTTCCTCCCTACTTCAATATATTCTCCAAATCTACTCAATCATATAATTATTTTTAGGATTATACCATTACACCTTACCAAGATTCTTTTGTTCCCTCTAGTGGTTATCCAACTAAAACCTATGTGATCCCACATCTTCAATCCAATCCTATCACATCAATAATTGACTTCAAAAATATGGGACCTACATTGAGTATCTTAAGGAACCCCTCAATCCTAACATACAAAGAGTTCTTCTCTCACATCCCCTACTAGACATTCCAAAATTAAAAGGAGAAGGAGATCCCAACATTGTTTAACCCTAAATTGGATGTATATCCTACTTGGGTAGATAGGGTTAAGAATATAGAAATGACAATGCATAAGGGTGATAATTAGATCTACATTAGGCTAGCTAAATGATAAGCTCAGATAAAACATATACTAAATTAATTAAACTGAGATAGACCAAAAATAAAAAATATAACTATGCTAGATATGTAAATGACAAATAAATAATGTACTTAGTTTTGATGCTAACATAATTATAGATCTAGGACAAGAAGGAAGCAAACTAGAAGAGGACTCTAGAAAAATTACCAAATTTTGGATTGAGTGCCTCTAGAGATGCAAATAATAGAATTAGCCTTAGACATTAGTATTGAGGCTTCTGTTTGAACTAGACATAGGTGTCCTATAAAAAATACCTATTGGAAAATTATGCAACCACCTAGATGCTTCTAGATTTATCATCACCTTCACTATAGTGTATTTAGATCTAGGTTATGGAAAAATGGGTTAGTGGGCTCATAGTGTTGACATAACCCCAAAGACTCCTCTATCAATGGGTGATACCTATATAGCCACTACTCCCAAGAGGGCCTTAGACTGATGTAATTTTACCCTAATGTGTTAGCTTGTGTGTACACAAGGGTGTAATATTGTGGAAAGGAAGTACAATAGTGACTTGGCTTATAACTTGAAAAATTGGGATCATAGACTTTTCCTTCAGTGCTTCATACCTATATATGTGTAGTCCCTATGACTAATATGTAAATATGAATAAATAGGGAAGCTTTGATCAATTAAATGCTCTTTGGTATGAATATTAGGTGAGGAATGAATAAGGAGTGATTATGAATATATACCTCTCTTATTTATAAATATCTCACATTAAAGCACTTAGTTCAGCCATTAGCATATGTTTCATTTACAAATTAGATGACTTTAGAGAATTAGACACCTACATCAGGGTAGGACATTAGCATCAATGTAGGGATTTGGGACTAATGCTTGTGTCTTGGTAGTTAAAAAATAGGTACATGATTAGAACTTATAGGGGCATAAGATAAGCACATTTTAAGCATTCAAGAAAATATAGAAGGTTTGGGTCATCAAAATAAGAATGGTTGATCCAAAAGATAAGCCAAGAGGCACAAGATAGAGTAGATACGAAACTTCCAAAAGCAAAAAAGGTCTAGAAATTAGAGGAATAGCCGATGATTGAGGAGGAGCTGCTGGTGAAAGACTCCATAGATGGTCCTGTGGTGACTGAGATTAAAGATCTTTCAAAGCCAGTGGTCGTGGTGGCTTTGGTTTCTCCCCCTATTTTGGAGGAACAAATTAGGAGCCAGATTTTGGTTGGTGTTCATAAGGATATTGATGAGCCATCTGTATCCATTGGGCTTAATGGACCACCGTTACCTGAGGTATGGATGACAGAGGTAGCTAAGGTAGAGGATGGATGGACCGCTGTGAAGAGGAAGAAGTCTGAGCCTTTGGTCCCCCCTCTAGATATGAACCTTCGTTCGTGTAAAAGGTAACTATTTATTTTTTGAAGGTTGAAGGAAGTTTTTCCTGTCTATAGACGGTACGTTCTGTGTAGTGTCAGCGGAAACATCTGGTCTTTTCTGCTGTTTTCAAGTTCCAGTTTTACCTGGTTTGGTTTGTACCTGTTTTGGTGTTTTGAACTTCTCTGGGCTTTAAGGTTTATCTTTTTTGTTGTAAAGGGTTTCGGGGTCCCTTCAAAACCTGCTTTTACCTTTAATCTAAAACCAAGGTTTGAGTTTTCCAAGTGTATAACACTAAGGTATTATATAATTCATAAATATCATCTACATTCCCCCTATTTAATTTAGTAATGAAATTTCTAGTTTAAAGGAGAAGAAATGCTTACCTGGTTGTGTATAACAAACCTTGCCTTTGTGTGAGCCCAACTTGAGTGAATTTTTGGTGACCAACTTGCAACCAAGAACATGTTACAATATATAATTAGTGCACATAATCTGAAATTTAAAGCATTTAAAATATTAAAATTAAAATAACAAGGTTTAGGAGTACACATGTGTATTGATGCAACTGCCTTGTCTATTGGAATCTCGATTTAAAAAGATGTATCATTATAAAGCTCTGAAACTAAGATTAGGATATATATATATATATATATATATATATATATATATATATATATATATATATATATATATATATATATATATATATATATATATATATAAGTAAATATATAAATACGGATAAAGAGATATTAGGAGGCACATGCCCTTAACCTTAAAGAAAAGATGATTTACCACATGGCAGTTGATATTAGCTCAACCGTGTAACCCAATCATACTTATGACCTAGTGAGCATGAGTGAACAAAGTCAACCCATACCATATATTTTATGAGGTTGGATGATGTATTCAAGTCCAACCTATAAACTTGGCAAGATTGACTGATTTATTCACATCAAATGTACCAAAAGAGAACTAAATACTATAGTATATTAGCTCAATGTAGTCTATAATAGTCCAAATTGGTGACTGATGATAGTCCATAGAAGAGTTTTGAAATCTAAAACTTATTTGGATTTTAAAATATCAGGTACACATTACATAACATATGCCCCTTAAATATGTCTCATGCTAAAACTATGTATAACAATGATACCAATGTATAGAATTCTACCAGAAATGTGTATCTAAATCATATGATAGTGTGCTTTGGCCATTTGGAATTTTACACATGTGGGTAACATGCTACCATAACATGCCCCCACTATATATGGAGAAATCTAAAAATTGATATAAGTGTCAATGTGGAGGAAATGTTTCTAAAACATGCCCCCACTAAATATGGGTGTGATGAATATTGAATAAGTGTGGAGAACATGCTTTCAAAGCATGCCCCCACTGAATCTGAAAACTATGCCAAATATGGAAAACATTCCTCTATGACATTCCCCCATCGATATGCCCCCTTTTTAGGTGTGGGAAGATAATAACTGGTAGTTACCTCACCTTAAAAAGAGAAGACAATTGAATAATTTAAGAATGGAACCATGTAGCATATAGAAGAACATGTCTAGGTAAAAGTATCATTAAAGCACATTGAACAATGTGATCACATGAAGGCCTAAGATGCATGATAAAAATCATGGCAAAATCTAGATATCAATAAGATAAGATCAACAAGTAAATAATCACACACACAAGAGTACTCAAAATCAAGTCAAGATACAATAGTCCTAGGAGACTCCAAACAAGGGGCATGTTCAAATTTCACGCAATCAAAGGGACATGACTTAATCAAATGTCCAAAAAATCAAGAATGATAACATAGGAAAATTTTAAAGAAAGAAATCGAAGGCATGAGGTTGTAAATAATGGAGCATATTCAAATGCTCTAACAAGAAAGACAATATCAAGGCAAAACACTCAAAGAAGTGCATAAAAGAAAGTATAAACAACCAACATAAACATATCATAGTATCCCATGGATCAAACATGTTAGTAAAAAATGTCAAGTGCATAGAATATCAAATACCCTATGAAATACATAATCATGAATAAAGGCATGTGTAAGTACACATAAGCTCAAACATAATAATGAGATATGATTGTCAAACCATATAACTTGCGACAATCAAGATCAAAGAAGTATATGTCCCCAATGTCCACATGACATGAGTAGAGGGAAGGCCCAACATATAAAATAAGAATATTTCCTGTATTTGTGTATGCTTATATCACACTCAAGTAGAAGTGTAACACACATGTATGTATAAGTAATTGATATGCCATATATAAACATGAAATTAACACATAGATGCCAAGGATCCAATAGAATATGTAGGTGCTGAAAATATTTTTGTATTTTTGAATATTTTTTATTTTCTTGGTATTTTTGGAATATGTGAAGTTTTTCAGCCTTAAGTTACATCTTTGACATTGTTTGCATCATAATTGGATAAATTTAAAAGGTACATATCATGTTCCTACTCACACTTTACATGTGTAGTAAAATAACTAATTCTATCATTTGGAATATGTATTAATTTGCCTTCATGAGAAAAAAAAATATCTTGTTGATTTGGATCAATTTTAGCTTCCATTTCATATAACCAAAATCTACCCAATGTAAATGAGTGTAACGAAGTATGGGGTAAGACCCATATTTTTTTAAGGACACCATAGGGCCCACAAGTAATAGGAATAACAAAAAACCCAATGAATTTTTTTGTTGCCCCTTATCACGTATATATTTAGCATGGTACCCAAGTTGTGAAAAATGTCTTTCACTACAATAGTTTTCTGATTTCATAGTATGAATGTGGTTATGCCAAAAGTAGGCACCACTCATGAATAAATTAATTTTTAAATCTTGGTGACATGATCTCTTATTGTGTTTTTACCCTTGGGAATTTTTCATAGGACATGGACCTTGGATTGGCCCCGTGTTAAGTAACATTTGAAAACTGGTCATATAAAGATTAGGAATACCACATTTTTGTTCATAATGCTCCTTAGGTAATTTATCTCCTTCCTTTGTGTGAGGGATAAGACTTTTGTATTTGGAAGGAGTTATGTTAAGTTCATTTGGATGAGTAATTATGAAGGAAGAATATCTATGCACATAATTATATAAATGGGTAAACGACTCATATTGTTTATGCAATGCTCTTTCCTTTAATGGGGAAAGAAGCCCTCTAATAAAAATAAATTGAAATTCCAAATATAAGGGTCTAAATACTAGATCATATGATGTACTTTTGAATCGAATAGTATAATCTTGAAGGGAGTCATCATCACATTGCTTGAAATTATACAAATTTGCTCATGCAAGTTTTGGCACCTAGTGGATATTGAAATCCATGAAGAAAGTATCTTCTAATTGTGAAAAAGTGGTTAAGGAACATTTTGGTAGGCTATAAAACCAAGCTTGAGACTCATCAGAAATGCTCACGTGGAATACTTTAAGAAATAGTTTATCATCTTTTGCCCATTTACCAAAATAATATACATAGTTAATAATGTGGTTGAATGGTTATTTATGACTAGAAGAGAGGTAAATTTGGCAGTTCCAAATATTGTCAATAAGGATATTAAATTATACATTGTGCAAGAGGTTAATTGTTAAATGAATCCACATTTGCATTAGTATTATGGAAATTCATTTGCATTTGAAGTATAAGAACTTGTTTTTGAAGAACCACAATAGTGGTCATCATAAAAATAAGAGATTCCATTGGAACAATGATGTTTGTCATAGGTGTTATCATTGGTTCCAATCCACCACCTTTTCTAAAGCTAGGCATATGAGTATCATCATCCTCATGGATAAAAAGTGCAAGTTCATGATCAAAAAATTTAATATATTTTTGTAGTGGTATTGGATCTTTAAATTTTGGTAATTTTGGTATATCATTTAAATAGATTAGACCATTGGAAGAATTTAGTTTGTTCAATTTTGGTAAGGATATTAATAATTAGAGCTTGAGGAATCTTTGGTAAAGGCACCTATTTTGGTACAGTAGTGACTTTTGGTGTAAATGCATTCTTTGGAAGATAAATATCCTTTAATTTAGATGCCATGGTTGATATTAGTAATAGTGTTATATTTGGAACATTAGGAACCCTTTGCACTTTATGTTTGTAATTATTTCTTCTTCTTGATGGCTTAATGTTACTTGGTAAAGAGGCCATGGTCTCTTGATTAACCTTTCAAAAAAAATTAATATAAAATGAAGGCAGGAAAAATTCATCACCTTTGACTAGGGGAATATTATTTGGAAATGTTGGAACAAGAGGGGTTTTGATCAATGAGCTTGAAGGAACATCCCCTTTATAAGTAGTTTTCAAATCCTCCATTATATCCTTATGGAGTTGGCGAAAACTACCAGATTAAATGAAGGAACAATTTTTCCATGTGAAACCAATTTTTGTGTAAAAGGTAAAGTCAAAGGCTTTTGATCTTCCTTGAGATGGATCAAATTATGTTATGAGATGGTGGAAGCATGGATCTGATTAGAGGGATGTCAGCTATCACCATTCAAATATTTGATATTATATGCTTTAACACTTAGAAAAATGCAAGAGTAATCACTTTTGATTCCTTCCTTGAGGGAGAGTTGGAGAGTTTCATAGTCATAGTCATAAAATAAATCAATATAATCCATGATGAGATAGATAAAGAACACAAAAATTAAGACAAGGTAGGAGATAAGCATCTAAAAAAGAATGCTTATGTAATAATTATGCTGAGAGATCAAGTTCACCAAATGTTAACCTTAAATTTAGATGTGGATCCTACTTAGGTAGATAGGGTTAAGAATATAGAAATGATAATGTACAAGGGTGATAATCAGATATGCATTAGGATAATCAAATGCTAAACTTAGATACGACATGCACAAATCAAGGCATACACTATGGATGTCAAGGAGTTTCTAGCATGGGGTGGGGTTATTTCCAAAATTTTCTCCAAAACTCTAAAGGGAATAGTGATTGACTGGTATTACTGCATCCCTGAGGGGTCTATACATTCTCATGGCCAAGTTTTTCAAAACCTTCAATATAAACAAACTCCTAAAGACTAGCATATGAGAGTTCTTTCACATAAAAAAAGAACATAATGAGTCATCTACCCATTTCATTAGGAGATGGTGACAAGTATTATATTCCTTTATTCCACATGGATTAAGGGAAACTATGTGACCTATTCCTCTACTCCCTTAACAAAGAGACGAGGGAGGATGTTCAAAAATTCCCATATCAATCTTATGAATAAGCTCTTGGGAGTGCTTATAAATTGACCAAGTAGCCCTTGATAGTGGTCAGTGAACTTATAGGACCACTAGATGCATCATCACCCCAAATCAAAATAATGAGAAATTTCAAAATTTAAGTCTAAATATTACCAATAACCAAGGCCATAAGATCCTAAATTAAAATATGAACACCACTACTAACGATGTCACCATCCAAAACAAAAATCCAAACCTTGTTAAAAATAATCAGTATTAACCCATGAACAACATTAATTCCACTAATAATACAAGTTTTAGGAGCCAAAATCCCCATCCTACCATTGATGCAGTTGATTTCAACTAACCACCAACATGAAATATACAACACCAAAACCAGAATCAAAATCAATATCAACATGTTGAGAAATTCCCCTAGTTTTAAAACCAAAACTATTACCAAAGAAATAATCAATAAGGGTTTGGTGAATAAGGTAAAAACTTGAGGCCTAGGGAGTATGATCCCATTGTATATTTCCCCTTCCACTAATTTATCGATCATGATACTTAGATTTGTAAGTAGTATAATAAATTTATCCAAAGGCTCCTTGAAGATCAAAGGTAAACATTTGTTGACATGTTCTTAGGGAATGCTAGTACAAACCCCCATGCCCTTTAAAAGGACCTGATCACCCCTTATAATTAAAATCTCTAAATCTACCAAAACCCTTTTCCTAACCACCAGGCACGTGTTACCCAAAATCAACAACAAGTATCCCACAAAACCACCCAATTAAACATAATCAACCCATGGTGGCATGCACCCATGATGCCAAAACTTCCACCTCTTAAACTAATAATACTAATGTCTCTCCTCAATTGGGAGTACAAGGCAAAACCAAAATTATTGGATTTATAGAGTTATAACTTGAAGAAGAGGAGAATGCCATTACTCAAACTAGATAATATCAACCGATAGCTCTTCATCCCTCAAATGTTTTTTAAATTAATTCTATCCCCAAGCCTATGGGGAAATGTGATTTGATCTCTGATATAACCAAGACATTATCCCACATCTCATTTATTTATTTCCTCAATAACTCCCTTGCCCATAGATCAACCTTGATTGATGCCCTAGGACTGGGGCATGTGTCTAGTGTTACTCCTCTGCCACATGTTTAGATCAACCATATTGATCTAGATGTTTCTACCTGGTTAGGAATATCAGGATGTTGGTTATCTCTTTGATTTGCATAGTCTTCCTCCTAAATTTGAGATAGAAAAGAGGGGAGATACAACCTTATTTATATAGGTTTTAATTTATAATAATTATGTAAAGAGGGGTACAGTTGATGATGAAGCAACCATCAATATTTTCCCCTTATCTTTCCTACAAAAGCTTGGTTATGGGGAAACCAACTATTCCACAAATCGTAATACCCTTTGAGGCTATGATAGCCTCAAATCTAATTCCATAGGAACCATTTTGTTTCTAGTCACATTGCGTCCCAAGATGGTTCTAACTGAGTTATATATCATAGATAAAGATACCAACTATAACATGATCTTTGGAAGGCCTTGGATATACAAGATCAAGGCTATCCCTTCAAATTTATTTTAAAAAATCTAGTTCTTACACCTAGGGAAGGTATTCATAGCCTAAGGGGATCCTCAACCTTTTGATATGCTACAAGTAACCATGTATAAACAACCTAGGTTACACATTAATTACCATCTACCTACTAATAGGGTTATGAAACCCACAAAGCCCAAAATGTTTATTCTAAAGAAAGGGGATGAAATACCTCAAAATATGTTAAAAGAAAAGTTTGAATAAAAGGACATAATGACAAATAAAAAAGATGTTAATTTAGAACTAGTCACCAATTTGGTAGTTTTTACCATGTTTATAGATGAAATCATCAATCTCTTGGGAAAATACACACTACTCATCCTCCCATTCGACCTATGAGGGATAGGGACCTAGAATTTATATGAGACTAAAATTTACAAACCCCAAGAGGGGTTAACTAGTCTGCTTGATCTTTGCATGTTAGAGGTGTTAGAGAATCAAGAGGTCCCTCTTCATAACAATCTTTCCCATTTTTTCCACCATAATCATCCAAAGCCTAATCATATAAGGGAAGGTTATACTTTGCATACTACTCTTGTAAATTTTGAATATCTTTTGAGTATTCTCTTAGATCATGTTATGATAAATCCATACTAGTTTTTTAGAGTTACCTGATCCATTGGGTTAGCTTCCTCCAAAGATGTTAGTAGTTTTAATTCATCCCACACTGAGGTGTGAATCACACTATATGCCAAGTTTTCCAACATGTAGTCAGATGTTGCATTCTCTCATAGACATCCCAATACCTAAAGCATAAATTCACACCTTAACCATAGGTATAATAAAGATTAACATTGGGTCTCATGCTTTTCCACACATTCCTAATGGGAGGCCTTCTCCCCCCTCACAAAGAGGGAAGCCTATAGAGATCTACTTAATGAGTTCTTATGAGCCTTCCTACATATAAAAATAGGGAAAGTAGTACTACCCATGTCTTATCAATAATACTAAAAATTGCATAACTATGTATACATACCTCCTACACTAAAACAAGATCCTAACTATGCCAACATACTCCCCATGCCAAAAGGACATCATAACCATGTTGGTATACTTCCCAAACCAAAAAGGAAGCCTAACAAACAACCCTTTGATTTCCCATAAGTGCTTCTGTTCCTTCATCTAGACTACAAGATTAGACCTTTTGAATTTAATTAAGACCTTATATTCACCCCAAAAAAGGGATGGGATCATAGTTTTTTAAAGTCTCAGGAATAGGAACCCCAAGAGGGGTTACTCAACATTCTCGATATCCATATGGTTGAAATGTCATAAGACCAATAAACTTCACCAGATGATTTCCTCTCTTCTACACATGATCAATGGGTCTTCTACTATGATGGGGCCAAGTGCCACCTAGGCATAAGGGTAGCGGTTATTCTAATTTATACTGAACAATAAGTCATACCTTTTGGTTTCAAGCTAGACTTTGAGTGTAAAAACAAAGGGGATGAGTATGAAGCCCTGTTAATTGGCATGTTCATTAAAAAATGTTTAGGAATTCAAAATTTAAATATCCAAGGTGCCTCATAGTTGGTTGTGAACCAAGTTTATGAGGTTTATCAAACTAAAGTGGAGAATCTTCAATTATATAAAGTTGTTGTGCATGAAATTTCTAAAGATTTTTATTTTATTTCTATATAAGTAGTCCCTAGGGAAAGTAGCCAACTTACTGACTCCTAGCTACTTAATATTCACTCTTTGACCCTCATCCCATTATACCATAATTTGATTTCATAGTTCCATTCAGGACATAACCTCTTATGCACAAAACTACTAGTAACCAAATTATTTCCCATATTAGAAAATATGATAACTCATTAGTCCTCGATTTCACTAAAAATGATGAGGCCATTGGAGAGTTCATGTGAGCTTACAATGACCTCCCATATTTTCACCACAAGAGAGGCTTCACTCTTACTTTCTATCCCATATCCGCCTTTAGAGGTAAATACCATGATCCTTATTGTAAGGTTGAAGATTATCTATCTTCTGATGATGAATTTTATGTCTTCAAGTAAGATGGTGGAAATGATGATGAACTCCCTCACGCATCTGAATAATTTAAAAAAGCGAATGCCTCCTTCATAGAAGATTTTATTGACATAAATGTAGGGACTGAGGAAAATCCTAGATTTATCAAACTTGGTTCTTCTCTCTCACCACAAGAGAAAGAAGACCATAAAGAGTTACTTACTAAAGTTTTTCAATCCTCTACCTTCTCATACATAAATATGGTGGTAATTAATATTGAGGTTGTAGTCCATAATCTTGTTACCATGCCTGACACCAAGCTAATGAAATAAAAGCTTAGGCCCATCAAGCCTAAAGTCACATTGGTGGTAAAAGAGGAGGTTATCAAACTTTTAAAAGTTAGATTTATTAAGCCAATGAACTATTCCAAGTGGATGTCCAATATTGTTCCCATTCTCAAGAAGAATGATAAAATCAAGATATGTATAGACTTTTGAGATAAAGCATGTCCTAAAGATGACTTCCCCTTCCCTCTATTGATGTAATTTTCAATGTAACAACATAATATGATTTAATAACAATAGTATTTATATAGTCCATTTCAAATGTTATAAGAATTATTTCTTGTTATAATTATGTAATAGATTTTGGATCAACATTTTAGGTCACACTCTATAAACCATCATCAGGATGAGAATAAAATGAATGGTAATTGTAGACTTAGGACTATATAAAATATGTTTGGGTGAAAAATTGAGGTCAAATAATTAGAAAAGAATAAAATAATAATATAATTTGCAAAGAGATGTGGGCCTAGGTTTGAACTATTCTTGGAAACCATTGGTTTACCTATCTAAAAAACTCAAGTAGTAGTCCTCTTTCCTCTTGCTCCTTAGGTCCCCAGACCTAGTAGTGTTCTTCTTAGTGTATTTTGTGTGCTTGGCAAGTTTTTCCCCTTCCCTCTATTTTTAGAGGACTAGCTTCATAGGTTCTTGGGAGGGTTCTCCTTCTCCTTCTCTTTTACCTTTGGTGTCGAATCTAGCTTTGTTGTCTTTTTCTTGATTTTTTATTGATCAAGTTTACCACAATTTTGGTTTCCATTGATTACTTTATTGTCTTTGCCTTCGTTGCCACCTTTTATCATTATGCTCTTATCTTCCATTTCCTTTATCCTACCTACAATGTTAATCTTGTGTTTGGGGTTTAATAATTCATTCATTTATTAGTTTGAGTTACTAAAGTGTTCTTGTTTTATATAACATGTTTTGTTTATTTCAATTTATTTTTAGGTTGTCCCTCTATTATTTAATTGAGATGATTTTTTTACATGTTTTGTTTCTCTCCCATGCCATTTTTTTTTAATTATTTTAATTTTAATTTTTGTTGTCTTCTTTTGTTATTTTATTACGACATTGTCACTATATTTAGTTTTTCATCTTTTTGTCAAATTTTAACCCTTTTTATATTATGAATGCATTCCTGGTTTTTTTATTGATGTCTTTAATTTTAATTTAATTTAATTTAATTTAATTTTTATTTCGTACATCTAAGTCTCCATTGTATTATTATTTTATTCTTTTCTAATTATTTGACCTCACTTTTTCACCTAAACATCTTTATATAGTCTTAAGTCTACAATCACCATTCATTCTATTCTCATCCTAATGATGGTTCACAAAGTGTGACCCAAAATATTGATCCAAAAGCTATTACATAGTTATAACCAAAAATAATTCATATAATAGGGTATGAGTTACTATCATTTATGGATGGCTTCTTAGGGTACAATCAAATTTACATTTATAATGAATATCAGAGTAATACTTCCTTTACTACACCATGAGGGACCTTTTGTTATGTCATTATGCCCTTTGATCTCAAAATGCAGGGGCAAGATACCAAAGGGCCATGACCCACATATTCCATGATCTCATTCACAAGATAGTGGAGGTATGTGTAGATGATATTTTAGGGAAAACAAGGTGATGAATATACCACTTAGAGGTGTTACACACCATTTTAACACTCTTAATCAAATATGGTGTCACTCTTAATCCATAAAAAATGTGTGTTTGGAGTCATCGACATAAAAATGCTAGAGTATATAATCTCCTAATGCAAGATTGATATTTCCCCTACTAAGATTTGAGTAATCTTAGAAATTCTTCCTCTCATAGATGAATTAGGCATCATAATGTTTTAGGGTAAGTTGGGAGACAATCAAAGGTTCATTATTGATCTTACCTATACCATTCACCTTATCAATAACTTTCTAAAAATTACAAGTGGATTAACTTAGATAGATGATTATCAGGAAGCATTTGAAGTAGTGAAACACTTTCTTATGTCTCCCCCATGCTTATGAAACCTAATCTAGATAAGCCCTTGATACTTTATAATATAGTAATTGAGGTGTCTCTCGCCTGCACATTGGCCTAAGAGGATGATACTAGCAAGGAACATGCCATTTATTTCATTAGTTACAACCTTATCGATTACGAGGCATGATACACTCAAGAAAAAAGTGAATGATTATCTATAGTTTATATGACCAAATGATTGCAACATTATATGCTTAATCAATAAATAAGAGATATCATGAGGTCTCAAACCTTCCATACTTTTCTAACCCAACCAACTCTCTTTAAGAAGGTTAGGTATTTCATCACACTACTAAGTGAGTCAGATTTCACTTACATCAACCAAAAGTCCATTAAGGGATAGATCATTTCTAATTAGTTGGTTGATTCTCCCTTGGATGTTAATGATCTTGTTGATATTGACTTTCTTGATTAATTGATCTGATACATAGAAAAACATGTTATTAGCTCCTCTCCTTGGTACATAGATATCATTAACAACCTAATTGACCATACTTATCTTGAAGGCACTGAATCAAAATAAAATAGTATTCTTTTTATCATCACATCCAAATATGTTATCTTAGATATATTTATCTATTGTAAGTCCTTTGATGCATGCTACCTAATTGTGTCAACCAAGAGGAGTCACAAAGAGTCCTTTTTCATTTCCATAGTAGCATTAATGGTGGACACATAAATAATAATAAAATCCATGTGATGGGATATTTATAGCCCACCTTAGATCATGATTCCATTGAATACATGCACAAATGTAAGAAATGTCAACGTTTTTCACACAAGATACATATTCCCACTAGGGCATTACAACCCATAGTCACTCCCTGGCCCTTTTCCACTTCGGGCCTAGATTTAGTAGGTGATATCTCTCCTACTTCCTTGGATGGTCATCACTTCATTATCATGGCCATTGATTATTCTACCAAGTGGTTAGAGGTAATGCCATTAACAATCATTACTAGTTAATAATTTCAAATTTTATTATGAATGAAATCATTTGTTGATTCAAGGTTCCACAAGTTTTTATTACTAATAATGGGTCTTATTTCAAAAATATCAAGGTTTATTATTTATGTAAGAAGTTTTTTATATCACATCACTCAACCCAATTTTACTACCCATAAGATAACGGTCAGGTTGAAGCTACTAACAAAACCCCAAAGTCGATATTAGTTAAAACTATCATAGATTCTAAATGAGATTAGAACTTACAACTCTATCCAACACATTGGGATTATAGAACAACTATATATACACACATAGGGGCAAATCCATATTCACTCATGTTTGGATCTGAATCTATTATACCCTAGAGGTAGAGATACCTAGTCTTTATATTTCCTTCCAGGGCCTCCTTGATCATGAAAAATACAGAGAGGTGTAGCTAGTTGAGTTATAAAATTTAGATGAAAATTAAATAAATACTATAAATAATCATAATACTTATTTTGATTGTATGGGTAGACAATACAAAAAAAATGTCCATGAGTTCCCAATTCATGTTAGAAACCTTGTCCTCAAGCTTGATAGCTAGATTGATAAAAAGAAAGGAGAAGGTTATATATTTAGACCAAATTAGTTAGGCCCTTACCTATTGATTTAAGACTTAAAAAAGGGATATTATTAGTTATGCACTCTAGAGGATAATGATTTTGGAAAATATATGAACTCTTTGCATCTAAAACATTTATATATCTAGTGTTTGCATATCATGTTACCCTCACTTAAAATGCATCATTTCATAGTTTGTATGTTGGGTTGTATATTAGATGTTTTATTCAGTGATTATTTGGTTATCAATTCATATAACATGTAAATTTCAAAATGTAGCATCTCATATCATTTGATTCTTTCAATACCCTATCATCCTATAGAAAACATTTTCAAAATAAAAATTACATTGGTTCTTGCCTTAGTTCTTACAAGAATATTACAATTATTTTCCCTACATCATCTTGCACAACTTATAAAATGATAACCTATAGTCTAGTCTATAAGTTCATCCATTATATAGTCTCTTCTTATGGTGCCCTCTAAAGTAGAACATGAACATGCTCACAAATAGGTAACTTTACTCACCTATCTTAGTCTTCAGTGATGAGCCCTTGCATCTTATTGGTTGTATGGGGCTAAGACTTGGGGTTAAAGGCCTTGAAAATTAAAAGACACTCTCATCAAAAAGCTTATGTAAATACAAAATAGTAATTAAACTTCCCATCTCTCACCCTTACTAACATTAAGTGTTGAGCTCTCACATATTATTGATTGTGTGGAGTTAGCATTGGGGAGAGGTGACCTTACTCACATACATCTATCCTTTGGTGATGGGCCCATGTGTCTTCCTAGTCACATGAGACTAAGTATATGGGGTCACAAAGAAAAGTAAAATTTAAATGTAGAAGCATTATTAAATTAGGAAATATCCAAGTTAATTTTTTTTTAGAAAGCTTGTTTATATGTTTATGATGAAAAAGGGTAACCTTTTCCCAATTAACAATTATATCAAGGCTAGTTATTTCTAGATGAAGCCAATAAATTTAGTAGTTTATATGTCTAGTAAGAAGTGAATTTCCCCCTCTTCTTGTAAGGATTAGGTCACCTTCCTTTTCCATATCAATTTTTATTTGTAGTTTTAATTGTTATCATCTCACATATATCATATTCCCTTTTTTATTCCTTGCTATGAATTGAAATTCATATGTTGTGTATAAAACTAACTAGGTCGTCACTTGTAAAACAACTGCTAGCACACTCACAATTTCATACATGTTCTAAAAACACCACATCTTTTGCTTACATTTTGTGCCCATATATAAGCATTATCCAAGGCATTTTATCAACAGCAGAGAGATACATGTTATATCATCACATGCAAGTCATCTAGAGTGCATACTAAGAAGCAAAACATAGAAATTAAAATCTTATAATACACAATGATAATTCTCTAGGAAGTAAACCAAATGTATTTATATATATCATAATAAATATAGATTTTTTACAAAAATAATGTCTGATACAAACACCTTTATGGAGGGTCAATGTGCCTCAAAACATCTCAAAAATAGCTAACATGTACAATGGTATAAAAAAACATATATAACAAGCCTCAGATTCTATCCTCTTCCTATGAAAATTTCATGGTGCAAAGGAATGTCAAGGGTTATCACTATGGCAACATCTCCTACTAGTGCCTCCCTTAGAGGTTGTCTCACCCATTCCAATCTAGAGGTTGGTATGGTGGCCCCTACTAGTGCCTCCCTCTAAGGCTATCCACCCTGCCATGTTTATGGAGGCTCAACCTCCTCCTCCACCTACCATTGTATCCACTAGGGCCTCCACTCTCCTTGCCCTAGTAAGTAAGGTATTGTTCTCTATCCTTAGCATTATCACCATTATGGATGCATGGTACACTGGGGCAAAGACACATGTATGCTGACCAATCCCTGTAGGTAGTCCAATATCTATCAAGATCTAGTCCCTAATCATTCTAGTTCTTATCTAGAAAAGGTTGATTAGGATGTCCCTGATCATACTCCTCCACCTATTCATGGTATCTGTAATCATAGAGTGAAAAATCAACATCAAATGTAGTCTATATAAGGATCTAAAACATGTAAAATTAGCTAAACAACTAAGCTATAAAGTGAAATACAAATTATAAATGGAGATATGTAAATCAACATTTAACCGAGATCCCCCTCACACTAATCAGGGTTAGAATCATCATCTACAACTTCTTCCCCATCAATGTTAAGGTCTTCTTCCATCTCAATATACTCTAAAACCTCATCGTATCCACCTCTTGGATATTGCTACTATGTAGGGTCCTCTTGAGTAAGGCCTTGTGATATTGGTGGTGGGCCCATATATTGTTGTCTCACTGTAATCTGTCCTCCTCCTCCCCCAACTGGTTGTGAGGGATGAACTTGTGCCACTCCTAGCTGAACAAGTTGGGTGATGGGCACCCCTCTCAAAATCAGGTGCCATGCAAACCATCCTAATATCATAGTTCTCACCTCTTTTATGCCTTTATAAACAATCCTAGAGATAAGAAGGTTACCCACATAGGGTATGCCAAACTATTGTGGTACCTTATTTACATGGCATACCTTAATCTATGAGTGCTTGTATTAAACATGAGTGGCTTTGGTGGATATTCCAAGGTAAAACCCTCATCATCCCATTGTCTAATCATGTCCTAATAAGGCAAATAAATTAGATCAACTACTATCAAAATCCCCACTACTCGATTCAAATCACATAATGGTGTCACATTTATCCATCTATTGGCCCTAATGTCCCCAGGCCCTCCAATTGACACTCCCCTCTAATAAGGTATGATGCACTCATATATACAATCCATGATAATTATCAGGTGGCTAATCGAGAGGGATCCTAGATGAGCCACATGATAGACATCCCTATAGATTCAAGCCAATATCTTTTGGATCTAAGAGTAGTGTGTTCCCCTCTCCTCAATATGTCCCACAATCAGTGACTAATTGAATAATAGCTCATTAGTACCCTTATCTCCCACTATCCAAGATGTAAGGATAATAATAATGGCCTTCCATAATTTAGGGATAATTGATCCCTAAACTGGAGAAAACCTCATGCCACACTTTGTACCCACTTCAGGTGCATCGACATCTCTAAAATACTCCACCCAACTATGGGCCTCACAACTACTCTCGATAACTTGAATGGATACTAACCAGCCAGTCATAGGAAAGACCATGATATGATAGACATCAAAAAGAGTGATCATCCAATCTCCTAGAGCCTAGGGGAACACAAATGTGTTCCAATCAGGGTCTTGATAAGACAGGATGTCACAAAGTAACCAAATAGATGTTGATATGACCTCCACTTGTGTAACCTATAAGATCCCAACTTGATCAAGGACATCTAACTCATCTAGCATCAAAAGTGCTAAGACTTAGGGGAGTCATTCCTACTTCCAAACTCTAATCTACTGTATGTAAGGTCCTTGTAATAAATAAAAGACCCTAAGTTATCCCCAAGAGAAATTCCATCCATGAAAAAGAAAAAGAATCTCAAGTTTCTTTGCCCAATTCCAATGAATGAAACCACCCTGTTTACAGTTGGTAATTACATAATTGCCCTAGTGGTTACATAATGACCCTAGGCTATGGTTATGTAACCACCTCAGGTGATTATGTAACCACCCTAGGTGGTGATTACACAATTTCCCTACTACAAATAATAGCAATTAAGGTTCTGTTGTAGCGATTACATAAATGTAGTCTGGTGGTTCCATTCATCAATCATGTACCCTCCGAAAACCCAATTTTTTTTACAAAATACATCATAATCAACAAAAATATTAATTTTTCCTAATCTACCTTTCCCCACGAACATTTTAAAACTATAAATTTTGAAATTTGTTGGATTTATTTTAAGATTTAAAAAACATTACAAAATTGGGGCAAAAGGAAAAAGGCCACAAAACCTACTTGATCCTACCACGTAACTCCTTCCACTGGTAGATTCACCATCCTCTTACCGTTGACTAATTTTTAGTTCAAAATGGTCATAGACAATCTAGATTTAGAGAAATCTCAAAAGTGATTGGCACAAATGAGTTGGTTTTTTGGCAAGTTTTTGAATATATTGGGCCCCAAACTAGCCATTTTATTTTAAAAACTGTCTAATTTTGGTATATTTTCACATTATACACATATTTTATTACAAATAATTTTTTTCTAAATTCTAAAATTCATGTTTTAAAATTGACATTTTAACGGCTTTTTATCTTTTGTAACATGTTTTTATGGTTTTGTAGGTTCTTTACCACTTGGCACCAGGTTTAATCCCCCAACAGGATGGGTCAGCTAGTATGATCTTCCCTAGACATATGGTACGTATTCTTATACATAATTTAATTACGTATTTTAATTTCCTTTTTCTCATTGCATTGCACCTAATTCTCATCTTTATATTGTAAGTTGTACAGAGTCTTGACTGGCTTCACTATGCCACCAAGGTAAGTAAGGAGTATTTATAACTTCATGGTTTTTTTATGCATGCCACTTCTCAAGATTACACCCTCATAAATTCATGACAAGGCATCCTCTTGAGTGGGAAATATGTGTGCACCCATTTTTACATTATGAAATATTCTCAGCATGACAGGTTCAATGATGATGTAGTGACCTCCTAGAAATGCTCAAACATGAACTCTTTAATACCCCTTCCCCTTTTCATTCCCTCTCTCTCTTATAGGTTCCTCAAAGACCCCTTTTTTCCTTACATCTTTATTCAAATTATTTTTAAAAGGCTCTCATTAGTGATAGAACCACCCTAGTGGGTTATAGAATCACCCCATACATGATGGATTTGTTAAGGTGGTTGTGTAAAATGCCCTGAAAAACCCATTACGTAAAGGTGGATCTATTTTAAATGTGGGGTGGGGTTGTAATATTATAGGTTGATTTTATCCCTATAAATAATGGTTATATAACTAACCGTGCAAATAGGGTCAGATCTATCACTGTTGTTTTGCCTTCTAATTTTAGCTTCAATGACTCATTCCTTAACATGTTTTGAATTCTTATAGTTATGTTTATTAATATTTCCATGTTAATTTCACATCTAATTAGGTTTAACTCACTCCCTCTTCTATTTATAATCATTTTGATTCCCTCTTAAGTTCAACTTCTAGTTCAACTTAGTTAAACTCCTTCATGTAATATATATTGCTCTTATACAAGTAAGCCAATTTTAGCTTGATTTTGAATCCAAAATTTTCATTAAAGCTTAAGATTTTGGAAGCCTTTATAACCATAGCATATGAAAATTAATTTAGAACTTTGATTTGATTGCTTTTGTGTTCAGTACACATTTTTAGACAAGGAAAACCATTATTCTTGTAACTAGGTCTTTGCAAATGGTGTCTTCAACTAACCACAATTAGTTGTTCTTTATTTGGAGTTGTGTCTCTCATTTTATTATCCCATTTTTGATAGTCATTTATTCATCCTCCTTGTTAGATAGTTCTAAAAAACTTTGTTTGGATAAATAAGATAGCATACTGAGGACCACAATACAAAAAATCATCATGCTTTCAATTGGTCTATATTGTGATTAATTTGGAGGTTATTATTTTATATTTATTTATTTATTAAGTATATTATATTAAATTATCATTCATTCTTTTATTATCTTGAATCTTTATTTTGGAAAAAGCAAGTTTGAATAGGAAAAATAATTCTTCTCTCTCTCATCCTTACACAAAAATAGTAGTTAGTTCTTTGTTTATTTGAATTCATTCAATAGATTCTTTTACAACACAATATTTCATATAAACCCTAGGTGAATGTTAGATAATAGATCATACATTTCAGCCATTTCAGCATGCAGTTTTTAGTTTTGAGACAAGTTATTTTCACTCTCAAACAAGCAACTAACGAGTAATAAAACTCTAGACAAACCTAGGTGACCAAGTGGTGATATTGTGATTCTAAATTTCATTATTTAGATTAATTGATAATATTTTTTTAATTCATTTAATAAGATAAATCAGAATCTAAATCATTCATTTTCATTTCAAACACATTGTTTATAGGTAGTGTGCAACACCTATAAAGGTTAAAACTTGTTCTTGACTTGTTTGGGTGAAAGAAAACTCTAGGAACCTCATAGTATTGTTGTTTAAAGATTAGTTATTTTATTGAATCACTTGAATCTTAATAAAATATTATTTTTCATGGTAGATACATTCACATACCAATCAAAAAACAAAAAAAATAACAACTCATATAACTTTCATCTAAAAAAGTTAGAAGTCAGCATTAGCATAGCTAGAATCTCTCTCTCTCTCTCTCTCTCTCTCTCTCTCTCTCTCTCTCTCTCTCTCTCTCTCTCTCTCTCTCTCTCTCTCTCTCTCTCTCTCTCTCTCTCTCTCTCTCTCTCTCTCTCTCTCTCTCTTAATTTGTATGCATTGAAAATCAATTGGAAAATACAAAAATAAGTGTACATTCATTTGATTTCAATTTTATTATTGTTATCCACTTTTATTTATTTTATTTTAGCAAGTACCTAGTTTCCATTTTAGTTAAATATTCTTTAAATAAATAAAAACATTTCCAAAAGCCTTGTCCAATCGTACAAGCCAAAAAAACCTTGATTATAAAAACACAAAAAGTAATTATATAATATATTTATACAAGCTCATATGCTTACACATTACCTAATCCCTTTTTTATTACACTTCTTAAAACACCTAGTCTTATTAGATAAGGTCTTTTTCCTAGGGTTAGGGCACCTAGTCCAACTGTTAGTATACAGTTTGATATCAATATTGAGCTTAGGAGAGAGGTTTTCTATTCCACCCCAATTCCCCACATCATTGTTATATCTCTTAACACCTTAGATAAATAAGAACAAATTCTCAATCCATCGATCATTATCCTCCCTCAGAGCATAGGTCATCAATACAATGTTATCTAGACCTAGTTTCTCACCCTCTTCCCCTTCTTCTCCTTGGGTCTAGCCTCATCCTATATCATTAACATTTGTGGATGACATTGAATAGGAATAGATAACTTGAAAAAGTTGACCTCATTCCATGATTCATTTAGCCTAATCTCCCTTATTTCCTTGGTCCTAATATCAACCAAGAGCTTCACCTCTTTGTAATCTCAAAGACCAAAGGACCCTAGATATATTTTTACACATAGCTTGATGTTATCAATGAGAACTATGACACTGTAAAGGTATTTTGGTTCCATCATGAGAACCCATTGCCACCACCCATTATATATCTCATTCTACCTAATAACTAGCCTAATCCATAGCCCATCCATTACGTCGATTGCCTTGGCCTAACCTCAGGGAGTTGATTTCATAGTTTAGTGTGTGTTATTCATGTGTAAACAATACCCATGTATTTTAATATTTCTTAGACAATTACATTTTGATGTGCTTATATATACTCACACATGCAGTAAGGGAAAATTAGAATTCAAAAGTAAAATATTGTATTGGAAGATGATTAAGTTAATACAATAGTAAAGGAGGTTACTATTTTTTTTTTCCATAAGGGTTTGCCAAATGAAATATCATACTATGTAATATTGTGTCTATGAAATTTCTCCTAATAAATTATTAGCATAAAGATTCTGTTGGTATTGCTTCTCTTGTATTGGTTTATTTGTCATTTTATCTTCAATTGGTATTATAACTAGGTTTTCACTTTTTTTGAAGAGTTAGAATTTAATTTAGCCATGATAAAATATTTGGAAAGTTAGATATTTATGTGTGAGAATATTCATGTGAAGGAGAATGATGAGAATCACAATGATATAAATTGAAAAATTCAATTGTCAAAATTTTGACTTGTGGAAGCTCAAAATGGAAATTATTCATGAATATAGATCAATGGATTGTTATATCAGGAGTAAAACCTACAAGTATGAAAGTAGAAGATTGGGAAAATATTGATATAAAAGTGAAGAGTTCAATCATAATTTTCTATCAAGTTCTATTTTGTTGAATGTGTCAACAGATAAAGCTTCTAAGAAAGTATGGGAAAAATTTGGGGACTTTGTATCAAACAAAATTTCTAGTGAACAAATTATTTCTCTAAAATAAGATGTATTAATTGAGAAATAATGATGAGGACTCTATATTTGAACATCTAAATTCTTTCAATACTATGTTAAGTCAGTTAATTTTTGTCAAAATTAAAATGGATGAAGAATATATTTGTAGTCATTTTCTTTCTTTTCCTTGACTCTTGGGATTATTTAGTTATGGAAATAACTGATATTACGTCGACATTAAAAATCAAGGACATAGTAGAAGCCTTATTATTAAACAAAATGAGGAAAAAAAATCATTAAGGATTATAAGACAAGGGATGCCTTGATTGTGATAGGTCATTCAAAAGAGATAAATAAAAAGAGGTCAAGACAATCAAAGTCTAGAGGTAAATCTAAGACTATAGTAAAAGATAAGAGAAAACATTGGAACCATGGTAAAATAGGGAATTTTAAGAAAAAATACATATCTAAAAATGCTGAAAATGGTAAGTCATATAATGATTCCTAATTTTTAGAAACAAATAACCCTAGTCAAGACTTGGGGGATCTATTCCTAACAACATCAAGCTCACATAGATGCCATGATGCATGGTTGATTTACTCATTTGCTTTTTTCCATATGACTCTACATAGGGAGTAGATCTATGAATATGAAAATTTAAATAGAGGTGATTTCTTCTTGAGAGACAACTCTACCTACAAGATTATTAGTCAAGGGAGAGTAAAGATGATGTTTAAAGATGGAAGAGTTAGAACCTTAATTAATGTTCTGCACATTCTAAGTTTGGTTATAAACCTAAATTATATAATCAAGATGAAAGATGTGGGTGTGTAAGTGGCATGTAATAATGAAATATGTAATATGGTCTATGTAACCATGGTATTTACAAAAAGAGTCTACACTAGAACATTATTCTAGTTTGAGGCAAACACTATTAGTGATGGGTGTAATAGCTCGATTATTATTGAGGATAGAAATAGATTAGATTGAATATGATACCTATATAAAAGATAATGATATGGAATCAAAGGATGGGTCATATTAGAGATAAAGGCCTTTTAACACTAAAAACTAAAGTAATGGTTGAAGGTATTTCTAATTGTTTAGTAGATTTTGATTTTTTTGAATGTTGTGTATATGGGAAGAAAACTTGAGTAAAGTTTCCCAATAGTGATACTAGAAAAAATGGTATTTTGCATCTATAATGCACATAGATGTGTTTGGACTTGTGAAAGTTTCATATATTGGCAATTAATTGTATTATGTGCCTTTCATAGATGACTACTCATGAAAAACAAGGATTTACTATACCAAGCATAAATTTGAGGTTTTCAATAAGTTAAAAGAGTTTAAAAATCTTGTTGAAAACATAAAAAAAAGAATATTAAGGTCTTGAGAAGTGATAATAGTGGAGAATAATACTCCAATGCTTTCAAGTAGTTTCAAAAGGACTGTGGAATAGAAAATAAAAAGATGAATCTGTATACACCATAATAGAATGGAGTTACTCTAATGGATAAGGTGAGAATTATGCTCAGTATTGTAAGACTTAGAAAGGCAATTTTGGGGAGAAATAGTTATGATTGCAGTTACCTAATTAATAGATCACCCACATCAACCTCAATTGATAAAACTTCATAGGAAGTGTGGATTGGTAAGAAACCCTCTCTAAAACATCTTAGGGCTTTTGGTTGTGATGCTTATATGTATATTCCAAAATAAAAAAGGACTGAGTTGGATGGTAAATCAATTAAGTACATATTCATTTAATATAGTATTGGTGTAAAGAGATATAAGTTGTGGAATGCAGAAATGAAGAAGACTATTTATAGTATAAATGTTATCTTTAGAGAGGTTAAGGGGGTTCAAAAATAGGAAGGACAACCCAAGGATGAACTTAAATAATTTCATGTTGAATTACAAGAGGGAGAATTTGTGTTTGAATTCAAAGTAAATGTAGAAAATGAACTAGAAAGGGAGTTTCAAGAGGAAGATTCATATGAAGTAGAAGAGGAAGAACCAAAAGATGTAGAACCAAAAACAACCATTTTGAGAAGATCAGATAGAGTGAAAATAATACCAAAAATGTATAGTCCTTTTGATTTTCATCCTACATTTATTTTATTAGTTTTATCAGTTACTCATGAAGACCCCAATACTATAAAGGAGGCTCTTGGATCAAATGAAAATAAGTCTTGGAAAAAGGCTATGGAGGAAGAAATGGAGGCCTTAGATACAAATAATTCATGGTAATTTGTAAAATTACCTCCAGGTAAAAAATTTGTTGGCTAAAAATGGTTATTCAAGAAGAAATATAATGCAAAAGGAAAAATGGAGAGGTATAAATATCATCTAGTAGCAAAGGGATTCTCTTAGGTAGAGAGAATTTATTTTGGATAGATATTTTCTCTTGTTGTTAATCTAAATTGAATTATATTTCATCTAGATATTTATGTTGCTTTCAATCTTGAAATATAATAGATGGATGTAAAGACAACTTTTCTTAATGGCGAGCTTGAGGAATACATATATTTAATGTATCCAAACAATTTTAATGTAAAAGATAATGAGGATTTGGAGTGTAATATGAAAATATCTCTATACGACTTGAAATAATCACCAAGGATGTGAAATCATAAATTTGACAGGTATGTATTAGGACTTGGGATTGAACGGAGCAAAGTTGATCCCTACGTGTCTTTTAAACAAATTTTTTTTTTTAGTTTTATTATCATAGTGTTTTGTGTAAATGACATGTTAATTGGTAACAATAAGGAAATAATCAGTCAATTTAAGTCTCATATATCATCTCAATTTGATATGAAGGATCTAGGTGTTATAAAATTTATTTTGGGCATGAAAATTAAAAGATATCATGTAAATATAAAATTATGTTTAAATCAAATAAATTATATGGAGATGATTTTACAAAGATTTAAGATTTAGGAAAGGAAACCTATGAGTATTCATTTTATAGTTGGTCAAAACTATATGTTGAATAATGTCCATAGAAATAATAGGAAATTCATGACATGTCTCAAGCCCTATATGCTAGTGTTTTTATAAGTCTTATGCATGTCATGGTCTATATCAGACTTGATATTATTCATGAAGTTAGACTAGTAAGTAGATTTATGTCAAATCAGGGCAAGGAACATTAGACTACATTGAATGATATCTTCAAGTATTTACATGGGGCATCTGATTGGGCAATATGCTATCAAGGTAATCATGGTGAATTTAAGACATTGATTCTACATGGTGATGTGGAGTTTTCTCAGGGTGAATATCTTGATTTTTGTATATCTACAAGTGCATGTGTATTCAAATTATTCGATGCATATGTAAGTTGGATAAGCAAACAAGTAAGTGTTGTTATATCAACCATAGAGGGTGAGTATATAATTTATGCTCACAAAAGCAAGGAATCAGTTTGTATTAAAAAATTGTGTTCCAAAGTTAAGTTCACTCAAAATGTTGTAAGGATAGATTTTGATAACCAAAGCACAATTTGTCTTACAAATAATTTTGAGTATCACTCTCAAAATGAAACATATTGATGTTTAATATAATTTTTTTATGGAAATGGTGGTAGAGGAGAAGATATTATTGGAGATGGAAGACACCAATAATAATGTTGTTGATTCACTTAAAAATGCTATGAGTACTAATATATTTTCTTGGTGCAAAGGATCAATGGCCATGGCTGCCCTTAGTTGCTAAAATTATGTATCTCTAAACACCTATGTTACTATGTTGATGATAATATCACACGCTAACTAACTATCTATTATGTTGTAAATTAACAGTTATTGCTCATAACCATCATTTTTTTCATTTTTAAGTTTGTGTTATCTTATTAGACATAGCATGAGCACTTCAATTAATCTTGATTATTATTTCATAAACTAATTATTAATCATTGGAATCATCCCTTATAAACATAATAATTATAAAATCTTAGAAACATCGTTTTCAGTATTTTCCTCTTGAGTCCTTTTTTGGAACACTTCCTTGGCCTTAGCCTCTAAGTCACGAGCATGTTGAAGCTCGCCTTACAAGTTTTGTATAACATAATTTCCTTATTTTAATATTTCCTTTTGGCATGAGACATTAATATAGGCATTAGCATATGGTTATATGAGATGGACTTGATCTCTTAGTATAGGTTTGTATTGGGGTTGAAACTTTTCATTTGGGGTTGCTGTCACCTAAAAATGGGTGTCAACATCAATATGCATCATGAAATTTACTTTTGGTCATTTGTTCAGTTTGTGACTTCCCTCCTTTGGTACCCATAAGACTCTAGGGCACACAATACTGATCTTATCGACTCACTTATCTAACTTATCCTTCTATGTCAAATTTTCATAAATATCTGGGCATTATTCTATCCAGTTCTCATAATGATAATACCCAAAAGTGGAAAATTTTAGGCAGTCTCTTTGATAGCAGCTTGGGAAACCATATTTATAACATGTGATAAGAGGAAACCATTTTCCACCTCCTCCATGATAAGGGCACTGACTACCATATTACCCTTGGTTTTAGTTGGAAGGGCCAATTGGTTTTTGACATGATCCTCATTCACACCCCTTGTAAATCTCATCGATCACTTAATAATCCTTAGTGTTATGGGTGGATGCCTCACATATTTTATAATACAAGCAAAAAAATTATCGCCTATTATAGTAAGGGGAAATTGCACATAATAAGACATTTTTGGAAAATTTCACAAGATGCAATAAGTACTCAGACATTACACCAAAGATAATTATTCTTATTATGCCCCTCAACATCATAGTCAATGCACCATAAACCACTACATGTTTTGTGTGTGATATTTGTAGTGATATTTTTCAACCGTGAGGCCACAATATCATAGTGAATAGGAAACATTCATTATCCTTAGGATAAACTTTGGAGAAAAAAACCACATAAATATAAAACTTAATTTTAAACACACATACATTTAATAATATGGATATTATGTTTGTAAGTGCTTATTACACACACACCTTTCTATATGCATACTACATAAGTGCCTATTATATAGGTGAACTAATGGGTTAAGATAAATAATAGTTTATTTGTACGTAACAATTTTTTTTGATAGATACTGAGGGAAAAAAGGGCTCTCACCGATAATAAAAAACATCGATAATAAAAAATAACATGTTAGGAATGAACACTAAACCTTTCCAATAAAACACTTACCCCTAAAAAAGGGTAGAACATGAAGACTCTAGGGAACAAACCCGAGCCCAAACACTAGAAAATAAAAGATACCAAGACTAGGAAGGAGGATTCCACATATCCATAATTGAAATGAGAATAAAATCCACCCTATTAAACCATCACACATCAATAATTGGAGATTAACAAATAAACATGCTAAAATCCAAAGAATAAGTCAAGGTGAAACTTGGGCACAAAGCACTACCAATCAAAATGGAGGCATATCCCAAATCAAAAAAAAAATGGATCGAAGTCGGATCTAATGTAGATGATCAAAGTGATCTAAATGAAAATAAAAACATGGAATAATAAAAACACTAACTACCCATAGATGTGGCCATGAAGTCAATCCATCAGCCCAAAAAGACAACCAACATCATCCAAAAATAAATAAATGCTTAAGCCCATGAACTATCCCAAAAACCACCAAGGAGACCCCATCCACACCTAATTCCAAATTCAAGAAAATCCATGATTACCAAGCATATTCTATCCCTAACCACTAGGGTTAGCATTTGAAACAGGGGTCAAGAAATAATTTCCACATGACCTTGCAAACCCCTTGATGTAATGGAAGATGAAAGGACTGTATAAAACATTACAAACAAAAATGAAACAATAGAAAAAATTGAGGAAGAAAGCTGAAATATATTTTTTCCAAGGGATCCCCCATCAAAATAGATGCTCTAAGCTTAAATGAAAGCATATAATATGACTCAAATATCAAAGTTATATCCAAAAGAAATAAGGAAAATATGACTGAAGAATACACATTCCTACATCTAATCCCAACTAAACTGAAACAAAATCTAGGCGACAGGGGTTACAGGAGAATAAACCAACCCTTCTGACCCCTAAGCAAAAAAGAGAAGAACTTGCTCTCAAACACCTCAAATAATGCCTCAAAATAGGATGACCTTCCCCAAATTTCTTACAAGAAGACATGAAACTTGGAATAAGCTTTCCCTATAGACTAAAACTCTTAGAATTTTGAAGCCACTATGAACCGTAATTCAAACCAACCACCCCCATCGAGGTGTTAAGAATAAGGACCTCCTGACCAAAAAAGAGAAGACACTAGCGAATTGAGAAGGGTAGATGTTTTACTTCCACACACTTCTATAGTGTCATTACTCATGGACTTAACAACATTTGGATTGGGTACCAACAACTTAGAGTTGAGCTTGGGGAGATCTGTATCCAACACTACCACTTGGATGAAACCATTATCTTGACTACTTCCGCTAACCACCAATGATGGAGCACAACCATCAATGGTCACCCTTGCCTACCTCACTTCATGATCCAAAATATGCTCCAAATGTTCCCCTAGGCACACCAACCTTACACTAAGTTCAACCTCTACTACTCTGCGTCCTCTTTGTTCATCATGCCTTGTAGAAAATAACTACTAGGTGAGTGTACCAAACCTCCTAATTAGGAATATCAAATTATGCACTCAAACCTACATGAAAAAATAACTCCCTAAATAGAGATTAACTAAGTGTGAACTAACACAAAACTAGGTTAGATAGATAATAACTAGATAATCTAAGCATAGTGTAAACACACAACTCCAACATATTCCTGCAAGTGAAAGTTAGGAAGATATCAAAAGGAAAAAAAATATAGGTCTGGGATACAAAGCCTAATAAGGTACCCATGTGTAATAAAATAATAAAAATAAAAGAAAGAAGGAATTCATGTTGAATCCCCTAACAATAAATTCCTCCACCCCAAGCAATTTTCATAACTAAAGATAATTAGGTGCTACCAAGGGTTTAGTAAATATTTTGGCACCTTCATTAGTGATATTCATGAACTCCAACTAAATAGCTCCTTCCTAGATAAGCTTGTGAATGAAGTGCATATGGATCTCAATGTGTTTTTTTCACTAATTCTAAAAAAGGTTTCATGAAAGGGAAATTTCACTTTGATTGTCACTCCAAAGAATAAAGAGATTATGTTGTGGGAAACCAAATTCATCCAGTAAGTCTCAAAGCTAGAGTGCCTCTTGATTAGATTTTATAGCACCTCAATATTCATCCTCAATGGAGGAAAATGCAATAGTTGTCTACTTCTTTCAAACACATGCAATTGGACATGTTATCACATTTATCATAGATTTTTAAATCAACAAAAATTTAAATTTTTTGGTTAATTTTTACTTTGGGATTAAAATTGTCAAATTTTGAAAATTATAAAATTTTAATTAATTAATTTTAAAATGATGGCAAAACATTTTGTATCCCGAACTATGTAAAAGTTATTTTAAGCTTTCCTGTGTAAAAAGCCATTGGATTTTCCACAATTTGTAAAAAATTATTAAACCTTTTTCAAGCTATGCAAATGCTTTTTGCTTTTCCCCAAGTTATGCAAAAGTGCCTCGACACTTTTTTTTAAGTCATGCAATTTGCATTTTCAATTTTGCACACGGTGCATTTAAAAATTAAAAAATATTAAATCAATTTAAATTATTTTAATTTGTAATTTACTTTTTGAAATCCTGTTGCCGTGCAATTTCTTCAAATACTTCTCTGAGTCATGCAAATTCATTTTGTCACTTCCCTGAGTCATGTAAATTTTATTTGGCATTCCCCAAGTTGTGTAAACTTATTTTATGACTTCCCTAAGTTGTGCAAATTTGTTTTATCACTTCCCCAAATCATGTAAATAAAATATTTATTTTTCACTATCGTGTATGTAAACTTTACACTTTTCCCAACCATACAATTTGCAATTTACTCTCCCCACTCTGTGTAAAAGTCATTTCCAATTTAAGACTTCTTCTTCATGTAAATACCATTATTCCTTCTTTGAATTATGCAAGATAAACTTCTTCTCTTCTAAGCTTTTTAAGCTGCATGCAAAAGTTTTGAATGACATTTGTAAAAATAAAATGAAGTAGGGAAATAAAAGGGAAGAAGCAAATTTTATTTGTTTTTGCCTCCAAGCCAAAACTATACATCTCAAGAAGAGAAATGAAGGTGAAAGAAAAATAAATTTGTAGACCAAGATTTGTTCTTTGCACTAAGAAGAAGTCTTACGTCCCTATGGCGTCAAAGAGAAATCTATAATTTAAAACAAGATAATAAACCAAATCATTTTATTTATTCTCGCTTGCCAAAGAAGAGTTGTACGATCCATATCAGAAAAAGAAAAGTTTTGATAAAACAAGTAGAAAAAATCATTTTCTTTTTCTACTTGTCAAGGAAATCCATACGACATTACTAGAAGAGGAAATTATAAAAAAGATAAATTTTTAAATTATTTACACTTACCACAAGTTTTAAGACCATAAAACACCATCAGATGGATTAAAAAATGTATATATATATATTTAAAAATGTTTCAAGATGCCAAGAGAGGTCGTACGGTGCCATACGACTAGAAAAGAAGAACAAAGATATGATTTTAATTGTTTTTGCTTGCAGCTAAAATTTGTACAGCCACATGCAAGAGGAAAGAAGTGAGAGAATTTGTATAAAACTAATCATAATTATTTCATTTATTTTCACATTCAAGCCAACAGGGCATATGACTTAAAAATAAAAATAATAAAAAATAAGTTTGTTTTTTATTATTCTTGCTCAAAATGAATAGGCCGTACGACCCATGTGGGTGTGGGATTTTAAATTAAAAAAAAGGTAAATTGCAAATTTTTAATTTATTTTTGCCCCTTGTGAAGAGGCCATACAATTTCAATAAAAGCTTGCGGTTTAGAAAAGCAAAAAACAAAAATTAGATTTTTATTTATCTTTGCTCAAAAAGATAAAAAAGTCATACAATTTAATATGAGCTTGGAAAGTTTAAAATTTTGTAAAAGTAATTGGTGATCAGTTTTTATTATTTTGGTTCAGTTAGAAAGAAGAGTGGGTTTTTAAATTGAAAAGAGGCCATTAGAAAAATTTGTCTATTACTCATTTAAATGTAAGGAGAGTCCATACAACTGTGTTATGAGGTGATTGATCAGGGAAGTTAAAATAGAGAAAAGTGATTAAGCAGGATTGTGAAATTCATACTAAGATATTAAAGAGGTACTAAAGTGAATTTGCATGAATAAAATTGTGAGCATAATTTTTAGGGTCACATGACACAATAACATTTGAAGATAGTGGCAGGTTTACACGGAAAATAGGGTGGTTTGCATACATGTAATCTGGATGCAAGCTTATGTTCACCACGATATAGCCTGAGTTTATTTCTGATCACAATGCAAAATATTGGGATATCTTGTCAAAATCTTGAATTCAAATTACTTTAGAGTTCAAATTTTATCAATAAAAAGTGGCACGTGCACGAATGATTATGTTCTAAGTGATAGAATAGTTACTCAAGTGGCCTCTATTGTGAATGATATCTCATAGATGACGGATAAAGATAATTGGCCAAGTGCACCTTCACAAATATTTTAAAAGATGGATCACACCATTGACCAAGCCATTAAAACAAAGGAAGAAAGTAATGAATTTCAGGGTGAGCTTTATTTGGTTTTGATAGATCTAAGCTAAGATTTGGGTGGCTTATTTGATCTAACATTTGTCTTAAAGTTATATGAAGCCTAACATATCTTATAATAAATCATTGATGATGAGATCAAAGATAAGAAGAAGATTGTAGATGTGAAAACAATCATTAATATTAGGAAGGCACAGGAAAATTTATTTTTTGAAGAACAAAAACAAACCATTGATGAAGAAATTGAAGACATAAATGTGCCTGGTGATGAAGTATAAAGTGGAATAGTAAGAAAGGAATTGGCATAGATTGATAGAGAGTGGAAAATCAAGAGCAAAGAAGGAAAGATCCAAATTAAATGTAGCTAGGTCTATTGCTACATGTCAGAAGTGCAAAATGAAGTAGTTGTCATGAAAATTTGAAATTGTCCTCAGCAAAATGGAAGATGAATAGGCTCCATCAAAAGCTTTTGGTCTTTTCGTGTAAATGTTAAATATTGTTTTACAATTTCTAGTTGTAAATTTTGTAAGTGAAAACTCATAAATATAACTCATGCAAATGCATTGTGTCAATTTTGTAAGTCATGAGTCCTAATTGCACTTAGTGCAAAAATCACTATTGCACCTATGTACTTTTTAAGTCATGCAATTTCTCTTTTTCACTTGTGTACACAATGCAATTGCACCAACACACTTTCACATCATTTAAGTGGCATATTTTTGTAGACTCACTTTTGTACCATCTAAAATGTTAAAAAGGTGGTTATGCACCATAACCACCTTCTCGTGTTATAAATATGAGTGTTAGGCTCATGATATAGAGAGGCTTTTTGAACAATAGAACTTCGAGACATATTTTTGGAAGAGAAGATTGTATTATAACTCAACAAAGACCAATACAAAGGAGGATGTTTACAAACTATGTGATCAAATTTTCTTCATAAATTATGACTATGTGTATGATTCATTTGTATTCAAATATTTGCTTTCAAAACTTTGTCATAACTGTTATCAATTAAATTTAATTTGGAAATTGTAAAGTAGATTTTTTTTTTGAATTTGTCTGTTATTTCCACAAATTTGAAATCTCGGTGGGGTTTAAGCAATATTTTTATTTTATTTTATGGGTAAATATCAGGGGGTTATCTTTAGCTTGCTATCAATATCAAAAAATCATCTTGGTGTACGTTTTACATTCCTAAAGGTGTAATTATGTCTTTAACACCTATTGAATGAGAAGAGACTTCCATGAGCAATGTGTTTCTCCTTCTTGGGCTATTCTAGTGAATCTTTGTGTTTAGTCACTTATAGTCATCCTTCACTTTTCCTAGGGTTATTATGATAGCTTATGTGTTTAATTGGATATAATAATCTTGTTCTCCTTTTATTCCTTTCTTTTATTTATTTTCTGTCATTCCCTTAATTCACTTCATTTTCCTTTCTATATCCTTTTTATGCTTTTTGGCTAAAAGTACGAAATCCTTAATAAAAAACATTTTTGTTGTAAATAGTTATGAATAGATTTTCCCCTGTCTTTCCCTTTTTGGATTTCAATAAAGGTAACTCTACCTGATAATAGGAGAGGGGATTTATCCCAGGATTATTGACTAACATAAGGACTTATGATGCAGAGCTTGTCTCATACTTTCTTATGTTAGTTCACCTTGTATAGACTTGTGTCTTATTGATGTTTATTTTTTCTTTTGGAATATGAAAGTCATTAAAAAATGCTTAACTAATTTCAAATGATACCATCCAAATATCTTTAGTCAATTTTATCATTCGTTGTTTATGTGCTCTCTTGAACCTTCATGCAACTCTCATAAGTTGTCAATACCAATATGATCTTTGAATAGGGAACCAAAGAATAATGACCTTTGAAATCACATCAATATCTTCCTCTTCCTTATAAAACTTCTTTACACTTTTTTACTAACCCTGTTATGTACTAAATCAATCCCTCTACTCATTTTGTTCAAACATACTCCTTTCTAGCCTTAGGCTCTTACTAACCTTATTCAGGAGTATCCTTCTTGTTTTGGAATATATATATATACTTCCAAAGCAAACTTAGATCATTTCATAGAATAGTTTTTAGTGTTCTAGTTCCACCATGCTTCATTTGACCATTTATATATGCTTACCCTATTTTATACACTATCCCATACCTTAATTAGACCTATCTAGCCCTTATTCAAACCTATAGGTTGATATTATATGGAAAATAGGGATTATAGATCCAATTATTTGAAATCACTTAGATATTAGTCAAATACATCCAATCACCAAGTTTTATAATTTTTAACGATGCAAACTCTCCCAATAGTCCAAACCCTAGTTTAGGGCTAAAGTAACCTTATCTCAGGCTGAGAGTGTAAATAATTCCACATAATGACCATCCTTTGGTTTCAAGACAACCTACCAGTTAGATAAGGTTTTTCTAATGCTTACACATCTTTTTCATTCAATTATTAACATCTCATAACCTCGAGGGCATTCACAAATTCAAAATCTCAGTCTTGCAATAATGGGTTCTACTAATTAGAGACATGGTATAAAGGGTTCCATTATCTTTTCAATACCAAAAAACTCTATAGATTATTATGGTGTTTTAATCACCTTATAAGACCAATTTAAACCCTTATTTATCACTTTAACTCTAAAATAAGATACAAAACAACATTACTTAGTCCATAAAATTCTGAAGTTATGCCATGTGTGCTTATAAGGGGTAATAACAAGGATCAAGATGAAAATCACTATCTTTGGTCCATTTTATAATTGAACTAGATTTATTTCCACTCTTCATACATATCCCATTTCAATATTCCATAAAACTCAATGTGAAAGGCTTATATACTCAGACTTTCCTTGAACTAGACTGTATATTGGCATTCTCAATTTAGCAGGTTTGATAGAATTCTCCAAATAACTTCCTCCAACTTTAAACTAACATTCCTTATATCAACATATAGAGAATAATGATCAAAATAATTAAATAAAATCACTCATCATTTGAGTGTTCAAAACATACATATATTCTATTCATTCAAGCAAATTCCATATACACAAAAAATTTGATAACACAGGCAGTCTTGCTTCAACCAGTTTCTTTATTTCCAATCTCTATTTCTCAACATCCTCAAATGGGATGGATGGATTAAATACCAAAAATTAACTCAATTAAATCCTATATAAGGTATATAACTAAATCTTTAAACTAATTCCATGTAGGAGTTCTTGAGACAACAACTAGTTTAGGCCTAATTAATCACATGATGTCATGTCAAGAGGGTTGTATGACAAAAGAACCCCTCTCTACTCATAAAATTCCTATATACATAACCTCATACTTCATTAATCCTCATTCACATGCTATATTCCCTTAAAAAGGGCTCACAAGAATTCAAATATTTGAATAGTAGTTTTGGCAGGAAACACAAGATTGGAAAGTTTGAACCACCTAGACAACTAGTATAGACTCCAAATGACTTGTAGACACTTTAGAACACTTACTAAACTATTTAAAACCAAAAATTACATCCTAATTACATCCATAAATTATTCCCCTGCATCATACTACTAATCTAGATAATGTTTCCTATATGCTCTTGTGAATGTACTTGGTTGATGCTCCTTGTTGATCTACTTCCACTTATCTTTCATAGATTTGTACATGTACTTGGGCACCATATTTATGCCTCAAATTTCACAAATTATTGATAGATATATCTTCACACAACATAATGGGGTTAAATAAAATATTTGTCCTATTATCTTGAGTTTGCTTTGAAGGCTTATTCCACCCTACCATATCTGTAAATTATTCAAAGTCTTATTTTTATTCATGTTGGAATTATTGTGTAGGTGTCTTAACATCTTATTTTCTCACCTCCTTCACCACTTCTATATGATCTTCCCATGATGCCTTATTTTCCACTTCCTCTTGTTCCTTACATGCTTCATATTATTGCATATGTTAACTTGTTGTTCATACTCATTTGTGTATTGCTCCTCCACCTTCAAGGGGTGATTGTATAGCTCCCCTATCTCATTTCCTTCCTTTACAACTTCAACCAATGTCTCATCCTATTGACTCTTACCTTCTTGATCACTATTTTGTGATTTATCCATTTGATTTTCTTGGACCGGCTGTCCACTTATTAGCCCATTACTTTCATGGCCTTCTTCAAAAATATTTCTCAAATAACTCACTTTATCCACAAATCCTTTTATATATTCATTACTAGAAATCACTATCAAATCCTTAGACAAGTTTGTAAACAATTGGTCCATATACTAACTTGAGAAAATTGAATTATGTCATGACTTGTCACTTTCTTCTTGGGCTACAACAACCTTCTTAGATTGAATGATTGCTTCCAACTCTTTCTCTGATTGTAACAACTCTTTATGGCCTATAATTAACACTCTTGATGCTAGACTAACAACATTTTAATCTACTCTATGTATTAATTCATCCACCTCATGTAAATCTTCATGTACATTAGCAAAATCAAAATATTCAACACTTTTATTTACCTCTTTAGACCCTTCAGGTTCTCCTAGAATCAAATCTTCCTTCTGGATGCCTTCAATGAAGCTTTGAACTTCTTCACCTATTCTTGCCATGTCATTTAATTGTTCACCTTTCTCAAGATAACATACATTTGTGTTTACATATTCATATGCCCATTCATCTTCCTTCCTCATATTTCTCAAATTCTCCAATCATCTCCTCTAGTTGATATCTGATATGCATAATTTCTTGTTGTATCTTTCTATCCTCCATTTTGTCCTTGAATACACAATGTACTCTTTTCTTGATCTTAATATTGAAATTCCTCTTGCATGCTGTCATCATCTCTCTCAATCTTTCTTCCATACCTATTAACTCTTTCCACAACTTAGCAATCTCCTTATCCATATCAACTTCTTCATCTTGTACTTTATTTTTCATCTTTTTGTGGAAATCTCCTTGTATTAAGCCCATCATTCTCTTTCCTTTCTTTCTTTCACCCTTTCTTGACAAGTTCTTTCTCACACTTATCTTCTTGACGTCACTTGGGTCACCTCTATTCTCTTTCTCTCTTTTGGAATCTCACTTGGATTCTCTTCTTGTCCTCACTAGGGATTGCCTTCTCTTTTCTCAAGCTCTCTTTATGAGCTTGTCTCTTCTTTTGAGCTGTCAATAGCTCTCAATATTCCTTTTCAACCTCTCTTATCTTTGGGATTCTTTGCCACACAATCATTTTATCTACTTCACCTTTCAATATTCTTAAATTTTTTTCACTTATTATCCTTATTCAATTCAATCACCAAATACAAATTATTTAAACAAATACATCTAACACCTTGTCAAATCAATCATCAACAATCATACCTTGTTATGAATTTGTACTATCTTCTTACCTTCTCCTACTCTGCTTTATATTACACTTTTACTCTCACTTTGTCTATTTCTTTGTTTGTTCCCTAAAATATTGAACAACATCAAATCTTCATCTCAACATATCCTTTACCTCCTAAATCCAAGGTATCTTACTGCTCTGATACCAAATGATGCAGAGCTTGTCTCACACTTTCTTATATTAGTTCACCTTGTATAGAATCATGTCTTATTGATGGTTATTTTATATTTTAGAATATTAAATTCATTAAATCATGCCTAAATAATTTCAAATTATCCTTACACTGATAACATACCATCCAAATATCTTTAGTCAATTATATCATTCACTGTTTATGTGCTCTCTTGAACCTACATTCAACTCTCACAAGTTGTCAATGCTAATATGATCTTTGAATAGAGAATAAAAGCATAATGACCTTTGAAATCACATCAATATCTTCCTCTTACTTATATCACTTCTTTACAATTATTTACTAACCTTGTTATGCACTAAATCAATCCCTCTACTCACTTTGTTCAAACATACTCCTTTCTAGCCTTAGGCTCCTACTAACCTGTTTAAGAGTATCCTTCTTGTTTTGGAATAGTTGTAGACTTCCAAATCAAACTTAGATCATTTCCTAGAATCCTTTTGAGTGTTCTATTTCCAACAGGATTCATTTGACCATTTCCACATGCTTACCCTACTTTATACACTATCCCAGACCTCAATTAGCCCTATCTAACCCTTATTCAAACCTACAGGCTAATATTATACAACAAACAAGGAGTACAGATCCAATTCTTTTAAATTACTTAGATATCAGTCAAATACATCCAATCACCAAGTTTTATAATTTTTTAATGGTGCAAACTCTCCCAATAGTCCAAACCCTAGTTTAGGGCTAAATCAACCTTGTCTTAGGCTGAGAATGCAAATAATTCCACATATTGACCATTCTTTGGTTTTAATATAATCTACTAGTTAGATAAGGTTTTTCAAATGCTTACACATATTTTTCATTCAAAGATCAACATCTCATAACCTCTAGGGCATTCACAAATTCAAAATCTTAGTCTTGCAATATTCGGTTCTACTAATTAGAGATAGGGTATACAGGGTTGCATTATGTTTTCAATACCAACAGACTCTATAAATTATGATGGGGTTATCATCACCTTCAAAGACCACTTTAAATCCTTCTTTATCACTTTGACTCCAAAACAAAATACAAAACAACATTACTCAATCCACATAATTATGAAGTTATGGCATGTGTGCTTACAAGGGGTAATAACAAGGATCAAGATGAAAATCACTATATTTGGTCCACTGTATAATTGAAATAGATTACTTTCCACACTTTTTACATATCCAATTTTAAATCTTCCATAAAACTCAATGATAAAGGATTATATACTCAGACTTTCCTTGAACTAGATTGTATATTAGCATTCTCAATTTAATAGGGTTGGCAGAATCCTCAAAATGACTTCCTCCAACTTTAAACTAGAATTCCTTGTATCAACATATATAGCATAACATGATCACAAAAAGATAAAAATCATGAAATAAAATTACTCACCATTTACATGTTCCAAACAGACATATATTCTATTTATTCAAGCAAATTCCATACACATAAAAAAATTGATAACATAGGCAGTCTTGCTTCAACTAGTTTCTTTATTTCTAATCCCTATTTCTAAATATCCTTGAATGGGAAGGATTACATACCAAAAATTTACTCAAGTAACTCCTATATAAGGTATATAACTAAATCTTGAAACTACTTCCACGTAGGAGTTCTTGAAATAACAACTAGTTTAGGCCCAATTAATCACATGATGTCATGCCAAGAGGATTGTTTGAAAAAACAACCCATCTCTACTCATAAAAGTCCTATATACATAAAATCAAACTTCATTCATCCTCATTCACATGCTATAAATTACCTAGTGCCTACATCTTAGACATTTAAAAGAAACTCCCTTAGAATGGAGTTTAGAGACTCCATTGAGATAAATTACCTAGTGCCTACATCTTTTTGATTGAATAAATGGTGTTGGTTCACCCAAACCCCAATGTTCCTTGTGTTTCATGTGGAAAACATCTTAGACCATTGGCTTTGGCCCAGTAGAATGAATTACCTCCAAGATCAATAAAGATATTTATAAAGTTATCTAGTGAAAATGGTCAAGATGTAGATAAACATATATTGGCCTTCATAGTGTCCTATAACATCTTGGGAGTTATACATGAGGATGTTGTTATAATATTTTTGTTGAAAATTTCACTAGACATGTCGCTGAGTGGTTTTGGCACATAGAAGATGGATGTGTTATGAATTAGTACTCTTTTAAGAATAAGTTCATGAATAGATTCAAATCAGTTATGAATTTGTGTGCATTGTTATCAGATTTTTTCCAAATTTAAAAGCAAGATGATAAGAAGATGAGAGATTTCATAGCTTGCTCCAAAAAATTGTTGAGACTGATTCCTTAAATGGATTAACCAAGTCCCAATGATCATCTCTATGTCTTCATTAGTTCTTTACACCTAGAGATCAAATTCATTTTGATGAGAAACAAGCTAAATGACTTGGAATTCACATAATAAGAAGCTATCGAGATTGAAGATGACATGGTTTTGTCAGGGATGTTGAAGAAAGAAACTTCAAAATATGGTACAACTGTCATTAGTAGTGATGAATTAGTGGAACCTAATATAATAAAGATTCCTAAACATTCACAAAAGAGATTATAAAGGCAAAGTTTTGATCAAACATGTTATAAATCTAACAGAGAAAAAGAGAAAGTGATTCTTAACTAATATGATTATTTCAATTTCATGATTGTGGAAGAAATCAAACAATTAGAAGAACTAATGATTGATAAGAGAACATATGAAGAATTTATCTTCTCCCTTTACAGAGAAGAGAAATATTTACCTATTTTGTAGGTGTTGACCATTTTTACCACAGGTTGAAATGGGCCAACCCCCTATAATCAAGATCTTGTATAGGGGATTTTTATAATGTCATAGGGTATGTGGTAGCTCAATTGATGTCATTCATATGCCATTATAGCTTTGGTCATAGTCTAAATTAGTCCTTGTGTCATTTGGTGTCTTAGGTGTAATTTTAGAGTCATATATGTAAGTGGTAGGTTTTCATGGTGTCCAAATAATTAAGATCATGGAAAGATTTTGCACATGCCTCAATAAATTAATTTGAGCTTTCAAATATCAAGTATTTGTTCAATCATAAGCCTAAGTGAACTAGACCATCACTAGGATGTCATCCAAAAATGAATGGACTAGCTCACCTGTGTATTTGATAAGTTCTCTTAGAAATATTTTTGAGCCAAAAGGTTTCAATTCAATGGATATTTTCATGCCAGGAATATGCTATAAAAATTTCATGCCCACATGAGTTCTTTATATTGAGTTATGGAGCTGTTGAGCCTGTAGCATAAGACATTCATGTGAATGTCAAGTTTAAGATTTGTAAAGTAACCATTTGGGTTCAAAAGGTACTTAAAGGGTTTTAATTTGATTAAAATCTAACATGAGTTCACATTATGACACACAGATCTAACAGTTCATGCTTGGGTCAAATAGGTTAAAAGGCCCCTGGGTTAAAAGCCCTTAAAAAGCTACAGGTTGGAGAAGATCTAACGGTGTGGGTTCACTAAGCATAGATCCAACTATGTGAGCTCAACTAACAAGAAGGTGGGTTCAATCTAGATTAATAATCAATGCTTAATCATACCAATGATCCAATGGTGTATAAGAGCTGCTAGGAAAGTGGGCCCAATGAGATCTATTACTAGTGTTTGCTCATACATCTTGATCTAATGGTGTGAGTTAAAGTCAACATGTCAAAGGATATTCATGTCAAAAAATTAAAGGCCAACATTCCTTCATATATTTTGATCCTATGGATTATAGGAGGTTAAAAATTTAGGATCTGATAGTGATGATCTGTGAGGCCAATAAGAACAAAGGTAGTTTGGAGCAATGTGATTGGTTCGATTCAGTTTTTGACAAATAAATGTCAAACTAAAGAGTCATCTTAGACTAGAGAAAGCAAGCATTGCAAACATAATTTAGAATGGAATGAGAAACATGGTAATATATTTCCACTTGGGAAACTACGTAGGATCAAGGATCATGTAGCAAGGCAAGATCTTCTGACTCATGTGTCATCATAAAAGGTCAATCAAAGACCCAAGATGAACAATGACTACTAGATGCGAAGAATAAAGTCTAGGAGAGCAATGAATGACTGTAGATGGTGAATACAAGTTTTTAGAAGATAGTTAGAAATTGGGAAAATGTTTATTACTATCATAACATATGTGTCAACTCTCCTAACTTAGTTTCAAGTGCCCTAGAGATGATCCATGATGAAAACAATTTCATGAAGGCTAGCTGAAAAATCTTTGCACCATTTTGGAGAGTTTGTCATGATTTATATGGAAATTTATCTTTAGAGGAATTCATAGTCTATTTCACACTTAGTTTCACCTCCAATGTAACTGGTTCTCATGTCTGGACATGTGTTTAAGTGACTCTTGAACTTTTTTTCTCCTCTCTCTGAAGTTCTATAAGTAGCTACCATTTTGGCCTTTGTAATTTAATGCCACACCATGTATGGTGAATCCTTGTTGGAATGATGTCATATTTTTCCTTTGAACATTAATTCAAGTCTATTTTTGAGTTCTCAAATAATTTATTAAATTTTTTAAGAGATCTATGGTGATGAGAAGTGATAACTCTTTATCCTTCATTCCCTTATCCTTTCATACTTGAGCAAGAGTTCCTAGTCTAATAGGTCATATAGAGTGTAGTCAAACATGTTAAGCTCTTTCAAGTGTATGATTGTTCTTGGAGTGTGTAATCTACCTTCTAGTTCATTTTCCTTATATTCTTACCCACATCTCACCTCTACATCAAAATACTCATGTTAAAACCCTTTAGAGCTTTGAGACTGGTTTGTATGCTTTGTTTTATTATGCTTGGAATATGATGGTCACATGGAGATAATCTTGGTGCATTACCCCCCCCCCCCCCATTATAATATGTACCATTCATGTAATTTATAACTCTTTTCACATAAAAAATCAATAGTTTAAGTGATAAACATTGCACAATACATTCAAGGACCTAGCCCTTAAATCTAGAGTCTCATTTCCAATATTGGTACACCCATATACCTAGAAATGTTCCCATGTTTCCCAGATCTAGAAGAAGCTTGAGAAACTTCTTATAGGGTGCAAGATTTGGTGACAACGGTTCTGACATGCCTAGTGGGACCCTATCTTCAAGACAACTTGTTAAGGTTAATGTTGGTCTTGAAAACATCAGTTAAAAATTGGTGTGCTACTCAACATTTGGCAATGCCATCAAGGTAAATCTAGTTTAATTCCATTATCTTGTTATGAACTTGTTCTCATAATTCATGGTTCTCACTAGGTCATCATCTAGAGGAGTTCTTAATCCCATTGACTCACTCTTTCAACCTGAACTTCCCCTTGGAGTTTAATATCCTCCTCCTAATTTGCACTTTGAAGATCAAGAGGATTTTGCTAACGAAGGTAGTCAAGAGAGTGAACAAGTTGAAGAAATTGAAGAAGAAATGGCTAGATCTCATGCTTTTCCTGCTTTCAATACATAAAATCCAATTCTCCTTCAAGCATATGATGCCATTCCTACTAATGCCACAAAAGGTTTGCCCCTATTCAATGGTGAGAGTCATGTTACACTAAGTAAGCACATTAGGGACATCTCCAAAATTTATAGCTTCCATAATATAATTCAAGAAAACATTACCATTAGACTCCTTTCCATGTCCATTTTAGGGAAAGCTCTTGATTGGTATAGGACTCTATAAGGTGGATGCATCATGACATGGGATGAATTTGGAGTGTTGTTGACCTCAACATTTGGAAATGAAAGTGACCATGCTTCTCTCATACACCAGCTTAACATGATCAAAAGAGGACCTAAAGAAATAATGCATAATTTGAATGAGAGGTTCCAAAAGACATAGAAAAGACTGCCTCCTAAGAGATATTGGCACTAAAATTGCTACCATGTTTCAATCCATGGGTGGATCCACCCTCCTTGAAGCATATGAGCTTGCTATCAAAGCTAAAAATAATCTCATCTAAGCTAGAAGATTTCCACCTAAAGTGTCTATGACTCCATTATCTCATACTTATGCTAATAATCTAGATATAGCCCAATTTCTTAATGCCAATACCAAAACTAAGATTGCTCCTAAGCAAGTAAAAAATAATGTTGATTGGAAAGTAAAGTTCCTAGCCTTAGAGGCTCAAAATAGGTAAGTTAATATGCAACAAGGTGCCTATCAGAATCCTTATCCCTATCAGCAATAGTATGGTCAACAATATGGAATAGGAAGAGGTCAATGGTATCTTAATCCTATTAGGCCTACTAATGCATACAATCTTAACTTTACCACCAATGCAAGAGATATGGTACCCATTCATAGTAATTTGGTGCAAGGTGAAAATTGGTAATAAATAAAATTTATGGATGATAAATAAGGTGAAGATAAGGCTCTTGTTTCTCATGGATAAGTTACTCCTCTCCTATCTATTGAGGACAAGGTTATGATGTGACAAGTGAAGGTGGATAGCCTCAAGAAGAGATCTTTACCAACTTCCTAGTCAAGGAAACTTTTGTACTTAATCAAGGAACCTCAATTAAAAAAAACACTAGAGTTAAAAGAAAGGATTTATGTGGTGATAATAAGGTTCCTATAATATCATTCAATCCTCATACGAAGTAACAAGGTATGGCTGTAGGTGATATAACTTTAAATAACTTTGCACATCTTCCAAATTAGAAATTTGGAAGGACTATTCAAGTCACTCCAACTCCTTAGGATATAAGCACATCCTTGCCTCCAAGAATCCAAGATAAAGTAGGTATGGATTATTTAAACATTTTATATTCTTTTAAGAACACTAAAACATCCATTTCTCTTTGGGATGTTCTACATATGCCTAGTCAAAAAGAGCTCCTACAAAAATAATTATCTGTTATCCCTACTAGTATCCCTCCTTCAAATCAAATGCAAAGTCATGTTATCCTTGAAAGTGTCCCTAATACCATTACTGAACCATCCACTAGAGCTGAGAAACCTCCTCCATTCTATCTCACTCTCATAGTGGGAGACAAGCTGGTCCATAACTGCATGGTTGATAGTGAAGCTTCTACTTCTGTCATGCCAAAAGTTATGGCTAAGAAGTTGGGCCTAAAATATGATTCACATAGTAAATGGGTCCTTAAATTAGATGGTACATCTACTAAAATAGTGGGACTGATAAAAAACTTAAATGTTTTCTTGCATGATTGTCCTAGTTTTCCTATCTTGTAAGAAATAGTTGTGATTGATCTCCCAACCCACTTTACAATCTTCCTATCAAGGGACTTCATAGCCAAGATAGGAAACTATCTCTTAGATAACTAGACTTTCTTCACCTTTATAACAAGGTATGGGTCTAAAGTGACAATTAAGACACAACCCCTTACAAGGTTTCATATTGAGCCTTACATTAAGACAAGTTCCAATCTAAATTATGTGGCCCATGAAGAAAAGGACTCTATTGTAGATTATGGCACTTATTCTAAGCTTCAAAGCATTTCCAATTTATTTATTGATGAATATGGTACTAACACTTAATATCATGATCCTTATGCTCTCATGGAGGAAACTAATATACATACATGAAGAAGGAATACTGACACCTCTACTTGCCAAAGAAGAGGGTGAAGAAGATGAGATGTGGAAAATGTTTATTGATGGTTCAAGAAGTAAAATTGGTGTAAGAGCTGGTGTTATGTTGGTCTCTCCATCCAAAAAACAATATTATGCTTAATCTAGATTTCATTTCAATTGTACTTGTAATGTATCTGAGTATGAATTTAATTCATGGCCTTTAGTGGGCAAGGAGAAAGGAAATCAAGAACTTGAAAGTAGATGGAGATAGTGAATTGGTTGTTCATCAGGTTAGGAATATGGTTGCTTCTAATAACCCTTTTCTCAAGTCATATAAGCATAGGTTATGGGATTTTATTGAAGACTTCAATGCATTTAATATATAATTAGTCCCAAGGGAGCAAAATAGTCATGTTGATAGACTAGCTACATAAGAGCTCAATTTGATACTCCAACTAACAAAAAAGAGGAGGGAAAATAGTCTCATATTAATATCATTATCAGACCTTTTGTACTTGATAATGAAGTGTCTTGTCAACTATTTGATAGTGACAAGCACATTGCATTCTTCCTATAAAATGAATCTGAGTTATCCTCAAGGAATCAAGGGAGATTCCAAGAACAATTTGGTGATCATATTATGCAACTAAGGACAAATAAGATACCTAAGGGTCTATTAACCTTATAAAGTATCTTCAATGAGAATGATCAAAATAAAAAGGAAAAGGTGAGTATTTCTAAAAAAGAGGATAATTATGAAAGGGTCTTGATCTTCAAAGATGGACTTCTCAAACTAGGCAAGGTATGTTCTACATTGGAAAAGAAAGCACTCATTTATTTGTGTAGAGAGTTTCATGACATTTTTTCTTGGGAGTATAAAGACCTGAAAGGATTTGATCCTAGTCTAGCACACCATATTATTGAGTTATAACCTGGAGTTAAATTGATCAAATAGAAATAAAGACCCATTAATCTCAAGGTTGAGCAACTCATGAGGTTAGAGCTCACTAAACTCCTTGAATATGAAATAATCTTTCCTATCAAGCATTCAACATGGGTATATAATATTGTGCCTATTAGAAATAATAATGGGGAGATAAGACTTTGTGTGGACTTCAGGGATCTTAATAGGGTGTTACTCAAAGATCACTATCCTTTACTCTCAATGGAGTAGATTTTGTAGATTATTTTAGGTTCTCAATGTTTCTCTCTTCTAGATGGACACTCAGGTTATAATCAGATTTAAGTCAATGAAGATGATCAATTTAAGACAACATTTACCACTAAATGGGTTACTTTTTCTTATAAGAAGATGCCAGTTGGTTTGTCAAATGTTGGTGTTACCTTTCAAAGAGCAATGGACATGGCCTTCAAAAGTTTGATGAATGAAATGTTGTTAGTTTATCTAGATGATATAACAGTGTTTTTTAAAGATGTTAATGAACATATGAAAGACTTAAGACAAGTGTTTTAAAGATGTAGTTAGTATGGAGTATCTCTTAATCCAAAGAAATGCATCTTTGTTATCCATGAAGGTAAGCTCTTGGGACACATTATTTTCAAAGATGGTTTGGATATTGATCCTAAAAGGATAGAGGTTATTCTTGTCCTATCATTGACCTTGCATAAGAAAGGTCTCCAAAGTTTCTTAAGCAAGATAATTTTTTTAAGGAGATTCATACTTGGGTTTGCATCTTTGGTGAAACCTATCACAGCCATGCTTAGAAAGAATCAAGTCTTTTCCTAGATGAAGGTAAGAACAAATTTGAAGATATTAATAAAGAAATTACACAAGCTCATACTCTTGTGAATCCTAACCTTGATAAAGACTTCATGTTGTATTCATTTACTAACCTTGATATTATCTCATCCATGTTAATGCAAAAGATAATGAGGGTGTGGAACAACCTATTGTATTATTTAGTCAAGGTTTACAAGATTATGAAGTCAAGTACACCTTTGTGGAGAACAAGTCCTTAATATTGTAAGGGATTAAATAATTTCAAGCATATGGTTTCAAAAAATAAAATTCATGTTATGGTTTCTCATCCTAGTACTAAGGATTTTATTTTAAGCAGAGACCTTAGTGAGAAGAGATCAAGGTGGATCACTAAGGTAATGGAAAATGATGTTAATATCAAGGTGAAAAATTTGATAAGGGGTAAATACCTTTGTGAGAATTTGGATTCAGATCTTCATAAGCCAAAGGAAGAGGCTCTAGTCAATTATGATTGTTCCCAATCAGTTGGTTCCTTGCTTTCACAAAGTTAGACACGGGATGTGATCAGAATTCTTCAAAATGATGAGTATCTTAATGATATGAGTAGATCACAAAGGAGATATTTTAGGTTGAAATCTATTCCCTTTTATATTTTAAATGGTGTGCTCTTTAGGAGAGACATTAATGGTGTGCTATTGAGATGCATTGACAATGATAAGTTTAGAGTATTGCTTGAGAAGTTCCATGATGGGACAATAGGAAGTCATTTCTATCCAAGAACCATAGCTGCCAAGATCATGAGGGTAGGTTGTTATTGGCCTATCCTCTTTAAGGATTGTCATGCTTGGGTAAGAAGCTATGGACAATGTGATTTCTTTGTAGGAAAATAGAATCTTGCAGCTCTTCCTTTGAAGCCTATCCAAGTAGACCAACCTTTCATGTAATGGGGTCTTGATTTTATTGGTATGATAAACCCCCCGTCAAGTGTTGGTCATAAATGGATACTCATAGCAACTGATTACTTTCTGATCTGTAAACCCCTTTCAAACCCTTCAAGTTTAATTTTGGTTTATAATGGATACTGAATAATGGATTTAAATAAATGATAAAAAATAATTTAAAGTGTTTAAAAATTAGATTAAAACTGAATATGAATATCTATGTATTCATTCCTTCCAATCACACCTTCAAATGATCATTAGCCATTTAATTGATTTCTATTAAGTGTTGTGTTTGATTAAAAATTGCATCCACATTTGAATAATTGAATCAAATTTATAGAAATAATGGCATTGTAAACAATTGAAACACAAACACAAAAATTGTTAATGGATTTCACCCGATCTAGGTTACATCTTCGGGTCCTACTCAAAGGCAAAATTGATCGATTATTAATGAAAAATTTCTTTATACATCACCTTATCCCCAATAGGGTTTCTTAATCTATAAATAAATTTTTTGATGCCACTAGATTTGGCTCTAGATCTGACTCCCAACTCTCAGCTCTCAGCTCTCAGCTATGGCTTTAGCTCTTGGCTTTGACTCTGGCTCTCAACTCTGGTTCTTGGCTCTTGGCTCTAGCTCTTAGCTCTTGGATCTCAGATCTTGGATATTAGCTCTAATGAGAGATTTAAAACTTTTGGATGAATTTAAATTCACCTCTGACCCCTTTATATACTTGTTATGGGTCCACTTTTTTTGATTGGGATGATTATCCACAATCTTATTTTAATAAATTTAATAATTATCCCATACCTAATTTTTATGGGATTTTAAATTATCCATCACATTTTAAAAATATGGGGTGATAATTATTCCCCAATATATGATGGAATATGTTTACCCCTAAATATTAAAGACTTGGGTCGAATCATATTTCCACATCACTTTATTGCCATGCCATCATTTTGTTAGGTGTGTGGAGCTAAAAGCTTCACCAAGGAGCACACAAATAGGTTCAGGTCTACACAGACGCCGGCGTCGGTCAGGAGCGACCAACGTCGGTCAGTTTTAGTTGCAGAGGCGCTGACGTCGACAGTATAGTCAGCCGGCGACGGTCACAGGCAAACAGGCAGGAACCGATGTCGGTTACCTGTGTGTCCAGAAAGCGATTTTCGAGGACAGAAGCGAGTGTTTTCATGATGAGTTTGAGTTTTAGACTCAAGCTCGCGTCTCTATTATTAGCAATATTATTTTTAGAGCCCTTGTTGAAGAGGCTTAACTGTTTGTTGTAAGAGCATGCTCAAGTTTCCTATTTCTATATGTAGGAGAGATCTTCTAAGCTATTGTATGAGAGTTGAACTGTAAGAGTAGAACATTGTGAATGTTTGAAGGACAGTACTTGAGAGAGAGCTCTTGAGGAATAGAGATCTAGTGAGAGATCTTGTGTGCATCTGAGAGAGGTGTGGAAGAACAAAGTTCTTCATTTGTATTCCTATTGTAAAGAGTTTTTAATACAAGTTTTCAGGGTGTTTTCTTGTATATCTTGTTCTGTGCTATTTATCATTTCAGTTACTTATCTATCTGATTTATTTCCGCATTCATTGCTTTCACAAGTGTAATCCATTGTTGGTTGATCCCCAACAAGTGGTATCAGAGCTCAGGTTCACTAACAGGTGGTTCAGATCTGTGTAGTGTGTTTGGATTACAGGTTGCTCACAGGGGTTTCTGCAGGGATTTCTGTTTGAGTGGGAGAAGCAATGGCAGAAGAAAGTAAGTTGAGAATGGAAAAGTTTAATGGCAAGAACTATCAACATTGGAGAATGCAGATAGAGGACTATCTGTATCAGAAGGATCTTTACTTACTGTTAGGTGGGATAGCAAAGAAGCCCAAGGACATGGAGGATGAAGAATGGGAAGTTCTTGACAGAAAGGCTCTTGGGTCTATAAGACTGAGTCTGGCCTCCACTGTGATATATAATTTGTCACAAGCAAAAACTACGGTAGAGTTAATGACTACGTTAGCAAATTTGTATGAAAAACCCTCAGCTTCAAATAAGGTATATTTAATGAAGCAGTTATTTAATTTGCATATGCAAGAAGGTGGATCTATTTCTAATCACCTGAATGATTTCCATGGTATTGTTAATCAGTTAAGTTCTGTCAATATTACATTTGAAGATGAAATAAAGGCTCTTTTAATATTATGTTCTTTGCCTGAAAGCTGGCATGGCTTGGTAATGGCAGTTTCTAATACTGCTTCTGCTTCGAATATTTTAAAAGTAGAGGATGTGGTTAGTGTTATTTTGAATGAGGAAATTCGCAGGAAAAGCACAGAAGAGACATCTGGGACATCCGGGAACGCTTTAAATCTCAAGAGCAGAGGAAGGCAAAAAGAAAAGAGCAAGAGGAGATCAAGATCTAAGTCTAAGGGAAGAGGCAGATCCAAATCCAGGAATGGCAGAAGGCCACAATGCTGGAACTGTGGAAAGTTGGGGCACATAAGCAGAGATTGCTGGTCAAAGCCTAAGGAGGACAATTAGCACGAAGGAAAGGAAGAGACAAAGGTTGCAGGTATTGCACAGGATGCTCTTATTTTCTCTTTGCATAATAATATAGAATCTTGGGTATTAGATTCTGGTGCATCTTTCCATGCTACCCCTAACAGAGAATATTTCAGTGACTATGTCCATGGAGATTTTGGAATAGTGTACTTAGGGGATGATGAGCCTTGTAAGATTATTGGCAAAGGTAAAGTGCAGCTAAAGATGCAGAATGGCAACACATGGGTGTTGAGAGATGTGATGCATGTTCCTAGTTTGAAGAGAAATTTGATTTCTGCAGGTAAGCTAGGTGATGAGGGTTGTACAGTAACTCTCACAGCAGATTCTTGGAAGGTGACCAAGGGTGCACTTGTTATGGCCAGAGGTAAGAGAGAAGGTACTCTCTATTTGTGTAATTGTGTTACTAACAAATCTCCTTCAGTTTTATCTACTTCAGATGTGGATGCTAAATTGTGGCACTCAAGGCTTGGCCACATGAGTGAGAAGGGGATGTCAATCCTTAAGTCTAAAGGTATGCTTTCAGATTTGAAAAGTATGGATCTAGAATTTTGTGAGCATTGTGTATTTGGAAAATAGAAAAGGGTTAGTTTTCTAAAGACTGGGTCTACTAAGAAAAGGCAGAAGTTGCAGCTTGTTCACACAGACGTGTGGGGACCGGCTCAGGTAGCCTCTATTGGCGGATCACAGTACTATGTTACATTCATAGATGACACCACAAGAAAGGTATGGATCTACTGTATTAAAAAGAAATCAGATGTTTTTGAGACTTTCAAGATTTGGAAAGCCATGGTTGAGAATGAAACAGACAAAAGATTAAAGTGCTTGAGATCTGATAATGGTGGTGAGTTCTGCAGTCTTAAGTTCAAATTGTATTGTTATATAAATGGAATCCATAGGCAAAGGACGGTTCCAAGGACACCTCAGCAGAATGGTATTGCTGAAAGGATGAACAGAACTATTATGGAGCGTGCAAGATGTATGAGATTGCATGCAGGGTTGCCCTTAGAGTTTTGGGCAGAAGCAGTTGACATCGCAGTGTACCTGATCAACAGAGGACCCTCTACAGCTCTGGATGGTGGAATTCCAGAAGAGGCATGGACAGGTAAAAAGGTAGATCTCTCATATCTCAAGGTTTTTGGTTGTGAAGCCTTTGTGCACATAGATAAGGAAAATAGAAAGAAGCTTGATGCTAAGTCTATGAGGTGCACGTTTATAGGCTATGGCTCAGATGATTTTGGTTTTAGATTTTGGAATCTAGAAACTAACAAGTAATTAGGAGCCGTGACGTTGTTTTTAATGAAAGAGTGATGTACAGTGATCAGATAAGGAAGCTAGATCAAGCTGGGTAGAGCAATAATGAGTTGGACGAAGTTATGGTCCAAAATGAGCTCGCGGGAAAAAGAAATAATCACTTACAGGAAAACACAGAGATCGACGTCGGCAGGTTAGGAACCGGCGTCTGCAGTACAGAAACCGATGTCGGTCATACAGAGACCGACGATGGCAGACCAGGCACCGGCGTCGGCCAGGAAGAACCGGCGTCGGCCAGTAACAGGTCTACAGGTGGCCGAGGTCGGTCACTGTCAGAAAATTTGGGTGGACAGGTTGTTGAGAACGAGTCCAAGACACCAATCAGGAGGTCTGAAAGGGTAAGTAAGCCTCCAATTAGATATTCTCCTTCCTTATATTATTTATTGCTAACCGATGGTGGAGAACCAGAAAGTTTTGAAGAAGCTTTACAGGTGGAGTCCAGGAGTAAGTGGGAGCGTGGTATGGTTGAGGAGATGGAGTCCTTAAGAGAGAACCAAACATGGGATTTGGTTGAATTGCCAGCTGGTAAGAAAACACTGAAGAACAGGTGGACCTACAGGTTGAAGGAAGGTGATGATGGACAGATGAGATATAAGGCCAGATTGGTGGTAAAAGGATTTGCACAAAAACTAGGTATCGACTTTGGTGAGATTTTTTCTCCTGTTGTTAAGATGACTTCTATAAGGGTTGTATTGTCTTTGGTTGCTTTTGAGGATTTGCATCTTGAGCAGCTAGATGTTAAGACAGCATTTCTTCATGGAGATTTGGATGAGGAAATTTACATGGAACAACCAGAAGGTTTTGAGGTCAAGGGTAAGGAGAAACTAGTGTGCAGGTTGAAGAAAAGCTTGTATGGCCTCAAGCAAGCTCCTAGGCAATGGTACTTAAAATTTGACAGGTTTATGACTGAGCATGGCTATAGTAGGTGTCAATCAGACCATTGTGTATATTTTAAGAGATTTGATAACGGTAGATATATTATTCTATTGTTGTATGTAGATGACATGCTGGTTGCAGGGTCTCACATGTAGGATATCTCAGAGCTTAAGGTAAAATTAGCTCAAATGTTTGCTATGAAGGATTTGGGAGCAGCAAAGAAAATCCTTGGCATGAGCATTAAGAGAGACAGAGAAAATCACAGGTTGATATTGTCTCAAGAAGATTATGTGGACAAGGTGTTGAAACGGTTCAATATGCAGGATGCTAAACCGGTAAGCACACCTTTGGCTGGACATTTTAAGTTGAGTAAAGAACAATGTCCCAATTCACATGATGAGGTAGAGTACATGAGTAAGGTTCCATATTCTTCCGCGGTAGGAAGTTTGATGTATGCAATGGTGTGTACTAGACTGGATATTGCCCAAGCAGTGGGAGTAGTAAGCAGGTATATGGCCAATCCAGGGAAGGAACATTGGAAAGCAGTACAATGGATCCTTAGATATCTGAGAGGAACCAGCAGTAGACACTTGTGCTATGGAGGTTCAGATACTTCTCTACATGGCTATGTAGATTCAGATATGGCAGGAGACTTGGATGGCAGGAGGAGCACCACAGGTTATGTTTTTACTGTAGGTGGAACAACGGTTAGTTGGATATCTAAGTTGCAGAAGGTTGTAGCCTTGTCAACTATAGAAGCAGAGTACATTGCAGCTACAGAAGCTAGCAAGGAGATGATATGGATGACACGGTTCATGGAAGAGCTTGGAAGGGAGCATGGGAGTTGCAGATTGCATAGTGACAGTCAAAGTGCAATCCATTTGGCTAAGAACTCAGCTTTTCATTCTAGAACCAAGCACATACAGCTAAGGTACCACTTCATACGGCAGGTATTGGAAGATGGTGAGTTGAAGCTGGAGAAGATCCATACAGACAAGAATCCTGCTGATATGCTAACAAAGCCGGTTACTAAGGAGAAGTTGAATCTTCATTCAACTTCTGTTGGTCTTCATGATTGAGTTGAAGATGGAGGAGCTAGGAGATGTTGCTGTATAGGTACTGGTGCAGCTGGTTTATCTCCAAGTGGGAGATTGTTAGGTGTGTGGAGCTAAAAGCTTCACCAAGGAGCACACAAACAGGTTCGGGTCTACACAGACGCCGACGTCGGTCAGGAGTGACTGACGTCGATCAGTTTCAGTTGCAGAGGCGCTGACGTCGGCAGTATAGTCGGCCGGCGACGGTCACAGGCAAACAGGCAGGAACCGACGTCGGTTACCTGTGTGTCCAGAAAGCGATTTTCGAGGACAGAAGCGAGTGTTTGCATGATGAGTTTGAGTTGTAGACTCAAGCTCGCGTCTCTATTGTTAGCAATATTATTTTTAGAGCCCTTGTTGAAGAGGCTTAACTGTTTGTTGTAAGAGCATGCTCAAGTTTCCTATTTCTATATGTAGGAGAGATCTTCTAAGCTATTGTATGAGAGTTGAACTGTAAGAGTAGAACATTGTGAATGTTTGAAGGATAGTACTTGAGAGAGAGCTCTTGAGGAATAGAGATCTAGTGAGAGATCTTGTGTGCATCTGAGAGAGGTGTGGAAGAACAAAGTTCTTCATTTGTATTCCTATTGTAAAGAGTTTTTAATACAAGTTTTCAGGGTGTTTTCTTGTATATCTTGTTCTGTGCTATTTATCATTTTAGTTACTTATCTATCTGATTTATTTCCGCATTCATTGCTTTCACAAGTGTAATCCATTGTTGGTTGATCCATCACATTTTAAAAATATGGGGTGATAATTATTCCCCAATATATGATGGAATATGTTTACCCCTAAATATTAAAGACTTGGGTCGAATCATATTTCCACATCACTTTATTGCCATGCCATCATTTTGCCCATAACTTTGACTGCTCATAACTTTCGCATACAGCCTCCATTTTTTGAAACATAAAATGTGACAAAAAGCTTACAATGAGCTCTACATCATGGAACTAGCTTTAAAAGATTCCATTATGTTCAATTTTTTTAGTTTGACCAACTTTGAACACTTGTTGACTAGCTTTGACTAGAACTTTGACCAATTTCATAAGGAACATACGAGCTCCATTTTTGAAGTTCCACATACCATCAAAAAGCTCTTGATAGGATCTTTATAATGGTGCAAGATTTAGTCTGATCTAGGAAATTTTCCAAATTAACCTCTAGATCACTTTGAAAGGTGGGTTGAGGCAATAACATTGAAGGAAGCCAATGAGAATGTTATCTTGGAGTTATATGAGAGCATCATAACAAGGTTTAACAATCCTACTATTATTTTAGATAATGCTTTTAATTTTATGGGTGCTAATATAACTAATTGGGCAAATAGTAATGTAATATTTATAAGCACTTCATCCAACTATTATCCTCAAGGTAATGGGTTGGCTGAGTCAAATAAGAAAAATCTAATCAAAATCATTAAGATAACCTTGAAGCATAATTAGAGAGCTTGGCACACCAAATTGAAAAAAACCTTGTGGACTGATAGGATAACTCCCAAGTGGTCAATAGAGAATATTCTTTTTGTGCTTGTCTATGGAAGAGAGTCCAGGTTATTTAATTTTCAAGAGCTACCTACCTTATAATTGGCACATCGGTTAGAGTTACTTGAAAACACTCCAATGGAGGTGAGATTTATAGAATTAATGGAGTTGTAAGAAACTAGAGAGAAAGCTCATCAAACTATGGAGCATCACCAAATACTAATGAAGAAGTCTTTTGACAAGAAGGCAACTCCAAGATCATTTCAAGAAAGTGACATAGTATTGAAATGGGATGAACATAGAGTAAAACCAAAGAGACATACCAAATTTGATACCCTATGGAGCGGACCATATGTCATCATCAAGTGCAAGGAAAGCAATTATTTCAAGTTATCAAGGATGAATGGAGAAGAGCTACCTATCCTTATGAATGGGATACATTTGAAACCTTTCTATTGAGTGGTAAAGTTTAGTTTTATAAATAGTAGATTAGGTGTGTGTTTTCTTTATGTTGTCTGTGTTATGTTCCCTAAATATTCTAGTTGAATATATGTTTGTTTCTACTTTGTGTTTTGTCCTTGTTGTTTCCTATTTTCATGTGTTTTCAAAGGCATTTATGTGTCAAACTTGTTGTATATGTGACTTCATATCCCAATGAATAGGATTAGGCAACTAGTCATGGCATAACAAGCATGCCACCTTTATGAAATCACCAAGAATGTTGACCATTTTTACCATCGGTCAAAATCGGTCAACCCCCTATAGTCAAGATCTTGTATAGGGGATTTTTATAATGTTATAGGGTATGTGGTAGCTCAATTAATATCATTTATATGCCATTTCAGCTTTGGTCATAGTTTAACTTAATCCTTGTTTTCATTTAGTGTCTTAGGGGTCATTTTAGAATCATATACGTAAGTGGTAGGTTTTCATGGTGTCCAAATAGTCAATATCATGAAAAGAGTTTGCATAGGCCTCAAGAAGTTCATTTGATCTTTCAAAGATCAAGTAATATTTTAAGCACAAGCCTAAGTGAACCAGACCATCAATAGGACATCATCTATAAATGAACAAACCAACTCACCTGTGCATTTGATAAGCTCTCTCAAAAAGCCTAATGAACTAAAAGATTGTATCACCATGGATATTTTCATGTTAAGAACATGCTCTACAATTTTCATGCTAACAGGAGTTCTCTATCTTGAGTTATGGAGCTTCAAAGTTGAGCCTATAACATAAGACGTTCACATGAATATCAAGTTTGAGATCTATAAAGTAATCATTTGGGTTCAAAAGGTCTTTAAAAGGTTTAAAGTTAATCAAGATATAATGGTCCACATGAGTTCGCATTTTGACACATAGATCTAATGGTTGGTGCTTAGGTCAAATAGGCCAAAAGGCCCTTAGGTTAAAATCCCTTAAAAAGCTACAGGTTGGACAAGATCTAATGCTGGTGTGGGTTCACTGAGTAGAGATCCAATGGTGTGAGCTCAAGTTATAAGAAGGTGGGTCTAATCTAGATCAATGATCAATACTCAATCATACCAATGATCTAATGGTATGTAGAAACTAATAAGAAAGTGGGCCCAATGAGATTTATGGCTAGCATTCGCTCATACATCTTGATCTAATGGTGCGAGAAAAAATTAACATGTCAAAGGATCTTCATGGAAAAAAATTGAAGGCCAGTGTTCCTTCATACATCTTGATCCTACGGCATGTAGGAGGTAAAAAAATTAGGATCTAATAGTGAGGATCTATGAAGCCAATAAGAACAAAGGTAGTTTGGAGTAATGTGATTGGTTTGAGTCAGTTTTTGATGAACAAATATCAAACCAAAGAGCCATTTTCAACCAGAACAAACAAGTATTGTAGACATAATTTAGAATGGAATGAGAAATGTGGTAAGAGAATTCCACCTAGGCAACTACATAGGATTGATGATCTTATAGCAAGGCAAGCTCTTCTTACTCATGTGACGCTATGAAAGCTCAGTCGAAGACCTAAGATGAAAAATGACTACCTGATGTGAAGAATGAGGTCCAAGAGAGTAATGAATGACTGAAAATATAGGTGTCTATAATATAGTTATCAACTAAGAAAATGTCTACTACTATCATATCATATGTGTCAACTATCCTAGCTTAGTTTCAAGTGTCCGAGAGATGGTCCATGATAAAAATAGTTTCATGAAGGCTAGCTAAAGAATATCTATAGTGTTTTGGAGAGTGTCATGATTTATATGAACATTTATATTTAGAGGCATTCATGGTCTATTTCACACTTAACTTCACCTACAACATAGTTGGTTCTCATGCCTAGACATGTGTTCTAGTTACTCTTAAACTTCTTTCTTTTTTCCTCTCTCTGAAGTTCTATAAGTAGCTACTATTTTGGTCTTTATAATCTAATACTACATATATGGTGAAGCCTTACTATAATTATGTAATATTTTTCCTTTGAACATTAATTCAAGTCTATTTTTGATTTCTCAAATATTTTGTTTAAGTGTGCAAGTGATCTATGGTGATGAGAAGTGATAACTCTTTATCCTTCCTTCCCTTATCCTTTCATATTTGAGCAAGATTTCTTAGTCTAATAGGTCATATAGAATGTAGTCCAACATTTTAATCTCTTACAAGTGTGTGATTGTTCTTGGAGTGTGAAATCTTCCCTCTAGTTCATTTGCCTTATATTGTTGCCCACATCTCACCTCTATATCGAAATACTCATGTTAGAACCCTTTAAAACTTTGAGACTAGTTTGTATGATTTTCTTCATTATGATTAGAATAAGATGGTCATGTGGAGATAATCTTGGTGCATCACCCCCCTTAGAATAGGTTCCATTTATGCAATTTTTAATTCTTTTCCCATAAATAAATAGTAGTTTAAGTGATAAACATTGCATGATACATTCAGGGAGCTAGCCCTTAAATCTAAAGGTTCATTTCCAATATAGGAAAACCCACATACCTATAAATGTTCCCATGTTACCCAAATCTGGAAGAAGCTTGAACAACTTCTTATAGGGTGCAAGATTTGGTGACAATAGTAGGATTGCTCAAACTTTGTAGTCTTAGGAAAAAATAGGCTATTTGAGGAATAACTGGTTAAACCATAAATAGAAAGGAACATTAATGCAGAGTGCAAAATTATAATTTTTTAAGGAGAAGATAATATAAAATTATTTTTTTAGTCAAACAGAAGATTCCTTCTCTATCAGAATGAAAGACTAAAAAGTCAAAAATGAAGTTTCCTCAAGTATTTCATTTTTAGGTTATAACAAAGAAGAGTTCTCCATAGAACTTGAACCTAGAGGAATCAACCCCACTCAAATTCAATTTAATAAGCATGGAAAAGATAAAATCAAGAAAGACACCAAGTCAAAACAAAATGAATAGTGCCTAATATTCTTACAAGAAAAATGGAAACTGTCAAGGTATAAGAGATCGATGAAGATAATGATGATTCGTTTACAATGAGTTTGTCTCTATCATGGGAAACAATTTGGAAATGAGTATTTGCACTAAAATAATTCTAGTAGATGCTCTTGTTGTTATTCCAACTCAAAAATAAATAAGAAATACACTTCTCTCTGATTTATTTCTTGTATCTAACAAAGATACATTTAAATCTATTCAGGAAAACATTGGTGAAACCCAATGCTACTCAAGAAGGATCACTGAAGATTAGAGAGTTCCTACTCTTTCCATTTTAGGATATGAAGATAGTAATGGTTTGTTCATTCATGATCATCCCTATGTGAATGATAACTGTAAGTTCTCCTTTCCACATGCTTGGTCACTACTGCTAAATGTGTTAAGAGTTCATAAGTCAAATCCACTATTCTAAAATGGTAGGTACTTCTCCCAAATGGTAAATGGTTTTGTATAATCTTTTCATTTTCCTTTTTTACTTATAAATAATTCTATTTTCCCAATTTTGGCTTGTTTACTTTTCTCATTTTTATTTTGGTTTGTGTGTATGGTTTTTCAATAAAATGCAATAGTCTATATGTTGTTTCTCCTTCTTTGTGTTTTGGTCTTTCTACCTGTAAATATTTGTAGTTTTGATCTAAATCTAGGAAATATCATGTGTAATCACATGATTTTCAAGGATGTTATAATGGTCATTACTTTAGGGTCAATGAAAAGAACACATTTTTAGAAAGAAACATTAAAGTTCTTCAACTAAGTGGATCTACAAGACAAAAAAGTTGATAGTAGATTCAAAGGATAAATTTTGCAATCATGAAAATGGTGATATGGATGTTTATTCCTCAAATGACATAATAGGCAAGTTTTTCATGGATCTCTTGAAGTGAACAGGGGGTAAACATGCAAATTCTCATGAACAGAAGATCTGGCCTAGCAAGATGTGTTCATTTCTCATATGATTAAGAAAGGAAAATTAGTTATCAATTGGTCAAATTGAGATATAAAGAGAAGTATTCTAAGCAGGTGATCTAGCCTAGCAACTCATGTTCATGTATCATACGATTGAATAGGTAAACTAGCTATCAGTTGGGTAGATCAAGATGTAAAAATGTGAGGTACAAAAGTTCTTATGAATCTTTCTTAATGAATAGGATGGTAAACTTTTTGTGGAATGATACGTTAACTCTGTAGCACAATAGACAAGGCTTAAATCACTTGTTGAGATATGTACTATCTTTCAAGCTTCCAAATGGTGAGCTATTAAGTTAATTTTAGAGCAGAATTTTGGATGGAAAGACATTCAAATATAATATATTGGTCAACTTTAATTCGAGTATTTTGAGTCATAAAATTGAGCATACTGATAATCTCTCAACTATACCTCTTTCAACAAAATAAGGTTTGTCATTATTGAGTATATGATGGAAAATTTTCTCTCTTTGAATTTTAGTTTATGTGAAAACACATAAAAAAGATGACCTCACATACACATACAAGTTGAGTACTTGATGCACTCACATATCCTTTGGGATATGTGATAGAATCTATCAGGTTAAGTACTTGATGCACTCACATACACTATCCTCTAGGATATGTGATAGCATATATTAGGATGAGTACTTGATGCCCTCACATACACTATTCATTGACATGTGATAGCATCATGATGGTTTGAGGACCCATCATTTCATCAAATATCATTTACTTCTCATTTGATCAGTTATAGTCAAATTCAATACTCCATTGCACAATGAATAAAATGTTTACCTATAAAATCAAAGACCAAGTTCTTTTCATCCCTTATAATTTGAAATCCTAGTCAGAGCCACTATTTTCACATTTTTTAAAGATTTTAAAATTAGCAAAAATTTAAGTTTTTTGGCTAATTTTTGGTTTAGAATTAAAATTGCCAAAATTTTAAATTTTAATTAATTAATTAATTTTAAAATTATGGGAAAAACACTTTGTATCCCAAACTATGCAAAAGTGTTTTTGAGCTTCCCCATGTAAAAAGTCGTTGGCTTTCCCATAATTTGTAAAAGTTCATTAAACCTTTTTTAAGTTGTGCAAATGATTTTTTATTTTCCCCAAGTTGTGCAAAAGTGCCTCAACACTTTTTCAAGTCATGAATTTTGCACTTTCAATTTTACATATAGTGCAGTTATAAATTAGAAAATATTAAATCAATTGAAATAAGTTTAATTATTTTAATTTGCAATTTTATTTTTGAAATCCCACTGCCATGCAATTTCCTCGAATACTTCCCCAAGTCATGCAAATTCATTTTGTCACTTCCCTAAGCTGTGTAAATTTGTTTTGGTAGTTCTCAAGTCATACAAATTTGTTTTATGAATTCCCCAAGTTGTGCAAAAAAAATCTTTACTTTTCACTATTGTGCACATAAGCTTTATAGTTCCCTCAGACATGCAATTTGTAATTTGCTCTCCCCACTCCTTGTAAAAGCCATTGCCAATTTAAGACTTCTTCATCAATTTGCATGCAAATACCATTATTTCTTCCCTAAATTATGTAAAATAAACTTCCTTTATTATAAGATTTTTAAGCCACATGCAAAAGCTCTGAATGATATTTGAAAAACTAAAATAAAGTAGATAAATAAAAGGGAAGAAGTAGATTTTATTTATTTTTTCCTCTGTAATCACCTAAAAGTGATATTTGAGTGCTAAGAGTGATACTTGAGACTACCTATCCCTAACTTATCCCTAGACCTATCCTAGAGCCTATTATCACACTTATCCAGCCTTCGATAGGCCATAGGTGTCCCTAGTCAGTATAAAAGTAGTCCCAAACCCTCATTTCCCAATCATGGCCCTTCATGCCTAGTGTTCTACCAACTAGACACTAGTGCCATAATAAGGACTCTAGCACCATGTGAATTTAGTGTCCCCAAAATGGTGCTAATGTACTTTGCTCTAAATTCCTAAATGAATATCTTTTTAAAAAAAAAATCCTCCTAAGGTCAACCTAGACATTTTTTTATCATCTACACAAGCAACAAAATAATATAAATACATGTCTTTTAACCCTCTATCCATTTGATGGAAATTAGAGGAAAAATACCTATTCAAACATGAAACAAGTTGATCAAAATCAAGATTATTAATCCATATTCTTCCCTACTTCTACATACTACCATTTACAATAGCCCTAAGCTCAAATTTTCCAGTTTTATAATCTCAAGGACACTCAAGGCACTCAAGGCCATTATTATACCAGCATCACTTGCACTTACATCATAATTTAGGTGGGGAGGACTACATAAATCATGATCCCTCCTCAGAGTATTGGTATGTAGACAAATCTCTTCATAATGGGGTGTTGAGGATGTCCATCCTATCATATTAACAAACACACTTTTAAGCTCATACCCTACTTGTAAGGAGGAATAAGGTTTTATTCATAAATTAGTCATTATAGGCACAATATAGAGTTATAAAATTCATGCACGTAGGAACAAACCCTAGAAATATAGACATAGGTGCACCCAAAATTTTAGGATGGTCCTACATAGAGGACATTAGCACCAAGATCAAGATACTAGAGCCACATAACACTACTGTCCAAATGTGGTGCTAATGTCCAAGAGGGGTTTTGACATATGGATCTAGTTGATGACACTCAAACCATCTTCCATCTTAATTTTCATTACTTAAATCATCTGTAGCAATGATTTTCTAGATAAGTCTTTATTTTAACTATTTATTGCTATTTTTAGAAAAGCCAAAGCTAGTCAAATCTATAACAAACCAATGGTAGTATTTTATGCATATTCTTTCCTTAATTTATTCTACTTAACCCTTTAATCAAACATAGGATTTACATAAGCTAAACCCTAAAAGGTTAAAACTTTTGGTGAACCTTACTTACTTTGAACATTGCTCTAACCCTAACCCTAGATGCTCTTAGGGTTTGTACCCTAGATTTCATATATTATGTTTTAGCATCTCTATTCCAACTTATTTTCCTACTTCCCAAACTAAAATGACATAATTAAATAACCAATTTTATGAGACTGATAAGAAATAATTTCTATATTTTGTGTCTAAACATGTGGATATGCAAGATGATCTCATCACTATTATTAAAGAACTCCAAAAATCAAACAATGGTTAATATTTAAATCCCCCAACTAATAACATTGTTATACCTATAGTGGGGAAAACTTAACTAGCATAATAAACAATTATATTTCCAAAACCTTTAGCAATAGTTACACCTCATGTGACTAATTCCTCTAGTCCAGATGTACAATCCCTTATGCACGAGGTTCATACTCTATAGGCTAAGGTGTTACATCTTGAGAAGGGAGCTACTAGGCCATCACATTCCTTGGATTCTAATGTTCTATTGCATACAAATCTGGCACACCACATAGTGGAAACCCCCTTGCCATCCAAATTCATGATGGCAAGGGTGGCCCAAAGCACCATCTCTAAGATTTTCATGTAGCATGTTTGGAATACATGTCTAACAACTGGATTCTCACAAAGTTTTTTCCATGTAGTTTAAAGGATTATACCTTACAATGGTTTTATGACTTACTGAATCAATCTATCACATCATTCATTCCTTTGGCAGACATGTTTTTAACACACTTATCTATCAATTCCAGTGACAAGATCTCATATACTCAAGTTGCATAGTTGAAACAAAAGCTAAACAAACCTATTATAGAATATGCCTTATAATAGAAGATTATATTAGATAAATTGACAAGTACCATGGAAGACAAAGATATTTAAGACATCTTCAAATAGAGTCTTTTACCAACATTACACAAATTTATCTTGTTTAAGAAGTTTCCAACATTTATAGATTTGTACCACATAGTACTAGAAAAAAGAGGTCATGTTTTTATCTATGGGCAAAATAAAATATAACAATAGATCATAATCAATACTAATAGTTAAAATAAACCTCCATACAAGATAAGGGCCATTAAGAACAAGAGTGATCAAAAGGCCATACTTAACATAGCTTCAGATCCATCTCCTCACTTGGTTTTATCAACTCCTCAATGTTGAATTTTCACCAACCTTCCAGAGTCACTAGCATGGGTTTTATAAAATATCTTAGAATGTAATGTCATATCTCTCCCTCCTATTAAATAGGTTGATATGACATGAATCTTCCAAAAAGATATGATTCCAATGCATTCTACAAGTATCATAGGGCACCAGGCCATACAACAAACAAATGCATAAGCCTAAAACATAAGATACAAGATTTGATTGAAGTTATCATTATTGATGTGGGAAAACCCACAAAGACACCAAAAGTACATAAAATAGAAGCTAATGCATTACAAATATTCTCAGATCCATTTCCAAAGTGCACAACAAATGAGGTAGGGAGCACTTTAGGTGTTCACTACACATATCAGGCACATCCACCACCATATTTATATCATACTATTATAGAAGAGGCACGCCCATTGCATAAAATAATTGATATGTACCATGTTGAAATTATAGATAGACTACTCATCACCTTCTTAAACTAGGATATCATTGATGATGATATAGATTTACATGCACTCTTTGTATGAGCATACATAGATAATCATCTTATTTAGAGTGTTATGGTTGACAATGAGTCAAGCATTAACATGTTCACTATGATAGTTTTATAGCATTTGAGGTATACAAAGTAGGATATATTCCCCATAGACATAGTTATTAGTGGTTTCAATGGTCATGTTCTAATCACCATTAGGGAGATTGTGCTTCTATTACATGTTGGACCAACACATATAGCCACTCAATTCTTAGTAGTACCTAGTGTAGGCATGTTTGATATGTTATTGGGTAGGCCATGGATATAATAACTATGAGTCATCCCATTTATAGTGCACAAATGCCTAAAATACATACACACAAATGAGGTGGTTAAAGTTTAGGGTCTCCCATTCTATATCCAGTTATAGTACAATCATCATTTATAGTTCCAACATAGTTACCAAATATAAAATAGTTAAACTCAGAGCATAGTTCATATTGATACATCACAAAGTTAAGTAGAGTCATTAGTGTAGATAAGGTCTAATCCTATAGTATTGACACATACACATACGCTCCCATAGAGACTATTATTAGAGAGACCCCTGTGTCAGAGATATATCACATATTTTAGAGGGCCTTCCTCCACTCACTTTTTATCAAGATTAATATTATTAGGTTCTTTGGGATCTCAACACAAGACCCCTATGTTACCTACATATTCTTCTACTAGATGGGTTCTTAAGAACCCTATAGTTCACAAGACACCATAGTCAGTGCTACAAATTCCTAACACCATTACACACATAGATACAGATATATATACAGATCACTCAATGTAATAGATTATGAGATCACAATTTCCATTTCACACAAAACACATGATCATAGTTCCCTTATTTAACATAAGTCACAGTGATAGTGAGTCTTCCATGAGACTCATCAATTAGTATAGTTTATCTTTTCTTGTACATACTTTCCCTCTTTCTTTGCTTATTGTGAATATTACTCAAAAAACACAAAATTATAGACTATATGCATTGCTATGTTTACATTTATTATATTTTACAGACACTACATATGTTATCTATCTTAGTATAGTTAGTTTTATCTTATATACATGCTTCACTTATTCTTGTCGAGTGCTTGCAAATTGTTACAGGACTTAGGTCCACTATACTGATTTAGACATGCTATTATCTACCCACTAGGGGTATATACACCAATTCATGGTTATTCACTTAACACATTCACCCACTTGGGTGAATCTTATACACAGTTTCTATTTCCAATTTCTATCCTTATATACTCTACATACCAACTTGAGCATTGTTATATCTTGATTTTGAACATTGTTACTCATAGTCAAATTTTTTTTTGGCTATCACTACTTTAGACTTAACATATGTATATCTCCACTCTTATATAGTTTTGTATTACATATTCATGCATACTCCCATTTATAACTTACCTAGTTTAGACTTGATTATATCTCTTTTTCTTCTTCTATTTGAGGGCATTTGATTATGCCATTGCTCTTTGGGTCTACACCACTTTTATTCAAAATAGGTATGCCTTGGACATATGCCCATGTCCCTTGTGTGTGCTTTCTTGATTGTGCATGTGGATATTTGAACATGTCCTTCTGTGTGGCTCTAAGCCAAATTGATTGTTTCTTATGTATGTGGACATCTAAACATGTCCTTGTATGTCTTATTTTCTTAGATTTAGTGATATGGGCCCATGCCCCTTGTATTATGTCCCCTTTGCCTATTTTATGTTTCTCATGTGTTTTGTATGTATTTTTTCTTATATGCGTCATGGCCATGACACTTGCCTTTACTTGTTACACACACCATTTTTATATGCCATGATGGACTTCATACATTTAACCTTCCTATTTAGGTGTTGTGATAGACATCATGCCCCATCCCCTAGATGTCTACTCAGATTTACTACTATGTACATTGATTATATCTATCTTGACACCCTTGTGCAATGTTAGACATAATGTACATCTTACATTAATTATTTATGCTTAGATTATTTTACATTATGATGTTATGGATGCACATTATATTAGATTATTATGCAGTTATCATAAATTATTGAGCTAACACACTTTTTATATCACTTTTTCTTTTGAGGACAATGCTTACACAAGTTTAAAGACTACCCTCAAAAGAGGGGGCATTCATAAGGGTTTGTCACAGAGAACAGGATCCTATATTGCATTTATAGTATATTTTTTATCACACAAGGTTAGTTACATAAAATTAGACACATGTAAACACAATGGAAAAATAATGATTCAGAAAGCAGTATATTGACATAGAATTTAGACTAAAAAGACATTAGCACTCAAATGGGCAAACTAGCACCACATGGTGCTACAATGAAAGATATGGTGCTACTATTTAGTATCCTTAGTTTTATAAAAACTCAAATTAGTTAGAAAAATAAAATAGGTACAATATAAGTTTGCATAAATCCTATCACAAGTTAATCATTTATACTAAGTTTTTACTCAGATTGATACTAGCTCAACTCAGCTCAAATTCATATCAATTGCTAAAATTGATGGCATCATGTGAGGCATGACCATTCCCATGTTCAATATAGATACTTAGATATAATTATTACAACTTAGTCTAGAATTAATATACTTAGATACTATATTGGGGGCATGTGCATGGCACATTATTTTTGTATGCTTAGTTACATACTAGTGATCAGATGGAATGACAAATCCATGTCATTTTATACATTTTATACACTTGCAATCATATTATAGGCTATCACTAGATTCATGCCTTACTCTATCTACAATGGTTGGCATTCTCGAGTGGCCCAGAGATGCCTAATGTATTCAAGTGGTTGCAGAGCCAACATATGCATTTAGATATACTCAGTTACATATTTTCAATACTTCACATAGTTCAATTTCAGATGCATATACTACACATGGATGAGAAATGATGGAGTCATAGCCTACTTGAGTTCTTGAGCCACCCACACGAGAATATTAGATACACTATTAGTCCAATCTAAACTATTCTCTAGTCATGATCCACCAAGTAGGTGTGGTTAATGATGGAGTCAAAACTAGATTGAGTTCTTGAGCCACCCACACATGAGAGTTGAGCAAGCTTTCATCTTAATCCAATATATTCACTGATTAATCACTATATACATGCACACATAGAGGTTTTCACCAGGTTCATGCATTGGTTTAGGTACTCAATGAGGTGTATTCGTTCCTTTCCTCTTTCCCATCTCTTTACTTAATTTTACTTAGTTGCTTCTTTACTTAACATAGTCTTTTGATTTTTATATATCTTAAGTAAGGACTAATTTATGCACATTTCATTTACAAATCATGCATTGGATCATGCTTCACATATGCAAACTCAACTTCACATACTCAGGTTCAGCTTCACAAGCTTCACTTCCTATGTAAGTCTAGGTACGCTTCTTTTTCCTTTATCCTAGTCATTTTGATTTGATGTGTTTTTAGCATAAAGGGGGGGAATGTAATCACCTAAAAGTGGTATTTGAGTGCTAAGAGTTATACTTGAGACTACATATCCCTAGATTATCCCTAGACCTATCTTAAATCCTATTATCACATTTATCCAACCTTTGTGTGGCCCACAAGCATCCCTAGTCAGTCCAAAAATAATCCTAAGCCCTCATTTCTCAATCATGACCCTTCATGTGTAGTGTTTTTCTAGCTGAACACTAGTGCCATAATAAGGACACTAGCACCATATGGCACTATTGTTCCTAAAATGGCGCTAATGTCATTTATCATAACTTTCTTAAATGAATATCTTTTCAAAAACAAAATCTTACTAAGGTCAGCCTAAACATATTTTATCATCCGCACAAACAAAAAAGTAATATAAATACATGATTTTTAGCCTTTTATCCACTAGATGTAAATTAGAGGTAAAATACCTATTCAAACACAAAATAATTTGAGCAAAATTAAGGTTATTAATCCCTATTTTGACCTACTTCTACATACTACCATATACAATAGCCCTAAGCTCAAATTTTCTAGATTTCCAATCTTAGACACAGTCAAGGCACTCAAGGCTACTATAATAATAGCATCACTTGCACTTGTACTAGTACTTAGGTGGGGAGAATTAAATCAATCTTGATCCCTCATTAGAGTATTGGTATGCAAGTAAATCTCTTCACAATGGGGTGTTGAGGATGTCTAGACTATCCTACTAACAAACACACTTTTAGTTCATACCTTAATCACAAGGAGGATTAGGGTTTACATAATAAATCAATAATTACAGGCAAAATATAGAATTTTAGAATTTGTGCACGTAGGAATAGATCCCAAAAATCCAAACATGGGTGCACCTAGAAGTTCAGGATAGTCCTACATAGAGGACATTAGTTCTAATATCAAGACACTAGAGCCACATGGCACTACTATCCAAATGTAGCACTACTATCCAAGAGGGGTTCTGACATAGGGATCTAGTTGATGACACTCATACCAACTTCTATCTCAGTTTGCAACACTCAGATTGTTTGTGTCAAGTGTTTTCTAGATAAGTTTTTATTTGCACTATTTATTACTATGTTTAGAAAATTCAAAGCTAGTCAAATCTATAATAAATAAATGGTAGTATTTTATGCATATTATTTTCCTAATTTAGTCTACTTAACCCTTTAATCAAACATAGGATTTACATAATCTAAACCCTAAAAGGTTAAAATAGCCTAAACGCTAAAACCATACACCTCAAGAAGACAAGTGAAGGTGAAAAAGAAATAATTTAAAAAAAAAAGTATAGATCAATATTTGTTCTTTTCACTAAGAAGAAGCCATATAGCCTTATGGTGTCAAAGAGAAATCTACAATTTAAAACAAGAAAATAAACCAAATCATTTTATTTGTTTTTGCCTGCCAAAGAGGAGTTGTATGACCCATACCAAAAGAAAATAAGTTTTGATAAAACAAGCATAAAAAGGTTATTTTCTTTTTCTACTTGTTAAGGAAACCCATAAAACATTATCAGAAGAATAAATTATAAAAAAAATCAAATTTTAAATTATTTGCACTTGCCACATGTTGTACAACCATACAACACCATCAAATGGATCGGGAAAAAATAAAATAAAAAAATTTGAAGTGTTTTAGGTTGCCAAGAGAGGTCATGAACCGTACGGATAGTAAGGAAGAGTAGAGATAAAAAAAATTTAATTGTTTTTTCTTGTATCTAAAATCTATATAGCCACATGTAGGAGGAAAGAAGTGAGATAATTTATAAAAAACTAATCATAATTATTTCATTTGTTTTCACCTTCAAACCAATAAGTCGTACAACTGTAAAACTTATGGTAGAGTGAGGATTTTGAAAATCAAAATAATAAAAATCAAGTCTGCTTTTTGTTGTTCTTGCTCAAAAGGAGGAAGTCGTACAGCCCATGTGGGCATGGGATTTTAAATCTAAAAAGGCAAATTGCAATTTTTAAATTTATTTTTTCCCATTATGGAGGGGTCGTACAATTTTAGTATAATCTTGGAGTTTAGAAAATAAAAAATAAAAAAAATAAAGTTTTTATTTATCTTGGGGTTTAGAAAATCAAAAAGCAAAAATCAGGTTTTTATTTGTCTTTGCCTAAAAAGAGAAAAAAGTCATACAATTTAATATGAGCTTGGAAAGTTTAAAATTTTGAAAAAGAAATTGATGATTGATTTTTCTTGTTTTGTCCTGAGGTAAAAATAAGAGTGGGTTTTAAAATTGAAAATAAAAAATTCTATGTTACTCATTTACATGCAAGAAGAGTCCATACAACTATGTTGTAAGGTGATTGAAGAGGGGAAGTTAAAATAGATAAAAGTAATCAAGTGGGATGGTGAAATTTATACCATGATATTAAAGAGGCACTGAAGCAAATTTGCATGGGTAAAATTGTGAGTATGATTTTTAGGGTCACATGACACATCGACATTTGAATAAAGTGATGAGATTACTTGGACAATAGGGTGGTCTGCATACATGCAATCTAGATGCAGCTTGTGTTCACCACTGGATAGCCTAAGTTTGATTCTAATCACAATGAAAAATATGGGGATGTCCTACTTGTTGAAATATTTAATTCAAATTACTTTAGAGTTCACATTTTACCAATAGAAAGTGGCATGTACACCAATGAGTATGTCCTAAGTGAGAGAATGGTTACTCAGGTAACCTCTACCATGAATGATATCTCAAATATGGGTGCTAAATATATTTGACCAAGTACATCTTCACAAATATTTTAAAAGAGGAATCACACCATTGACCAAGCCATTAAAACAATAGAAGAAAGTATTGTATTTTGGGTGAGCTTTATTTGCTTTTGATTGATCTAAGCTAAGCTTTGGGTTGCATATTTGATCCAACATTTATATTGAAGTTACATGAGGTGTAGCATATCTCATAAGAAATCATTGATGATGAGATCAAAGATACTAAGTAGACTATAGATGTGAACATAGTCATTACTATCGGGAAGGCATAAGTAAATTTGATTTTTGAAGAATAAAAATAGACCATCGATGAAGAAATTAAAGACATAAATGTGCCTGGTGATGAAGTAAAGAGAGAAACAATAAGAAAATAATTGGCACAGATTGATAAAGAGTGAAAAATTGAGATCATAGATGGAAGGATCCAAATTAAATGCAACTGGGTTTATTGTTAAGTGTCAGAAGTGCAAAATGAAGCAGTTGTCATAACAAGTTAAAATTGTCCTCAACAAAAGGGAAGATGAATAGGCTCCATCAAAAGCTTTTGGTCTTTTCATGTAAATATTAAATCTTATTTTATAATTTTTAGTTGTAAATTTTGTAAGTGCAAACGCGTAAATGTTATTCGTATAAATGCATTGTGTTAACTTTGTAAGTCATGGGTCCTAATTGCACTTGGTGCAAAAAGCACAATTACACCTCTGCACTTTTTAAGACGTGCAATTTCTCTTTTGCACTTTTTCATGTAGTGCAATTGCACCAACACACTTTCACATCATTTAAGTGGTGTATTTTTGTAAACTCACTTTTGCATCAACTAAAATGTACAAAAGTGGTTACGCGCCATACCCACCTTGTCATGTTATAAATATGAGTGTTAGACTCATTATATAGAGAGTATTTTTAAACAATAGAACTATGAGAAATATTTTTGGAAGGGGAGATTATATTACAACTCAACAAAGAACAATACAAAGGAGGAGATTTACAAACTATGTGTTCAGATTTTATTTACAAATTATGATCGTATGTATGATTCATTTGTAGTCAACTCTTTACTTTTAAAACTTTGTCATAATTTTTATCAATTAGTCTTAATGTGTAAATTGCATAGTATAATTTATTTTTGAATCTATGTTTGTTATTTCCACAAATTTTAAATCTCAGTTGGGTTTAAGCAATATTTTAATTATCTTTTGTAGGTAAATATAGGGTGGTTGTCTTTGCTTTGTTATCAATATCAAATAATCATCTCATTGTATGTGTTGCACTCCTAAGGGTATAATTATGTCTTTACCACCCATTGAATGAGAATATATTTCCATGAGCATTGTGTTTCACCTTCTTGGGCTATTCTAGTGAATCTCTATGTTTAGTCACTTAGAGTCATCCTTCACTTTGCCTGGGGTTATTATGGTAACTTTTGTTTTTAACTGGATATAATAATTTCGTTCTCCTTTTATTAATTTCCTTTCTCTATTTATCATCATTCCCTTAATTCACCTCATTTCCCTTTATATATCCTTTTTGTGTTTTCTAGTTAAAAGTATGAAACCCCCAATAGAAAACATTTTTGCTGTAAATAGTTATGAATAGTTTTTCCATGCCTTTCCCTTTTTGGATTTCAATAAAGGTAGCTCCACTTTCTAATAGGAGAGGGACTTTGTCCCTATGTTTATGACTAATGTAAGGACTCATTTCCCATGTTGTTAACTCAAAGTTACCAATTTGTCCCCTTGACAAAATTTTGAGCCAACAAGACCAGAATTAAAGTTGTAGACAGATTCGTAGGTGGAATTTTGAGTATCAAAATAACCTACCTATTCTGAGTCTATATAACCCTCAATCTATGAAGTGACCTATCATGTTTACTGAATCCTAAAGGGTGTAGTGCCAAAAATGTAGCACAAAATACACTTGGTCGCTTTCTAATGACTCTAATGAGCTTCACAGGAGAATTTAGAGACAAGTTTAATAACAAAAATGATATCAGGATGTGTGTGAGTTAAGTACAAAATATTTTCTACCAACTATGGGTATAATGTTGGATCAACCAAATGAATTTTAAATCTAGTAGACAAAACAAGTCTTGACTAAAATGATGTGGGAGTAGACTTTCAATCAACCATGATGAATAAATGAATCAATTCATGAGCATACATATGCTACCCAATGGATATCCCCTCAAAAAACCAATGAATTTGAAGGCCAAGGAAGTAGTTTAAAAGTCCTACATCTATCATGTCAATTACTCCATCAACTTTTGCTTGACATCCTGAATCAAGGGATCCAAATAACATGTGAGAATGATATAATCAAAATAAATGAATATTATTATAAAATAATACCCTCACTTTTAGATGTATACATTAGGGTTAATAAACAATGGGTGAAAGTAAAACTGAGCAAATTCTATCCATATTCTCATACCAAGCTTGAGGGCTTATTCAAGGCTGTAGAAAGAATGATAAAGTATTCATACTAGTGAATGGTTTTTCAAAAATACTTGAGGATGTTCCATATAGATATCCTCTTGAATATCACCATACTGAACAACACTCTTCACATCCATTTGGTAGACCGAAAAATGATGTGCGATAGTGATGGAAACTATAAGATGAACACAATCTATCTTGGCAATAGGGGCAAAGGGTTCAGAGTAGTCAACCTCTCAAGCTATGAGAATGTCTTTTCTACCAATCATGCCTTATACTTATCAACAAAACCATATATTACATATTTGGTCTTATATACCCATTTAAAATGCCTAGGTTTTCTTATTTTAGTAAGAAGCATCAAGTCCCATTTTTTATTCTTCATTAGTGAATAATATTCCTCTTGCATAGCAGTATCTAACTCTAGGTTGCATGTCACCTGAGAATACAATACTAGATCATCTGAAATAGCATGGCTCATGAGAGCAAAACTAAAAGGCTAAGTGTGAGTATGATGAGTATGGTGAGGTTCAAAAGGATCACCAACCAAAGAACTAGTTACTTAAAAATTATTTTGAGCCCACCTGGACATAGATTGAGGAGTAGGTGGAGGAGGTGGTGGTGAAATAGCATCATCAATGATATCAACAACATTTTAAATTACTTCCTCATAATTAGATGGAGTAAATGGTATAAAAAGAGGAGATGTTGGCTCTAGTGGAATGAAACTATTATCAAACTTGACATCTTGTCGAAAGAGAATAATTAAGAATGAATGGGTTAAAGAGGTGATAAGCTTAACATACTCACAATGGCTAATGAAGATGATTAATTTTCTCTTCTTATCCATAAAATTACACTTATCATCATGAAAAAACACCCATGCCTTACTTCCAACCACATGAAATCTAGATATATTAGACTCGATCCCTAACTAAGCTTCTTTAGGAGTTTTATTCTACACTACCTTGTGGGATTTTTTATTTTGGATATACTTCACAAAATTAACTACTTCATCCCAAAAACCAAGATTCATGTCCTTTGATTGAATCACACAGTTATCCATCTCCTTTTATTTTTTTATTCATGACACCATTTTTTAGGAGTATAAGACATCATGAATTGATGCAAGATGGATGCTCATTACAAAATGCCTGGAAGGATTTACTTAGATACTCCCATTCATTATCTATGTGTATCTTATTGAGTGGAAGAGATGATTGCTTCTCTATAAATTATTTATATGATTTTAAGATATAAAAAAATCCACTTTTGTACTTGATAAAGTAAACCCACATTCTTCTATAAAAATCATCAATAAAGGTGAGCATGTATTTTTATCTATAAAAGGAACAAGTAAGAAATGTCAGGAGATAACTATGTACTAACCCAATAGAAGCTTTTATTCAGGAGGCCTTACTTTTTGGAAATGATACTAGTGTTGCTTACCAATCATTCAATTAAGATAAACACCATAAATACAAGATACTTTAGGAAGACCAATCAACAAGTTTTATGTACTCGTTTTCTACAAGTATCTATAGTTTAGGTGACCAAAGCATTCAAGGCACAATTTGATCATTGAATCAAGATGAAAAATAAAAGAAGAAGATATATAGGGATAAAATCTATTAAAATTGCAAAGATGTGAATGATGATCTACAAAACCTATTACAACTACATCATGTGGATCCTATAATTATCTTATGACAACATTATGTAGAGAAAATTACTCAATATTCTAGGTGCTTAAATTACATATTTGATATATAAAAAACAAATTAGTGGAAATTTTGGGAATAAATAATAGATAATTGATCCACCCATATTACATCAAAACTCTATTAGAGCCCAAAAAATCAACTTAAGAAACGTTTCCAACTTCAATTTGATAACTATTACAATAAGAAAGAGATGAGAGAAGATCACAAGAATGTGTTAGATGGTGAGAAGCACTTGAATAAATAATCCAACTATCATGTGATGTAGTTAGTGTCCTAGTAGAAAGTGTTTTACCTTTGCCTAAGGAAGAAGTTAAGGAAGAAAGAGAAGGAACATAAATATTGTGTTGTTTTAGTGTTTCTTCTAAAGATTCCATTTTCTTATAGCATATACATTTAGGATGACTTGGTCTACAAAAAATACACATGGATCAAATACCTTATTTTGTTTAAATGGTATTTTAATTTTAATAGACTCAAAATACTTAGGAAACTCAAAGATAGATTCAATGGGTTTATTAAAGGGCTTAGTCTTAGTCTTAGGTTGTGGGTTACCTTTAAAGGAGCTAGAAACAAGTGTGTGACTAGAATTGGGAAGAATATTTAGGGATACCAACTTGTTTTACTCTCTAGTGAGTCATTCAAAAAATAGATCAAAGGTAGACATTTTAAATTTACCACCTAAGGCATCCATATTAGAGTATAAACTGGAAGCAAAGACACTAAATGGACCCTTTAATTTTGATAGACAAAATAACCTGTATGTCTTTCTTATTATCCACAAGCTTTCAATTGTGATCTAATGAACTTGAATTTGGCAAAGAAATATTCAATAGTGGAAAAGTTAGAATGCATGAGAGAATATATTATGCATCAAATTGTAGTTTCTAAAGTTCATTTACTTTTCCAAATAGTTGTTCAAAGGTTTCATATATTGATTTTGGAGATTTAGTATTTAAAATAAGGAAAATCAAATTATCTAACACATTTAAACCAAATAGTTTCTAAAGTTCATTTACTTTTCCAAATAGTTGTTCAAAGGTTTCATATATTAATTTTGGAGATTTAGTATTTAAAATAAGGAAAATCAAATTATCTAACACATTTAAACCAATCAGAACCATTGCTTCATCTTGTTTGCAGTCACACACTTGTATTTTTCTATTGTGAAGGCCAGGATGGTATCTTGGAACATTCTACATATACCTTTAAATTGAAACATATATTACATCTTAGGTTTCCAAGTAAAATAGTTTATGGTGTTTAAGGGTTCTATGAGTTGAGTTTCAGCCATTACAAAAGAGGAGGAAAAAGACCTAAAAAGGACATAAAGTGAAAATATACCCCCTCTTGGAAAAAAATGGCAAAAAATGGCACCATATTTGACACATTTGGGTTCCTTGTTAGATTAAAACTTCTCTTTAAATAATTTTTCTACTAAATTTTTCCCTAATTAATAAAAAAAACCTTGCATAAAGGAAACTACTCAACTATAGAAATTTCCCCAACACTAAAATAAATTATGCCCCCCTCCCTTCCTGCCCCCACCCCCTTAAAAAATAAATATTGAACCCTAAAAAAAGAGAGGTTGGGATTTAACCCCTAGACTTCCAATTGATCTTTGTATGAATTAGAACATATAAATAAGAACAAACTTATTTAAGTTTATAAAAAGTAATTAAAAATTTACATGAAAATGAAAATGAAACTTTGAGGCTGATGAGGTAGGATAGGTCAGGCCATGTGGTGGTTGGTGGAGGCAATTATCGACAATTAGAGTGTTAATATGGGTGTTGAGTATTGTCATTAATGTCAATGGTACATCTCACATGAGGTTGATGTTATTGAGAGAGTGTGCCCAGTTGGTAGTGTGTTGATGTGACAAGGGGAATTTATGGAGTTTTTTCACCGAAGTATGTTGTCATGTAATAGAATTGGAAGGTAACTAATACCTCATGGTGCATGAAGGTACACGTCTTTGAATAGCCCAAGCCTAGTCATGGTATGAAGAGACCTTGTGAGAAGGTATGAGCATAGTGGCTTGGTGAAATGAGTATGCATAAGCATGAGTGATTGTATGAGTTTTTTTTAGAATGTATATGAGGCATTGGATCACTCATGAGAGTCTCAGGGTGATCCTATAGTGATAGGACCTTCAGACCAAGTCTGCACCTATACCACTTCTAGACCCTCCCTGACCTAATGAGGTATCATGGGCTATTATCAAGACATATGAAGAATGTATGGTTGTGTTTAAGCATGAGATATGTTTATTTAGTATGTGAGTGAGGTGGAAAGTGCATGGAAAGAGGCATGAAGGTCAATTTTAAGGCATGATGTGGTTTTTAGGTTAAGGTCTACAAGAGCAGAGAGAGAGAGAGAGAGAGAGAGAGAGAGAGAGAGAGAGAGAGAGAGAGAGAGAGAGAGAGAGAGAGAGAGAGAGAGAGAGAGAGAGAGAGAGAGAGAGAGAGAGAGGCCTAATGAGGGGTCATGATCAAATTTCAAGGTGTTTGAACTCATGTAAGAATTTTCATAGGTGAGTCATGTTGTTTCAATTTTTTTCATACATTTTAAGGTTAAGGTTTACAATAAAAGGTATGAAATGTGGTTTTTAGGTCTCTCGAGTTCACACAATGAAGGGTTCTCATCTTGAGAAGGATTTTTTGTGCTAATTAGATCATCAAAAATTTTAATTTGAACCTAATATATTCATGTTATATGGTTAATGGCTCTAGATAAAAATTACAAGTATTTGTTTTTAGATTTATGGGCTATGCTTTATGAATGATTGTTAAGAATAGAAACATGTTTAAACCCTCTTAGAACCCTAATAAGGACCCAATGTTGAAGATGTTGATAAAAAGTGCCTAGAATGGATTGGAATGATTAGGTCATATATTGTATTTTGTATTAAAATCTCCCAATAACCTATGGGTGTGATTTAGTTGTTAGGTGTGTGAGTAGACCCTACAAGAAAGTGCTAATTTCTCAGAGATTTGTTATAAAAGTCAGAGTTGACCAAGTCAAAGTATGAAAATGGATGGAGGATTAATCTTGAGACTCATGTTTCATATCCATTAAGGTTTATGGATAATTTATAACCCTTAATTATGATAAACTGGTCATCTAAGTTAGACAGTCGCTAACAGGCCAAATGGTGCAAACAGTGAAAAACTTGGGTAACGGTGACAAGATGGTTAGGAATGTGTTATCATGATAAAGTGATGAAACCAAGTGCATGGAGATTTTTTTTGGAATATTATATAATATGAAATATTTTTAAATATATTTTAATTTAGGTATAGTGGTGAAAATGATGAAGCCAAAATGGCTTGTCTAACTCAGTGAGGTCTATGTGTAGTGAGGTCAACAAATTGGTCTGTAAGACCAATAGTTGCCACTAGATCATATGATGATTATATTTTAAGATGTTTTTTTATATGTAATAGGTTCATATAAATTCATAATAATTCATGTAAAATTTATATATAGGTGTTGGAGGTTTGAGTCACCATGATTGGTCTTTGAGGAAACTGGCAGTTTTGAGTAAGTTGTAGGAGTGTTTTTGAGTCTTTTTACCCTATATGATGAAATAATTGGTGAATTTTTTGGTTTATTGGAGGTTATTTTTATGTGATTTATTATCATGATTATATGGATAAATAATATGTTATCTTCAATTGTTCAAGATAAACCTTTTTGTGTGTGTGAAGGCCTAATGTGAATAATTCTAATAGTGTGCTTCAAGTGGTGGTTGGATCTAGAAAGTGTCATGGAACTAATATGAGATTAGTGTGGGTATATTTGATTGTTACATGAATTTTTCTTACTGTGTGTGGAGTTTTAAAGTGTTCCAAGGAGATCAAAGGGTAACATGTACTAATGAAGGCCTAATTGAATTAGGTCTCCTTAAGGCATAAAAGAGGATTTGGTCATTTAAGTTGAGAATGACATATCATAATAATTGATTCATGTATTATATGTGTTATAAGACATATTTTAAGTTTAATCCAATTTTTCAAGTGTGTATGTATGACCAAGAGGTGTGTGAGCTAGAGGATTGTATAAGAACAAGGCCTAATAGGCCTAATTGATGAGTTAGAGAATAAGGGAGTGTAAGTGAAGGAAATATCACTTTGAAGAGTTGAAGAAGGTATTTTAGACCATTATATGGGTGTATATAAACTATCATGAATATATAATATGGGTACTATAGATGAATATCAAGGTCATATGACCTAATCTATCTTGGACAGACCTAGTTGAGTGAAGAAGCCTAGAAGGCAATTTGAGAGGGATATAAGAGTGAGAAGAGGTAAAAAAGGTGATAATAATATTATTTTGTGAGAAGAAGATTTCAAAAGTTTTTTTGAGTTGGTTTTGAGTCATCTAGGGGGTTGGTGTTTCCTTTTATGTTGGTGCTTGTTAAAGCCTAGTTGAGTAAGTGCTTAACTAGTTGGGGTTGGTGCTCCATGTAGAGTTGGTACTTAACTAAAGATTGGTTTTAATATTATAGGAATATAGTAAATTTTAAGATATCAGTGGGTTTTATTTCCCTTGAGGGTTTCCCACATATGTAATGTGTTTCATGATCTTGTATGGTTGTATATGCTTTGATAGATGTTCATGTTTATATGGATGGTTCATGTATGCTTAAGTAGAATTGAATGAATATTTGGAAGACACTAATTCACCACCACCCCCCCTGGTCTCATATCCTGGTTCTTTGAATCAAGTCTAACATCTTGAAGGTGATCCTAAGAAGCACAAGATGTCTAGTGATCAAATGGAAGAAGACAACATGTATGATGAATAAGTCTACTATGATAGTGAAGAAGGAGAAGATGAAGTATACCTTAAATATAAGCTCATAAGTGCCCTTGATGATTTGAGGTATCAAAATAAGACTATCAATGATCTCAATAATCATTTAGAAGGTGTCAATACAAGGTTTAGATCAAAGGAAGTTGAGCGTGACTAGTTGAAGATAAAGTTAGATTCCTTGAAGGTTGAGCATGAGCATCTCATAGACAAGATGAGAAAGTTTGAAAAAGATCATGAGAAGTCAGAACAATTCAAGAGTAAGAACATGAAAATAACAATCAGGTATCCCAATGTAATAAGGGATAATTTATCATGGGATCATGGGAAAAGGAGTGATCAGTCAAGAGGTAAGTACATAAATGTTGTTTGCTACATATGTCATAATATGGGACACATTAAAATATTGTGTTCTAATAGACTTATAATGCCCTCAAAATTCAAAAAAATATATGAAGCTCCTATATTACATGACAAGGGTCACACATTAGTATGGAAGCCAAAGTAAGTTAGGAGAGATCATATTGAGCCCAAGAGTCAAGATGGACTATTTATTGAGGAATAAAAGACTAAAGAGGATTTTATGCTAGCTCATATTGCCTATCACATTAAATATTAAGGAATGAAATGGTATATAGATAGTGGTTTCTCAAGACACATAACAGGAGATAAAAATAAGTTTATCTCATTCAAGAATAATGTTGCAAGAACAATGAGATTTAGAGACAACATAACTACTAATATAGTTGTCAAGGGTATCTTGAGTTTAGACAATGGGAAGACCAAGACATAAAATGTGTTGTATGTGGAAGGTTTGAAACATAACCTACTTAGTGTAAGTCAAATGTGCAATCAAGGGCACACACTACCTTTCATAATAGAGGGTGTGAGATAAGGAGAGCCAAATTAGGAAGGCTAATTGTCAATGCTAAGAGGATTGAGAACAATCTATATGTCTTGAATGAGATAAAAAAGGAGAGATGTTTTATGAGCAAGATGGATGAAAGTTGTCTATGGAATAGATGGTTAGGTCACCTAAACTTTGACAATTTGGTCAAAATAAGCACTAAGAAGTCTATGAAGAACATGTCTAAGATCACCAAACATACTTTACAAGGCATGTCAACATGGTAAGTAGACTAGAAGAAGGTTCAAGTCTAAAGAGTAATCTAATACAAGACCCTTAGAGTTAATACACACTAATCTCTATGGGCATACAATAAATCATAGAATTTAAGGAGATAGATACTTCATGTTACTCATAGATGACTACATAAGAATGACTTGGGTAGCATTCTTGAAAGAAAAGTTTGAAGCTCTTGACAAGTTCTAGGAATTCAAGGCTTTTATTGAGAATGAGAAGAATGGGAAGATCAAGTGCCTAATATATTATAGAGGAGGAGAGTTTTGGTTTAATGAGTTTGATGACTTTTCTAAGTTTCATGGAATAAGGAGACAATTTTTAGTAGTAAGGACACCTCAATAGAATGGGTAGTAGAAAGAAAGAATAGGATAGTTTAAGAGATGGCTAGAACTATGTTAAATGAGTCTATATTATCTAATGGATATTGGAGTGAGGTGGTAAGCACTACAGTCTACATTTTGAATATAAGACAAACAAGGACTAATGGCAACAAGAATCCTTATGAACTATGGAAAGGCAGACTTGCTAATGTGGAACACTTTAGAGTGTTTGAGAGCAAATGTTTTATCAAAAGAGATGATGAAGACTTACGAAAGTTTGATTCCATATCTGATGAAGGTATATTCTTAGGATACTCATCAATGAGCTCTGCCTATAGATGTTATAACAAGAGGTTACATAAGATAGTGGAAAGCACCAATGTGAAGATTGATGAGACCAGGAAATCACACTTATAGTAAAAGGATAATTTAGAGAATCTGGACTTCAATAATGAAGAGGAAAATATAGAGGTTGCTGAGGAAGAAGAAGTTGAGGAGAGATAAGACTCAAAAGGCTCCTCAAGATAGATTCAAAGAGACCATCCTGAGTCTCAAATCGTTGGCAATAAGAATGTAGGTATACAAATAAGGAAAAGACTGGTAAGTAATATAAATCAAGAGAATGTTTATCTATTATCTAAGATTAAATATAAGAATCTTATAGAAGAAATCAAAGATAAATTTTGGATAGGTGCTATGAATGAGGAGTTAGACCAAATAAAGAAGAATGAGACTTGGGAACTAGTTCTTAGGCCAAAAGACAAGAATGTCATTAACACAAAATGGGTGTTTATAAATAAGTTGAATGAAGATGGAAAAGTCACTAGGAACAAGGAAATATTGGTATGCAATGGATATGCACAATTTGAGGGGATAGACTTTGAGGAGACCTTTGAACCAATAAAAGTATTGGAGGCCATTAGATTATTTCTAACATATGCAAGATTTAAAGGATTCAAGGTATACCAAATGGATGTCAAATTTGCCTTTTTGAATGGGAATTTGGAAGAGGAGGTGTATATAGAGAAACATGATGGGTTCTCACTATCAGGTGATAAGGACTATGTTTTTAGATTGAAAGGCTCTTTATGGTCTAAATAAAGATCTTAGAGCTTGGTATGTTAGGTTGGATAGGTATCTATTGGATCAAGGATTCAAAAAAGGAGTTACATATAGTAATCTATACATAAAGTCATAAGATGACCATCAGTTGATAGTATTTGTCTATGTGGATGACATCATCTTTGGTGGAAATAATGAGAACATGACCAAGGTCTTTGTAGAGGTTATGAAGAAAGAGTTTGATATGTCCATGTTGGGATAACTATCATTCTTTTTTGGGTTGAAAATCACTCAATCTAAAAAAGGTATATTCATTTCACAAGCCAAGTATATAAGAGAGATGTTGAAGAAGTTTGAGATGGAAGATTTCAAGGCAGTTAGTACACCTATGATCACAGGGTGTAAGTTGAGCAACAAAGATAAGTCTTTGAAGGTCAATCAGACCTCATATAGTTCAATGATTGGAAGTTTGCTATACACCACTGCCTCTAAGCCTAACATCATGCAAGTAGTAGATCTTATGGGAATGTTTCAAGCAGATCTAAATGAAAATCATTTGTAAGTAGTTAAAAGGGTACTCAGGTATCTCAAGATGACTATGGAGTATGGGTTGGTATCTAAGGAGCAAGGAGTTCAATTTGGTAGCCTATATAGATGCAGACTGGGCATGAAGTCTAGATGATAGGAAGAGTACCAGTGGAGAAGATTTTTCCTTAAGTGGGTGCTTAGTTTAATGGATAAGCAAGAAGAAACGGTCAGTAGCATTATCCCCTTGTGAGGTTGAGTACATTGTAGTAGCTTCATGTTGCACTTAGTTCCTATGGATAAGACAGACCCTAAAAGACTACAAGGTGTAGTATGATGTTCCTAGCCCTATCTATTATGATAATACAAGTGTTATAAGTGTCTGAAATAACCATATCATGCACTCAAAGACTAAGTACATTCCCATCAAGTATCATTTTCTAAGAGATAAAGTGAACAAAGTGTTATACTTGAATAAGTTTATACACAGGATCAGATTGTAAACATTTTGACCAAACCACTTCCAAAAGTAACATTTGAGCACTTATGAAAGGAACTGGGTGTAATTCCTACCCCCAACAGTCATTAAAGAAGCCAAGTAATTAGGGGGAGATAATAATTTGGTTCATTAGCTCCAAGACTAGGTGAGTTGTTCCAAGAAGGTATGGATGGAGATAGGGGGAACATGTTTGTATTATGATTCATAAACTCATAGTCATGTGTGTTGAGTGTTTTATTTGCAAGGAGTGTGATCTAAGGAGTTACAAGCATTACTTTATCATTTATGTCAAAGGGGGAGAAATTTAAAAATGAGGGAGAAGTTTCTTATTGAGAGAATTTTCTGAGAGTGGTTGCCATCAATGACAAAGGGGGAGATTGTTGAGTATTGTCATTGATGTCAATGGTATATCCTACATAAGGTTGATGTTATTAAGAGAATGTGCCTAGTTGGTAGTGTGTTGATGTAATAAGGGGAACTAATGGAGTGTTTTCACTAAATGATTTTATCATGTAAGAGAATTTGAATTCAACTAATACCTTATGCTTGCATGAAGGTACATGTCTTTGAGTATGTTAAGCCTAGTCATAGCATGAAGAGACCTTGTGATAAGGTATGGAAATAATGGCTTGATGAAATAAGTTCACATAGGCATGAGTGATTGTATTAGATTTTTTTATCATGTATATGAGGCATTGGATCACTCATGAGAGTCTCAGGCTAATCCTACAATGGTAGGACCTTCAAACCAATTTTACACCTATACCACTTCTAAACCCTACCTGACCTAATGAGATATCATGAGCTATTGTCAAGACATATGAAGGATATATGGTTATTTTAAGCATGAGAGAGGTTGATTGAATATGTGAGTGAGGTTTAAAGTGATGAAAAGAAGCATGTATGTCAGTTTTAAGGCCTAATGTGGTTTGCAAGTTAAGGTCTAGAAGAAAAAAAGAGAGAGCATGGCCTAATGAGGGTTCATGATCAGATTTCAAGGTGTTTGATCTCATGTAAGCATTTTCAGATGTGAGGCATGTTGTTTCAAGTTTTTTCATATATTTTGAGGTTAAGTTTTGTAATAAAAGGCATGAAAAGTGGTTTTTAGGTCTCTCAAGTGCATAAGATGAAGGGTTCTTAACCCGAGAAGGATTTTCTTATGCTCATTAGCTTGTCAAACCTTTGCATGGGAACCTAATCTATTTATGGTAGATGGATAAGGATAATAGATCAAAATTATATTCATTTGTTTTTGGATTTATGGGATATGATTTATGAATGATTGTTAAGAATGGAAATAGGTTTAAACCCTCTTAGGACCCTAATAGGAACCCGATGTTGAATATGTTGATCAAAAGTGCCCAAAATGGATTGGCATGCTCAATTAAGATATTGGAGTTTGTATTCAACTCTCTTAGGTACCTCCATATATGATTGAGTTGTCAGGTGTGTGAGTAGACCCCTATAAGAAAGTGTTAATTTCTTAAATATTTTCTATAGTAGTCAGAGTTGACCAAGTCAAAGTATGAAAATGGATGGAGGATGAAGCTTGAGAATTATTTTTAATTTCCATTAAGGTTTATGGATATGTTTTATCCCTTAATTATGTTAATCTAGTCATCTAAGTTAGCCAGTCATTAACAAGCCAAATGGTGCAAATAATGAAAAACCCAAGCAATAATTAGAAAATGTTTAGGAATATGTTATCATGATAGAATGATGAAACCAAGTGAATGAAGATGTTGTTTGGGACTATTATTTCATATTAAATCTTATTATAAATCTTTTAAGTCAAGTATAGTGGAGAAAATGATGAAACCAAAATGGCTCATCTGACTTAGTGAGGTTTGTGTGTTGTGAGGTCAACAAATTGGTCTGTAAGATCAATAGTTGACACTAGACCATATGATAATTGTATTTTAATATGGTATAGATATATCATAAGATCATCTAATTTCATAATAATTCATTAAAAATTTCTATATATGTGTTGGAGTTCTAAGTCACCATGACTGGTCTTTGACGAAAAATAACAATTCTAAGTAAGTTACAAGAGTGTTTTTTAGTCTTTTTACCCTATGAGATGAAGTATAATGAAATTATTGAATTTATTGAGGTATTGGAGGTTATGTTTATGTTATTTATTTTCATGATTTTATGTATAAATAATATGTTATCTTCAATTGTTTAAGATAGACCTTTCTGTGCGTGTGAAGGCCTAATGTGAATAGTGTTAATGGTGTGCTTCAAGTGGTGCTTGGAGCTAGAAAGTTTCATGGACCTAATATGGGATTAGTGGGGGTGTATTTGAGTGTTATATGAATTTTTCCTTCCATGTGTAGAGATTTAAAGTTTTATAAGGAGATCAAAGAAGGCCTAATTGAATTACGCCTCCTTAAGGCCTAAAAGAGGTTTTAGTATTTTAAGTTGAGAACAACCTATTTTAATTATTTATTTATGTATGAAATGTGTTATAATACATATTTTAAGGGTAGTACAAGTGTTCAAGTGTGTATGTTTGACCAATAGGTGTGTGAGCTAAATGATTGTATACGAATGATGCCTAATAGGCCTAACTAATGAGTTAAAGAATAAGGGAGTGCAAGCGAAGAAAATATCACTTTGAAGATATGAAATAATTATTTTAGACCATTATATGGGTGTAAAAAAATTATCATGAATATATAAAATGGGTACTATAGATGAATATCAAGGTCATATGACCTAATTTATCTTGAAGAGATCTAGTTGAGTGAAGAAATCTAGAAGGCAATTTGAGAGGGATAGAAGAGTGAGAAGAGATATATAAGATTATCATCATTTGTTGTGTGATAAAAAATGTTTTTTAAGGTGATAAAAAGTTTCAAGTGGTTGAGTTGGTGTTGAGTCATCTAGGGGGTTGGTGCCTCCTTGTAGGTTGGTGCTTGTTAAAGCCTAGTTGAGTGGGTACTTGACTAGTTGGGGTTGGTGCTCCATATAGAGTTGGTGCTTCACTAAAGATTGGTTTTAATATTATATTAATATATTTAATTGGTATATATTTTTTGGTTTTATTTCCCTTGAGGTTTTTCCACATATGTAATGCATTTAATGATCTTGTATGGTTACATATGCTTTGATAGATGTTCATGTTTGTATGAATGGTTCATGTATGATTAAGTGGAATTGAATGCATATTTTTAATACATTGATTCAACCCCCTCCCCACCCCCCTGATCTCAGTTATTTTTCTTACAATAATAGGGAGACAGGTGGGAGTTTAGAAGCTGGATGACAGATAATGTTGTTTGCAAAAATTGACTCCATAGAGATAAATAGTGGTCATTATCGAAGCCAATAGTTGGAGAAGCAATAGTGGTTTGTAATAATGGATGGAAAAGAAATGGCCTATGAGGCAAGAAATTGATAAAAAAATTCCAATGCTTTAATTTTAATTTAAATAATTCTAATCCAAATGTAATGTGTCATATGTCATATGGTTTTAACCAATGCAACACATCATTGTAGATGTTAAATTACTTGTAGCAAATACTGTATGGCCTATATGACCCTTTTAAAAATAATTTAAACTCCAAAAAATTATGATAAAGATGATATGTTGTCATGTTATATGGTATGGCCTCCTACCAAAAAAATTCCTACAAATAACAAGCTTTCCTGAAAAATATTTTTTAAAAACTCTGACTATAGGGCATTGTACAAATCCTTACAAAGGTATGACCATACCCTCAAAAAATTAGGTATCTCTAAAAAATTCCATAACCTAGGGATGTTTACAATCAATAAAAATGTTTTGGACCCCTTTGAATGCAATGGTGAGGGTAAAAAAGGCCCAAAATGCACATGTGCAAATTTTATCCTTGAATATGGGTAAAAATATATGGGAATTGGTAATCAAAGAAGCTCTTTCACTCTAATACCATATTAGAGTGAATGTGAGACAAATATGATCCTCAAGATCAACCTGAGAAAACAAAATATCTTAATTCCAAACACATAGACACTTAGAAATATGAAAAATATACAAGAAAACTATATTATATCTCTAAGTACTTATTACACACACCTTAATTCTCTCACACACCTCGATATATGCATGCTACATAAGTGTATATTATATATGTGAGTTAATTTGTTAGTACAAATAATAGTTTGTATATGTGAAACAACTATTAGGTGAGCATACTAGACCTATTAATTAGGAAAAAAAATTATGTGCTCAAAACTACATGCAAAACTAACTTCATAATTAGAAATTAACTAAGTGTGAACTAACATAAAACTAGGCTAGATAGATAATAATTAGATAATCTAAGCCTAATGTAAACACACAACTCCAACATATAAAATAAATCTATGCTTCCATAAATGGACTATTGAGCATGTGTAGGTTCCTAATAGCCTCAACTTTTAACGTTGCCTCCACCACCTCACGTGGGTTTATGAAAATATTCATTAACAAGGTGCACCTAAAAGGTAATAATAGTCCTCCCATGAACCATTATGCCTATTTTATCAGATGTATATCAAATGAGATATTTGATATTAAGGTTTTGAACCTTGCATTGTAAGCATGAACACTCTTAGTCAACTCCTTATTTATTTCATTTATATCATAAATATTTTGTTGTTCAAATTTTAGAATATCAAATTCTTTTGAAAACATGGCCTTCAACTGATCATAATCTATAATAGCTTGATTCAGATCATACTTGGGATACCAAGTATGTGCACAATCTAACAATTTGGTAGTAAATTAGATTGCCTTCCTCTCTAGTGTAGTAATGCCCTTACCACACCATATGAGCTCACACTTATGTATATGTTTTACAACATTTTTGACTCCTCTTTATTTTGGAAAGTTCAAGGACATCTCATAAATAACTCATTGGGGAAAGATTGGTTGTCCCACTTGTGTCATTGGTGTGATTGGTGTATTAGGTGTTACTTGGGTGTTTAATTTTTGACCACCTCCTAGGTTTCCTCCTTTCATACTATCCAAATTTCCTCCTTTTGTGGGCATTGCTACATCAATCTTAGTGATAGGTTATACCACAACTAGTTTTCACCTTTAGTTGTTGATATGGCACTAATGGTTGTCATTCTAATTGAATTAGTACTAATTATCCATGGGGGTGAATTACCACTCCATATTAGTGGTATCCCCAACATAGTAGGGGTCTTTTTTTGATTTAGTCTTGTCAAAACATGTCCCAAAGGATTATAAGGTACTATCTTATACAAATAAATCTTTTCTTCTTATCTCCTGAAGTCTCCAATATGATAAAAATGAACACAATATTCACTTACTATTGTTTGGTTAGAAATAACTGGGCTTGTGTTTTGGCTAGACCTTGGGTAGGCACTTCCTTTTCTATGTTATTATATATTATCCTAGGGCTCCAATATTTTTCATTTTCCTTCTTGAAAACATCCCTTTTCTCTTTGGTATGTTCCTCATCTTCATTAGAGCACATTTTATCAACATTAGATCCATCTACATACCATCCCTCTATTATGTGATATTCACAACATCTCCCAAACCTATCTCTCCCCTCTCCATAAGGTCCTTGGAGAAAAACATTTTTTTACCAAACCTCATCATAATTACACCATATGATTTCATTTTAGTCTAGGATTTCCATGTTTAATTCCAACTCTCCTCTCCTTCTCAACACATGTAAACCATATCCACCCTTTATCTTCTACCATGCATGTAGCCCATGTGCAAAAAAAAAAAAAAGTTGGTCATAGGTAGATGCTTAATCCCACAATCTACCCTAAGTTTCTTAATCACCAAAGGAATTTGTATAATATCATAAGCTTCAGGTTCACATAAGAACTGATATACAACTTCTTCAAGGCAAGAATATGTTGATATTGAAAACTCTAGAAGATAGTTGATCAAGGTGCCATGCCACCAAACATTAACAACTTTAGTCAAGATAATATTTGTGTGCTTCAACTATTTTATGAATTCTTTGGGTCCAAGGTTTATGTTTGTAGTTTTTAATTCTACCCATATAATATAAATCAATCCATGCATGCAAATCAATGGGTAGATCACAAAAGAATAAATCGTATAATGGATTGTGTAAATTATCTTTAGCCCACTCCTTAGGTTATCATTGTCTGAGGCTAAGATGATTTATTGAAAACTCACACTCTAAATTTTCCCACCATCGTTGAACATTTTCCAACAAGATGTGGTGAATAATCTTCACTCACCATCTCAACAACTTATTTAACTGTGTCATAAAAATAAAACCAAAATGTTGGGTGTTTTCACACACATCCTAGATTGTGTGCCATGCATGTACTCTAACATTTATAAATCACCATGTCATCTGATCATGCTAATGAATAATTTTCTCACTCAAGGTACAAAGATAGTTCTGAGTCATAGTTGGGTTAGTTACATGGAGACATAGTTCACTTAATATCTTAATATTTAATATAATGTAAGTGCAACCCAATACTTGGATTATTCATGGCACATTTTTATATCATATTTCAAACATAAGCTTACACTTAAATGTTTCCATACATAAACATATATTCATGAACCATATATAAACTAATATAAGAACCATTGCACAAATAGAGTACAAAAGAATAAAATCACTTGACAAAGTTTGTAAATATTTTCATTAAAGTTCACAATATAGTACACAAGCTCATACAAATTTACCTTGAAGAAAATAAGTAACTTTAGTTCACTATTCAAATAGAATAAAAACACCAACTCTAAAAAATACTTCCTATTCAAAATGGAAATGTGGGTTTTAATAATATTTACTCACCACCTTGAAATTACAATTCACTAATATGCACTCATAGGATATACAACCACTTTCTATGCAACTAATTCACATCAAATGTATTAACCAGACTAGCTCCTAAATCTATGTCATGATTCATTAGATCCACTCAAAACCATTTGGCTTAATGTCCTTCTCGGTAGACTCAATCTACCAACCTAGCTTGTAGCTCCTTTTATGCTCCTCACTATTTTTGACCTCCTCATTCCTTATTCTCCTTGTTTTATGTCAATCAATCTTGTACCATTGGTACATCTCCATACTTGGTCAATCCTGTATTGAACACTCTCAGTTTATTGGTTACATCACACCACCTCATCTTCACATGTCATTCTATACCATTAGACTTAAGCCTAATATAGTTCCTTGCTCTACTATACTTATTACTCTTAATGTTGTCTTAAAAATGTTTGCATAATATAGTTCTTTAGTAGTATGTGCCTTTATACTTATCCAAAATTTGGGGTCCAACACCTACACCTATATATGCCTCTTATGTGTGCTCTTTCCTTTTGTCCTATGCATTGATTTTTATTTTCATACTCCTTCCTTTGAAACCCTGACTCCCTATCAACCATAATATGACCCTTGAAAATTAGGATAGTATGTTAGGTTGGATATCCAAAACTACTAATGATTGAGTGATTCAGAATTGCCTATGTTCTAATACATTGAATAGGGATCAAACCACATATATTTCCCCCACCTATGGGTGTGTTGTACCATCATGATTAATCTAGAATGAAATTTAATTCTTGGATTTTAACAATTGGCACCATGTAACTTTGACTTGTGTTCATATTTAGACTTGGCTCTAGGGCTACTCTTTTGACAGATATTTATATATTTATGACTTTGTGATAATGTATCAAAAGAGTGCTAATTGATTTATACATATTTTTAGGACTTTCCAAAATGGGTATAACCTTAGGATTCATTTGTATTTATATCTAGTTATTTATTATTTCCTACCATGCCTAATCCACAAAATGTGTCTAGGTTGACCTAATAAAAATTTCATAATTTTAAAAATAGTCATTGAGTGCACCTAAACACTATTAGAAGAGGCAGACATCTATGAAAAAAATAAATTGTTTGATGATTTCCAATATTATATTGAGAGTAAAAATCAATGATTTGAGATATGACGATAGATTGTTTAGGATTGTAAAAGGTTATTTCATAAAAGAAGGTGATATTTAAAATGTGTGTATAGTAAATTGGGTTGACCAAGACAATAGGTGGGTAGAATGATAAGTGAAAGTGTGCACAAAATTCAAATGTGTATGTAAACTCTAAGTAAGTGAAAATGTGGCAAATTTTATGTTTTCAAAGTGTCGAATACCTATTTTAGGTGTCTACAACAAGCTATACTTCCATCCTCATGGGAAATAAGAACTCTGGTACCCCTCATAATTAATTAGAATTGAATTCCTCCATCTTATAGGCTAGATTAATTTTCTCTCTTGATCTCCTACTTTGATACCAATAATGAGAAAAATTATCTCATATTAGAATAAAATATATTAAAACATATATTTATACATATTTGACATCATTTTGTTTAGGAAGTGATTATTAACTACTACCTATACTCACTCAAGCTATCAATGGGTGTTTTAACACCCTACATAAGATAGTCTAACAAACTAACCTATGTGGGTGTCACAACTAATAAACCAAAAAACTAATGTTAATCTAGACTAACTTAAAATTAAAACATCAAACTATGATGTAATAACATAGAAATATTCAATAAATTGGGTCTCAATTCACAATGTATACACCTAATTATGTTCGCATGGTTTAAATTGGCCCAAACTGATTCTTTGATTGAAAAAATTAAGTGATTAGTTTAATTAGTGATGAAATTGAGGTAAATTGAGCCCCAAATTACATTATATATGCCTAAGTAAGTTCATGGGGCTCAAATTGGCACAAAGTGTGCTCATTTTAATCAATAAAGTGATTAATTAATCAGTGATGAAATTTGGGTGAGTTGAGACCCAAATCATATGGTATACATCCAATTCTAAAATTGGCCCAAAGAGCATACATAATTTAACCAATCAAGTGATTATTTATATCAATGAAGAAATTGGAGCTAATTGAAACCCAAACTGCATTGTATATGTCAAATTTATAGGTTCATGGGGTTCAAATTGGTCCAAAGTATGCATGTGATTAAATCAATTGAGTGATAGGTTTAATCAATGGTGACATTAGGAAAATTTCAGCCCCAAATCGCATCATATATTCCCAATCAAGTTCAAGGGGCTCAAATTGGTCCAAATCATGCCTATAGTTAAACCAATCAAGTGATTGGTTCAATTCAATGATAAATTGGGGTGAATTAAGCCCAAAATTACATCCATAATTATATTGTATATGTCTAAGTAGGTTTATGGGCCTAATGTACATTTATATTTGAATTAATCAAGTGATTAGTTAAATTAGTTATGAAATTGAGATGCATTAAGCCACAAATTACATTGACTATGCCCAATTATATTCAAGGGGATTTGATTGGCCTAAAGTGTGTTCGTGATTGAACTAATCAAGTGATTGGTTTAATTAGTAATGAAATTTGGAATAATTGAGGCCCACCCAAATTGTATGTTGTATACCTAATTAGGTTCATGGGGCTCAAATTGGCCCAAAATTTAATCGTGGTTGAATCAATCGAGTGATTGGTTCACTTAGTGATGAAATTGGAAAAACATAAGACCCAAATCCCATCATATATGCCCAATTAGGTTCACAAGGCTCAAATTAGCCCAAATTGTGTCTATGATTGAACCAATCAAGTGATTGATTCAATAAGTGTAAGTGAATAATTTGGCACCAATTGAGCCCTAAATTGAAGTGTATATGCAAAATTAGGCTCAAAATCTTAAATTAGACCAAATAGCTCCTATGATTGAAATAATTGAGTGATGATTCACATAGTGATGAAGTTGGGGTGAATTAAGCCCAAAATTGACTGTACTCAAATTGGGTAAAAGTGCACCGGTGATTGAACCAATCAAGTGATAGGTATAATCACAAAATAAATTGGGGGAAATTTATCCCCAAATTGCATTATATTTGCACAATTAGTTTTATGGGGCTCCAATTGGGTCAAAGTGCACCCTTGATTGGACCAATTGTGTGATTAGATTAATCAGTGACAAAATTAGGGTCAATTGAGCCCCAAACCACATCATATATGTTGAATTAGGTGTAGGCACTAAATATTAATTATATATCACCTTAGTCTTGTATACTTTGAAAATACCTATCATGGTTGTACCCTTCTATTCTAAGACCTTCTCGTTGTTGAAAGGCTCCCGTTCACTATCTCTTTATGCCTAAATTTATTATATTTTAGTCCAACCACTATTATTACTATTACCATGCCTTTTATACTATGAAAAATGATCTCAACCTAATCATTATCATCCTCTACCATTTTTAGACTTGTACCTATTTTTTAGCTTCCTAGACACTTGCATCCTAGCCAGATGCCTACATCAACGTAAGTGTCCCTTTTCCAACTAAGTGTCTAGTGCCAAAAATTCATCTAATTTGCAAATGAAATGTATCCTTATGGCTGACATAAGTGATTTAGTGCAATATATTTTCAAAAGGGATTGGTATATATAAAAGATCAACCCTCATTCATTTCTCACCTATCAAATCCATACCTCTCACATACAAAGTAACAAAAGAACTATCAATTAAGCATTCAAATGAGAAAAACCACCCTATTCATTTTTATTTCCATATTAGTCATAGGAACAATTTATGAGCCATATTTACCAAGTTATAATCTAGGTCACTATATGTCCTTGTTTATCATATATTACATCCTTATGCACACACAAGACAACACATAGGGTAGATTACATAAGTCTAAGGCCCTCTTTAGAGCATTGGCTATGTAGGCAAATCCCATTTACAGAGGGTACTTGTGGTAAATTGATATAGTGTTCCCACTAACCCATTTTCCCATGGTCACTTTGAGGATGAGGAAACTAAGGTTTGATCATTTGACAAAGAGTGACAGCCTGTGCATGTGTTCTGAAGACATCAACATAAAGGCAATGGAAACCCATAAAAGCATAACTAATAGATCTAGAAAAGAGTCTATATTTTGGGAGGGACACTATCCTTGTACTATTTATATCCTTATCCTTATCTATATCTCAATGATACAAATGCATGTACTATAATTCTTAATGATAAAAATACACTTTTACTACTTCTAAAAATTTCAATGATATAAATGCATGTACTACAATTATCAATGACACAAATGCTCAAATTCTTATCTATATCTCAATGATACAAATGCATGTATTGATTCTCTCCCTATCCTTATAGGTTGGAAAGATGAAAATTATAATGATGTTAAAAATAGTGTAGATGCAAGTTCTTCTTCTTTTCTTCCAATTCAAAAGAAACAAAAAAACATCTTTGCTAAAGGTTTCCTAATGAAATAATTTCCTAAGAAAAATAGCAATGATGCAAATGATAGTTATGCAATTGTTGCTTTCTCATATAAAAATTATGTACCTAAAGTAGAAAGTGATATTGCATCTTCTACCCCATTTTATTTTGAGTTCAAAAATGAAAATGAAGCTTGCATATTTACTTCATATGATAATATTTTAAGAAAAATGGAAAAAATATTCTCTCACCCTATTTAAAATTTTCCAATAAAAATCATGTTCTAATTATAGATGAAATCAATGAAAGTACATCTTATATCCCTCTTGTATGTAATAACAATCCAATTACTCAAGATCTTTCAAATAATGATTGCATTAACCTCTGTGATATCCAAAATGTTATAATGATCTCTCTTGAATCATCATGCAAAGTGGATATCCCTTTACCTAATGTTTATAAACCACATGATGATACTATTATAAAGCACCGAGGGTGGTAAGGAGCCTATTATTACTATGTTCCATATGGATGAAAAATTAAAACTTATAAGTAATTCTTCAACCTCTTTACCAACACCTCCTAGTGATATTCTATCTCTAATGATTACCATGAGAGATCTTCAACAACAAGTGACTATTCTAATTTCAAGTTTCCTCCCATGAGGCTAATTTTAATGATAATATCTTAGAGGACTAAACTCTTACTGGAGATGTTTTTTATTATCTATATTCTTACTTATTTATCATGCCTATGTTTTCTTCCTTTGATGGTAAAGGAGATCCTGAAAATCATTTGAAACAATATATACACTCCTTTGAACATTGGGATAAATATGGATGCATGTTATTAAAAGATTTTTTTATATAACTTTAGCTCAAGAGGCTCTTAATTGGTTCTATACACTCCCAAATGGTTCCTTATAAACCTTTAAAAAACCTGAGGGCATATTATTATCTAATTTCCATGAGTACATAATACCCAAGCTACCATTGGAACATTTTCAATCCTTAAATAAAAATGAGGATGAATCCCTTCAAGACTATGCCATTAAATTTAAGGATATCTTGTATTCCTTAAACTACACCCCCTCAAATTTGGAAGTAAAAATCATATTTAACAGGGGTATTCTTTCTCCACTTAGAGAAAGAGCATTGCATCATCCCTTCACTTCATTCAATATTTTAAATTGGGATGTGCATAAATATGCATGTGATTTGCCTAATACCAAAATAGAATTACATATTTTCCCACCAAAAGGCAAACATGTTACAAACAATTTTCCCAAAGCATAGCAACAAATGAATAAGGGCTAGGAACCACTTTTAAAGCCTTTTAAATTTAACCAACAATACCTACCAAGGAACAAATAGTAAAAATTTTACACAAAGGAAAAGATTACACATATCGAGTACCTCCTATAGTCAAACTTTGTGCCTTTATTAAAAGGCAACCACTTCAGTTTGATTGGTTATTGGATATACCACAAGATCTATTGCATTCACTATTGGATAAATGGATGATAAACGTTTCTCTTAACTACTACCATCCACGACATGGATTTGAAAAGGTAAAAGAAAAACCATGTTGCACTTACCATGGCATTAATGGACATCAATATGATGATTATTTTGTACTCAATAAAAAAATTACATAGCTTGTTGATTGTGGGGTCATTACCTTTTAGAAAGACACATCAAGGTATCTTTCCCCTACTTCTTCTAGAGGTTATTCTAAGAGAGCCAATACATCCCATGGTGATCCTTTCAAGGAATACATGGTCCATATACCTTCATAGAAATCAACCACTATTTGAAGTCCTTCTCATAGTGTACCCTCTAACAAGATCAATCACTCCCACATTGATCCTACCAAATAACCATTGGTTGATTGAGCTCTCGATAAAAGGACATGTGGATAAGGTAAGGACACAAATTTAATAGAGATTAATAAAAAAAATCACACAACACATTTGGGTATAAAATTGACACATATATATAAAACAAATAGGTACATGTGATATTTCTATCAGTACATGTGATATGTATACAAATACATTAGTTATAGTGATAGAAACAAAAATAAAAGTTCCATTACTAGATGATAATTATAGTTGAACTTTATTATTTCCAACCAAATTTCATGGTGTATGGTGATTGACTCATTGTACCAAAGACACAGTGGATTCCATGGAATCTTCATCCATGCCTACACAACATACTCAAGTACCTAGAGAAATTAAATGTGTTCCAATCATAACTTCTCCAAAAAAGACACATAGTAGTAAATTATGGGTTCCACAAAATCATAATCATTTTATTACCTCTTTAAGATCACATAATCTTATTATACATACGTAGAGCATCATATATCCTACAGATGTTCTTGGGTAGTACCACCTGTGTGTTGCACTAGGTTATGAGTGGGGAGATACCTATGATTATCCCTTGGATGATATCATAGGATAGACCTTTCTTTTTCACATATTCCAAAATACCCCAAAAAAATCAAATATTCCAAAAATACCAAAAAAATAAAAAAAACTGTAAAATCCAAGACTATTTAACATTTCCATGTTTTTATTAGCTCCTTAGCATCTATGTAGTTGGTTCCATGCTGGTAGATAACATATTATTTATTTCTATGTACACACATATGTTTCACATATATTTTGAGTGTGATACAAACATACCTAGGCACATGATATATGCACATATGGATGTTGGGTCTTCCCTCTACTGATGTCATCAGTAAGTTGGGGGCATCTACTTCATTGATCATGATAAACCCATGTTACATTATCCTATGATGATTTCCATTATCATATTTAATCTTATGTAATTACACATGCCTTTATCCATGCTTATATTTTTCGCAGTTTACATGATATGCTATGTGCTTAACATGTTTTGCTAACACATATATTTAGGGATAATTATTATATGCTTATGTTGGTTGCTGATGAAACCATGCTTTCTTTTTTAACTCATGTTTGAATGTGTTCATTACTTGCTATTGTATTTCATTTTATTTCTTGTTAAATAATTTGAATATGCTCCATTACTTGCATCCCTCATGCCTTTATTTTTCTATTTTGACATTTTGAACATGTCATTCTATGCTTTATAGACATTTGACTAAGTTGTTTCCCTCTGACTTTACGACATTTGAACATGCCCCTTGTATGATGTTTCCTCAAACCATTATCTTTTGTTTTTTAATTTTGAGTGCTCTTGTGTGTGTGATTGATTACTTTTTGAGCTTGTATTTTTATACTCTAGACATTTCCATGATCTATATCATGCATCTTAGGATTTGATGCGATCACATATGATCTAGAGGATTATGGTCATCATTTTTATTGGTAATTAAAAGCCCAACTATGGAGACCATAACTAGTGGAGTTCACTTTTATCATAGAGGGAGACTCTATCATAGTGTATGGGAATGGTGCTATTAATTTTGTAATTACACTATTTTTATACCATAGGATTATTTATGTGCTTCTGGTTGTGATACGTGGTAGGATGAGAAGTAATTAAAGAGGCCCATGTGGTGGGTCCTAAGGCCACCATGTGGCCTGCCACCACATCCTTGCTATTTTTCCAAGCCATAATGCAACCCAACTGGAGTTACCAACCCAAATCAACTTGTATGATAACCCAAATCAACTCATATGATAACCTAACTCGACTCGTATGGCAACCCAACTCATAGCCAACTTAAGTCAAAATTTCCAAACCAAAATCAACTCACTGAATAACCAACTCATAGTTGGTGTTGGTTTAAGATTTCAATAAACAAAATATGGTTTAATACATGGCTAAATCCATAGGTCTACATGGTTATAAAATCATATTTAAAGGCTTTGTTGTGCTTCATCCTAAAGAATGTGAGATTAAGGTTCCAATATAGAATGTAAAACATGAATACAATTGGATCTTGTGAGAATGGTGAAAGGGAATGCAACTGCCATTATGTTTTGGGAAAAGCCATTGGAATGGCTTGATATAGATGACAATTAATATGTGGTTCTTCATCCATTGTGGTGAGGCCATTGGAATGGACATTGAAGGGTCTTTGAAAGAAGATCACGTAATTCCATAAGAGGAGATGGTTGTTCAAAGGTTTTAAAGGAAGCCATAATGAAGAAAGGAAGGGATCGAAAGGCATAGATTTAAAGGCATAGAACTAAAAAAGTGAAGGGATGTTTTTCATCCATTTTAGACATGGTTGGGTAGACCATACACCATACAGACACAACCATTAAAGGAGCTCATTTTGGTATGGAAGTCGAGCCCAAGAATGACATCGATGTTTACCTTTCGTTTGCATATAGTGACAAGATTATTTCATTATGAGGGTAATGGGACATGAAGGCAAGAGATGGGCTTCATCTGTTTGACATGGTCATGTAGAACATGAAGCAATATTAACTCAACCATGGAGAAGCTCAGAGCTGAGATAAGGAATGAAATGAAAACCATGAAATAATGTTGAAACTCATTTTGACCATGGTAATAGAGAGCCTATGTCTCAAATTTATTGGGATTCCCCCTCTTTGTTGGCCTTGGAAGAAATGATGAATTTAATAACCATGATCTTGAAGTCTGTCTACTTTGAATGGATTGCTCCCTATATGTTGTATGCTAGTAATGTTAAAAGGATGAGCCTAGCTTTTGAGATTCTTCCAATCATTGATTGTCATATACTAGCCTTTATCTCCTTAGAAATTTTTGGTTTGGATGGAATTATTTAGCACCATGGTTTTCATATCCCAACCATACAATAATCTGAAATAAATTCAATTTGGAAGGAATCTACTAAGGTAGATGATGTTCCCAAGCAAAAAGGGTACCAAGATAGGAGGTGTGGTAGGTGTAATTGGTGTTGATGATGTCTTAAAATGTAGAACCATGATGTATAATTATTTAAGCCATTTTGGTTGGTGTATAGCATTGATTTAAATACCAAATTTGTTTGGTGTGAAAGCATTAATTTTAATCAGAGATACGAGACTCTCATTATTATCATGCCTATTAGTGAAAGGATTGTTTGCCATGGGCATTGTAGATGGATACGTCTATTTCTTTGGGCATTGGCCACAGTGAATGATACAAAACTGAGATATAATGGGCATTTATGAAATCCCAATCAAGGTATGAATATGTTTTTAAAATTACAATTCTAAGTATTACATATAAATATATATCCTCTTTTATTTGTAAAGCCTTCTTGGCCCCAGAAGAGATATATAAATATATATGTATGGTCGTATGTCGAGAAAAAGAGTTTTAAACAAAGCAATGTTGTTTCTTCCTTTTTAAAAGTCCTTGGAGCCATTGGGGAATATATAGTCAGATATTAGTATGTTTCCTTCTATTTATATGGTTTTTAGCCAAAGAAGGGATATAATGTGAATATCTACCTGAGACGGTATTGATAGAGACCAAGTCTAGGTATTTATTTCTATGTGGTAGATAAGGGAAATATGTATTAGCTCTCTATATTGATATAGAGACATATGAATATTTTGTTTATGTTACCTCTATTTGTGTTAACCTAGAGGGATATAGATAATTGTAGGGTTACAAGGGTAGCAGGTCTAAACAAAAAACTAGACGCTCTTGTTTATTACTATTCCTATTTATTATTACTACCCATTTGATAGAGTTTAATAGATACTCTAAATGGAGAATTTATTGCCCTTATACAAGGAGAGGAGATATAAATGTTGTTGACGAAGGATTATTACTTCAGATTCTTGGATCCTTCACTGTTAGATTTTAACATTGATACAAGTTTCTAAAATCCATTCTGATGTAAGTTTTAAATGGATATTTACATCTTTTAAATGGTTCAGATTATAGCTAAGCAATACTAGAGATGTAGCCCAAATTATGGGTGAACTTTGTTATCACTTCTAATATCACTTTTCCTTTCGATTTATTTCATCTTTTATTTTAATTTAGTTATAAATGAATTGATAGGATACTATAAATAAAACACGAGAAGTTGAAATTACACAAATCAGGGAGTTTTAAATTAGGAAATGAATAGTCAAAGTTTTTATAATCACTTTTATTCATTCTTAAAATTTGAGTATCCATTTACAAAAAAAAAATTACCCAAGTTTACACATCAAATTTGGTATTAGAGCAAGTGATTGCAAGACCTTATTTCGGTTGTGATATAATTTTTTTTCAAGTTTTAAAATATCATATTTTGGTTTTGATTCTTCTATTTGAATTGACCATGTAGGAAGGCTAGTGCAAAGGGAAATTGGAAGGTGTTCCAATTTACTGGAAGAAGACAAGCTTCTAACAACGAAGGTTCTTGAACCAATAGCCCTGCAGGATCAACACACATAAAGAATAACACATTGTCACTTGAGGTGTGAGATGGTATTGTGAAAGGAATAACCTTTCTTCCTTAGGAAGCATTTAGATAAAGTGCAAGGCACTTTTAGTAATGCACATCCAAGAGAAAATAGTTGTAGTTCAATTACCAGTCTTACACAAAGAGTAGATTGAGGTATGGTTGTAATCTAATTTCATATTAGTATTGACATAATATTTTTGGTCTTTGATAACCAGTTGTGTAGCCTTTATATTTTGGACTACTACTCATATTATGGATTCCTATGTACTTAATGATAGGAATAATTGAAAAGACCAGTTCCATGGTGAGATATGGAAATCGAAATAAGGCATTGTTCAGTATTGAACAGGTTTTTGTACTTTGAGTTTTGAGTTTTTAATTGGTTCATAGATTGGTATGTCTCACAACTTTGTTAAGGGTTGAAAGATGTAAACAGGAAGTTGTTTAAGACACCAAAAATATACTAGCCAATAAGTAATAGGTGTATTTCACAGTTCTCAAAGAGGTATGAGTTATTTTCAGTGTAACTGTATTTGCACAATTTGCTTTTTGAATCCTTGACATAGGATAACCTTTGTGTGGGTTATTTTGTGAGTAAAACATTCCTTGATGCAAAATTGTTTTTAAATCCTTTTAATAATATAACATGGATCATCTAACTCTTTAAGATAGAGTTGAAAATATGAAACCACTACTATTCATTTGTGAAAACCATGAAAAGGGAACACCTCTTATTGGTTAAATGGTTTATTTGAATACTTTATAAAACATAACTATAGAATAAAATAGTATGCTCAGTTACTCTTTAAAAACTATTTCATAGATGTCCTAACTACTTCGATTTAGAAAGGAATTTGATAATCCTAGTGTTGTGGAGGGATTTTATTGCTATCTCCTATTTGAGTTTTCCATTGTGATAAGATTTTGGAAACTAACTCAGTTGGATGAGTTGTGGAGGTATGAATCATGGAGAAGTCAAATGGTGAAGGAAACCTTGAGATAGGTCTAAAATACTTGGTTTCTTCTCACTTTTAAATGATATTTGCTTATAGTTACTTGTATATTTGTGAGTTTGTAAAGAAGCTCTTATGATGGAAATTCTCCAAGTTAACTGTTGGGAATAAACCGGAAGCACACAATTGATTACCAAACCAAGCAACTTAATATGCGGAAATTAACCAGATTCACCAAGTAACTAGAATTCAGAATAACACATGATATGAGAGACAATACACAACTTGTATTAACACTTTATACAGAAAAGAATACAATAAAGAAGATGCCACTTCTTCTCCACCACCTTACAGAGGTTTCCCACACCTCAAGTGAACAGTAAATCTTCTCCCCAAAGCTCTCCCTCTCAGGTCCCAACACCCAACTCAAATACAGAGTTGGTGTTCACCTCCTGTGCTCCATGCACACCACAAGTACTCCACGTACTCCACAAGTACTCAAGGTACTTCAAGTAGATCTCCCATGAATCTACAACAACCTGCAATTCAACAGACCATACTTATGGAAGGAACTCCCTTGCCTTCCTCTTAGCTCTATCCGAGTACACACCTATACTCCAAGTAGATCCTGCCTGATACTGCTCCCTGTTGTGTTGCTGTCTATATGATCCTACACACTTGGAAATCAACCCAGTTCTGCACACCTTTGAACCTTGACCTTGCACACACATACACCTGTAGATCAACGATCTTACTTACCATGTAGATCTCCTATATAGGCCATGCACCTGTGACCAAAATCCTACATACATGAAGAACCCTGCTGATTCTCCAATCCAACACCTACACCTGGTACTGTGGAACTAGGAGGAACACCCTTGCTCACCTCACACACAGAAGGAGCAAACTTTGCTCAACTCAAACTAGAACACTTTTCCAATACAACCATGAGTCTATTATATAGATCTCATCCAAAAAATGATTAGACATCTAATTACAATAATTAGATCTGCAGCTCTCAGTCTAAAAATAGATCTAAACATGCAAACACTTGGTTCGTTAGCTAACTGCCCGTAATAAGCTCACAGTCGAACCACATAGGCGACCGACATCGGTCCCTGTCTGCCTGGGGGTCGCCGACGCCGGCCGATCCATGACCAACGTCGGTTGCCTTCCTGTCTTATCCTGTCGACGTCGGTTGGCCAGACCAACGCCAGTTTCTTCTGACACTCAGCAACTCATCCTACAACCTCCTCCATGTCTGCATCAGTGAAGCTTTTAGCTCCACACCCTAACAATCTCCCACTTGGAGATAAACAGCTGCACTGTACCTGTACCTGTACCTTGTCTAATCTGTTTCTTGGTTTGTATCCCTCTTCAAGATCAATCCTAAAGATAACCCACCACACAACCTGTGATGTACCTCCTATCATCTGAGTACCCTGCCACATCCGAACCTACAAACACATGTAGTGAAGTCCTGACCCTGCATAGCATGAATCCTTGCTGCCGGTCCCTCTCAAATACCTGAGAACCCACTTCCCCGAATTGGCTCCTAACTCTCTGACAGCTCCCACTGCATGAGAATACTCAGGTCTATACCAGACCTCATGTGATTTCGGACACTGTACCTGTCCAGCCCTTAGTGTGCTCCGGCTCTGCATCTTGAACCTCACCAACACTTGATTCACATCAGCTCCCACTCGAGACAAAATCAACCTGTGATCTCCATGTCTCCCATGTCAAAGAATTTCGCTGCTCCAAACTCCTCATGACATGACACTGAACTAATCTTACCCTTAGCTCAGCAAAAAACCCTGTATGTACACCCCTGCTAGCTAGCATACTGTCCACATACAGCAACAGAATGCTGTTGCAATCATCATCCACCTAGTAAGTCAAACCACAGTAGTTACCCTGACATTGACTGAAGCCATGCTTCGTCCTCCACTTGTCAAAACCTATACCACTGTCCTGCAGCTCCTCAAGACCATATACCTGGTCTTCTGTCTCACATATCCGTTCTCTCTATTCTTCAACTAAGGTATCCATTCGTCTCTGTGCTTTCTTCCGCTGGCAACCCTACCCAAAAACACCTGTTTGGTTCTCCTCCAAGGAATCACATCCTCATCCATGCCAAGCTCACACTTGTTTCCTGGATCCTTCCTACTCTACAATCAGCAACATGTATAAAGAAGAGGAACAATGAATTTGAGGGCCTACTTACACCTTCAGTCCTCCGTATGGGTGTTTGAGACTCCTTGACAGCTCATTGTCCACCCAAAATCCGTTACAGTGACCGACCTCGGTCACTCCACAGTCTGCATCCGACTGACATTGGTTCCATGCGTCTGTCCCTGACTATTGACCCTGCGGTGTCCCTTCTGCCGACGTCGGTCCTCCTGACCGACATCGGTCTTACCTACTGCCGACATCGGTCCTCCTGACCGACGTCGGTCTTACCCTGCCCGACATCGCCGGCTTCGGTCTGCACATGACCGACATCGGCACCTGTCTGTTCGACGCTGGTTTCTCCTGACCGACATCGGTATTTGTGTTCGCCTGTGAGTGATGACTTTTTACTCGCGAGCTCCTTTGAATCAAAACCCATGTCCAAATTGCCCTGCTCAGAAGTATCCAGCACCATCCACTGGGTTCTGTCCGCCATCTCCTCCAAGAACACCAAGGCTTTCTAGTTCTTAAGCCTGTCAAATATATCTGTCTTCCGCTTAAGAACATGCATCTCCTTCCTGCTCATGTGACCAAGCCTACGAAGCCATGTCTCCGCAACAAAAGAAGAATCAGTAATATAAACAAGTAGATAAAGAGTACCTATTTTCTTACCACCAGCTAATTCAAGTGCATCCACTGTGAGAGTTCTTGTGCATCTCTCATCACCCAATCTTTTTGAAGAAATTAGCCATATCTCCAAACTTGGGACCTGCATGACCTTCATCAACACCTGTGTGTTGGCCTCTTGCAATTTCAGCTTCACTTCCCCTTTGCCAATTCTTTGGCAAGGCTCACCAGCTCCTCTACCTAGGGCTGCATGGAAAGAGGCAACCGAATCTTTTATCCAAGATTCAACTTTATCCAAGAAACCTCCCAAAGCATCCTGTGCAACAACACCTGCTACATCTGCTTCTTCAGTTTCTTCATGCTGATCTGCTACCAACCAACAATAATCTTTTACCTGCTCTTTCTTTCCATAGGACCGTGAGTAACCATCTGTGCTTTTCAACTCCTCCATTCTTAGCTTACTTTGATCTGCTGTTGCTCTACTCCCACTCGATCAAAAACCCCTGAGAGTGCCCTGTAACCAAACACAAAACCTGCTTCCTGCAACCTTAGCTCTGATACCACATGTCAGTGGTATCAAGCTATGAGCCAACAACCAGGCTCTGATACCATGTGTTGGGAATAAATCGGAAGCACATAATTGATTACCAAACCAAGCAACTTAATATGCGAAAATTAACCAGAATCACCAAGTAACTAGAATTCAGAATAACACATGATATGAGAGACAATACACAACTTGTATTAACACTTTATACAGAAAAGAATACAATAAAGAAGATGCCACTTCTTCTCCACCACCTTACAGAGGTTTCCCACACCTCAAGTGAACAGTAAATCTTCTCCCCAAAGCTCTCCCTCTCAGGTCCCAACACCCAACTCAAATACAGAGTTGGTGTTCACCTCCTGTGCTTCACGCACACCATAAGTACTCCACGTACTCCACAAGTACTCAAGGTACTTCAAGTAGATCTCCCATGAATCTGCAACAACCTACAATTCAATAGACCATACTTATGGAAGGAACTCCCTTGCCTTCCTCTTAGCTCTATCTGAGTACACACCTGTACTCCAAGTAGATCCTGCCTGATACTGCTCCCTGTTGTGTTGCTGTCTATATGATCCTGCACACCTGCAAATCAACCCGGTTCTGCACACCTATGAACCTTGACCTTGCACACACATACACCTGTAGATCAACGATCTTACTTACCATGTAGATCTCCTATATAGGCCATGCACCTGTGACCAAGATCCTACATACATGAAGAACCCTGCTGATTCTCCAATCCAGCACCTACACCTGGTACTATGGAACTAGGAGGAACACCCTTGCTCACCTCACACACAGAAGGAGCAAACTTTGCTCAACTCAAACTAGAACACTTTTCCAATACAACCATGAGTCTATTATATAGATCTCATCCAAACAATGATTAGACATCTAATTACAATAATTAGATCTGCAGCTCTCAGTCTAAAAATAGATCTAAACATGCAAACACTTGGTTCGTTAGCTAACTACCCATAATAAGCTCGCAGTCAAACCACACAGGCGACCGATGTCGGTCCCTGTCCGCCTGGGGGTCGCCGACGCCGGCCGATCCATGACCGACGTCGGTTGCCTTCCTGTCTTATCCTGCCGACGTCGGTTGGCCAGACCAACGCCAGTTTCTTCTGACACTCAGCAACTCATCCTGCAACCTCCTCCATGTCTGCATCAGTGAAGCTTTTAGCTCCACACCCTAACATTAACATTAGCATTGACATGTACAGGGAAAAATTTAAGGGACACAATAGGAATTCTCAAAGTTCCCTTGATTATCCTCAGGTATAATGTGTATTGTGCATTAGTCACCTTAGGATAGAAAAATCTATTACACATATTCATATTTGACGTTGTATATGTCTAAGCCCCACAATAATATGGGCAATGTTTGTATTACAATATTTTTGTACACACATGTATGTTTTTATATCACATCATGTAAGTGTACTTTTAAAGACCCATAGATGGGAAACATTTGTAAAAATGTAGGTATAAATATGTGCAAGTTATTTGTAAATCCTATAGGTGTATGCAGTATAATGTGATAACAAGGAGAATACCTTAACCTTCATTCAATGTAGGGGTTGAGAGAAGCCACCAGATAGTATGCCTATTTTGGGTAACAGGTCATTTGGCAGAATGGATACAAAATTTGTTTTACTCTCTATATATAGGTTGTAATTGCAGTTGAATAGTTGACTTATTACATGTTTCTATCAGTTGGAGTGATATAGAAAGCCATGTAGTAGGTTCAATTGGATTTTTGGTACTTTTGAGGACAAAAGCCTCTTTGTGGGGAGGTTTGATCTGGAGGATTATGGTCACCATTTTCATCGATAATTAAAAGGCTAGATATAGAGACCATAGCTGGTGGATCCCACTTTTATCATGGAGGGGGACTCCATCACAGTGTATGGTAATGGTGTTATTAATTCTATAATTACACTATTTTTCTACCATACAATTATTTATGTAATTCTGGTTATGATACGTGATAGGATGAGAAGTAATTAGAGAGGCCCATGTGGTGGGTCCTCAAGCCACCATGTGGCCTACCACCACATCCTTACTATTTATCCAAGCCATAATGCAACCCAACTTGACTTGCATGGTAACCCAACTTGACTCACATGGTAACCTAACTCGACTCTCATGGCAACACAAATCATAGCTAGCTCAAGTTGAAGTTTCCAAATTGAAACTAACTCACTGAATAACAAACTCATAATTGGTGTTGGTTTAAGATTCTAATAAATAAAAGGTAATTTAATACGTGGCCAAAGCCACGGGTCTATATGGTTATAAAAACCTATTTAAAGGCTTTGTTGTGCTTCATCTTGAAAAATGTGGGATTAAGGTTCCAATTAAGAATGCAAAACATAGATATAATTGGAGCCTATGAGAATGGTGAAAGGGAACACAACTGCCATTATGATTTAGTAAAAGTTGGAATGGCTTAACAAAGATGACAATGAATAGGAGGTTCATCATCCATTGTGGTGAGGTCATTGGAATGGACAATGCAGGGTCTTTGAAATAATATCATGTAAGTCCATAAGAGGAGATGGATGTTCAAAGGTTTTAAAGGAAGCCACGGTGAAGGAAGGTAGGGATCATAGGGCATAGATCTAAAGGTAAGGAACCAAAAAGCAAAGGGATGTTTTTCATCCATTTTAGACATGGTTAAGTAGAACGTGCACCATACAAGTACAACATTGAAGGAGCTCATTTTGGTATAAAAGTTAATCCTAAGAAGGGCATCAATGTTTTCCTTCCATTTGTATATAGTGAGAGGATTATTTCATTATGAGGGTACCAAAAGAAATGATGAATCATACAACCATGATCTTGAAGTCTGTCTACTTTAGATGGATATCTCCCTACATATTGTATGGTAGGAATGTTGAAAGGATGAACCTAGCTCCTAGGATTTTGTCAATCATTGCTTATTGTATACCAACCTTTATCTCCTTGGCAATATTTAGTTTGGCTAGAATTATTTGGCACCATGGTTTTCATATCCCAACTTTGCAATAGTCTAGAATAAATTCAATTTGGAAGGAATATGCTAAGGTAGATGATGTTCCCAAGTAAGAAGGGTACCAAGATAGGAGTCGTGGTAGGTGTTATTAGTGTTGATGCTATCTTAAAATGCAGACCCATAATGTATAATTATTTAAGCTATTTTGGTAGGTGTATAACATCAATTTAAATGATAAACTTATTTGGTGTGTAAGCATTAATTTTAATAAGAGATATGAGACTCTCATTATTATTGCGCCTATTAGTGAAAGGTTTATATGCCATGGGTATTGTAGATGGATACATCTATTTCTTTAGCCATTGGCCATGGTGAATGATATAGAACTGAGATAGAATGAGAGTTTTTGGAATCCGAATCGACGTATGACTATGTTTTTAAAATTACAATTCTAAGTATTACATATAAATATATATCCTCTTCTATTTGTAAAGCCTTCTTGGCCTCAAAAGAGATATATATGTTTGGTTGTATGTCAAGATAAATAATATCGAATAGATAAATGTCATTTTTTCCCTTTTAAAAGGCCTTGGATCCATTGGGGAAGATATAGTTGGATATTAGTATGTTTCCTTCTATTTATATGGTTTTCAACCAAAGAAGGGATATAATGTGAATATTAGCCTGAGATGGTATTGATAGAGACCAAGTCTAGGTATTTCCTTCTATGTGGTAGATAAGGGAAATATGTATTAGTGATTGGTATTGATATAGATACCTATGACTATTTTGTTTCTATTACCTCTATTTGTGTTAACCTCAAGGGATATAGATAGTTACAAGGTTATAGGGGTTGTAGGTCTGAACAAAAAACTAGACACTCCTATTTAATATTATTCTTATTTATTATTACTACTTGTTTGATAGAGTTTTAGATACTCTAAATGGAGAATTTATTGCTCATATACATGAAGAGGAAATATAAATGTTGTTGATGAAGGATGATTGCTTTAGAGCCTCAAAGCCTTCACTGTCAGATTTTAGCATTGATACATGTTTATAAAATCCATTCTGATGTAAGTTCTAAATGGATATTTACATCTTTTAAATGGATCAGATTGCAGTTAAGCAATCCTAGAGACATAACCCAAATTATGGGTGAACATTGTTATCAATTTTGGTGTCACTTTTCCTTTCGATTTATTTTGTGTTTTATTTTAATTCAGTTGTAAATGAATTTATAGAATACTAGAAATAAAATATGGGAAGTTGAAAATAACACAAATCAAGGAATTTTAAATCAAGAAATGAACAGTCAATATTTTTATAGGTACTTTTATTCATTCTCAAATTTTCAATATCCATTTACAAAAAACTATTTTACCTGGTTTATGGTTTAATATACCATGTACCTCATTACTATATCTACCTAGACATGTTACTCATATATGCTACATGATCCATACACAAATTATACAATTATCTCATTCTTTTGAGGTAAGGTAACTACCAATTTATACTTTGATCACCTCAAAAGGTGAACATATCAGTTGGCACATGTCATATAGGCATAACTTCCACATTTTCATAGTTTCAAATTTTAGTGGGGGCATGCCAAAAAGGCATTACCTCCACACTTATTCAGTACCTATAATTTTTAGATTACAATGGGGGAATGTTTTGGAAACATGTTCTCCACACTTACACCAAATCTTAAATTATCTAGATTCAGTGGGGGCATGTCATGGGAACATGTCCTCCACGCTTGTAAAAATTTCAAGATTTTGCCAAATTTCATAGTTATATGATACATATACACATTTGTGGCAACATTCTATATGTACCACTATTATCTTGAGACATATGAGGTGCCTGCACCATGTAAAGAGAATCTAAAATATTAAAATCAACTCAGCTTCTAGATTTAAAATACTACTATGGACTGTTATCATACCCAGGATGGACTTTTATAAAGCCAATCTACTACAATAGTTGGTTCACATTTTAGCAAGGTTGAGGTGATTAAATCAATCAATCTTACCTAGTTTATAAGTTAGACTTGATTAAATCATCTAAATTCACCATATTTATAGGACAAAGTGATTAAATCATCCACCCTCACTAGATATATAGTGTGATTTGATTGGATCACTCACACTCACCAGTTTATAAGTATGATTGGGTTGCATGATTGAGATAAACTCAATGGTCATGTGATAAGTCACATTTTTTCAAGGTTGAGGGCATTTGTCTTCCAATTTATCTATATATATGTATGTATTTATGTGCTTGTAGGTTTCCAAATTTTCTTAATCTCAGTTTCAAGGCTTCATAAGAAAGCATCTCTTCAAATTAAATTACCAAAAGGCAAGATGATTGCATCAATACACAAGTGTACTCCAAATCTTGTTCTCTTTAATTTCAAGTATTTCAAATTCTTTCAATTCCAGATTATATGCACTAATTATATACTATAACATGTTCTTGGTTTTAGGTCAGTCACTAGTAAAACACTTAAGTTGGACTCACATAAAAACAAGGTGTGTCATACACACCTAGGTATGCATTTATTTTCCTTTAAACTATCACTTTCATTACTAGATTAAGGGGGGAAATGGTAGACATTAAATCTAAATTATATATCACCTTAGTCTTGTATACTTGATAAACACCTATCATGGTTGTACCCTTCATTTTTAAGACCTTCTTGTTACTAAAAGACTCACGTTCACTATCTCTTTATGCCTAAATTGCTAACTTTTAGTATGACCACTCTTATTTTGATGACTAGGCCTTTTATACTATTTAAAATGATCTAAACCTGATTATTATCATCTTCTTCTAGTTTTGGACCTATACCTATTTTGTAGCTCCATAAACACTTCTATCCCACCCAGATGCCTACGTCGATGCAAGTGCCCCTTTTCCAACTAAGTGTCCAGTGCCCTAAAGTCATCTAATCTATGAATGAACATATCCTTATGGTTAGCCTAACTATCTTAGTGTGATATATTTTTAAGAGGGATTGCTATATATAGAAGATCAACCCTCATTCATTCTTCACCTAGCAAATTCATACCTCTCATATACAAAGCAACAAAATAACTATCAATTGAACATTCAAGTGAGTAAATCTTCCATTTTAATTCTTATTTCCATCTCTGTCATAGGATCATCCTATCTACAAGTCTGAAGAACTAAAGGAGAAGCCCATGAGCTATATTTTCCAAGTTATAAGCTAGGTCATTGTATGTACTTGTCACATATTGTATCCTTCTGCACATAAAAGACAACACGTAGGGGATAACTACATAATTCTGAGGTCCTCTTTGGAGTATTGGCTATGTAGGTAGCACCCAATTACAAAGGGGTCATTGGGGTAATTTTACACCCTATTCCCACTAACCCATTTTTCCACAGTCTGTTTAAGGGTGAGGAAGCTAAGGTTTTATCATTTGACAAAGAATGAAAACTTGTGCACATGATCTGAAGATATCAATAACAAGGCAGTGAAAAACCCAAAAATGTCTAACTGATAGATCCATAATAGAGTCTATATTTTTGGAGGGAAATTAACATTCAAAGGAGGATACTAGCATTGACCCAAGTGTTTGGATTTGGAAAAAGTATTAGAGGAAGAAAAAAGTCAAAATCCTAAATGAATGAAATGTAGAGTTGGGTTATAGTACCAAGAGCAGTTTGGGAAATATTAAAAGTCTAGAATAAAATAAAAAATAATATATGCTTTATGTTATCTCTTAGTTATATAGGTACAATCATCATTGCATTTATTACACATGATTAAATGAATGTATTGTCAAAATATTGTATTACATTACCTAAATCTTAATATTATCATATTGCATTCAAAATATTTTATTTTATTAGTGTGTTTATCTATTGAGCCCATTTAGCATTAAAAACATTAGGTTCACAAAGCCGAAATTGGCCCAAACTACTTATGTGATTGAAATAATTGAGTGATTAGTTTAATCAGTGATGAAATTAGTGTAAATAGAGCCCCAAATCCCATTGTATACACCTAGTTAGGTTCACATGACTCAAATTACCCCAAATTGCATATGTGATTGAATCAATGTCTAAATTGGGGATAATTGAACCCTAAATCACATCATATATTCCTAATTAGGTTCATAGGTCTCAAATTTGGCCAAAGTGTGCTTATAATTAAATCAATCAAGTGATTAGTTCAATAAAGGATGAAATTAGGGCAATTTGAACCACAAATAAAATCATATATGCCCAAATAGGTTCAATTCTCTTAAATTAGCCCATAGTACATCTATTTTATTTTATTGATTATTGAGATCTTGGACTTAGTTTTTGATATGCTATTATGATCACATTTACTTGGATCAGATTTGATTGACTTAGCACATTATATTATATGTGGAGATGACTTTAATATATATTATAATTGATTATTCTTGGTTGATTATTTAATTGTTATGTAATTATGTTTATTTAGACAATTATTGGATGGATACTACTGATTTCATATTTTGGTGATTACAGGGTTTACCTTTGAGCTAGGCCAGATCAGGAATCTAGATAAACAAGGTTGTGAAATGATTGTTAATATATTTATGACATGAACAATGAATTTTGAAAGATCATTGTGTTTGTTTCAATTGATTGCTTCATTAATTTAGTCTTTACTTGTTGTTATGTTGTTAAGTTCATTTTGTTATTTTAGTCTTCTTTGATTGCGAAAGTCAAGTAATGACATATTGAATCTTGCATTATTAAACTGGTCATGAGGGGGAGCATGTACCTGCTTAGGCACTATTGGAATAACTCATATTTGATGATTTAAAGAGGTAAATCATTGGTTTGGTCATTTCAATTTTTATATCATTATCTTAAGTTGGTCTCAACTTGATATTGATTAATTAGTTGACCATTTTTTGATGTTTTAAGGTTGTTTTTATTTGATGTCTTTGGGTGTTTTGGAATGAAAAGCATTGTAGGACTTTGTGTGGTGAAGCCTTGAATTTATAAACTTACTTTGATGACTTTGGAGATGGTGGTCTTATTTTAAGGTTGTTGTGTTTATCTTGTTGTCTTGAGTCACTTTGTGACCTCGATAAAAAGACTTATGATCCGTGCACAACTCTTACTCAACTGAAATTACTCCTCATTCACTCTACTACACAGGGCACTCACCTCTCACCCAATCTTATGCACTCCTTGCCTAAAGTTTTCTCAAAGTCATACACACAATTCCCACACCATATCATAGACTTATTCACACTAACCCCTATGTACTCCACACTACGCACTCATTATTGTGCACTTCCCAACTCGTAGTCTCGCATGATAGATAAGTATTGTGCTAAGTTAATTGAATTTTGTACCCTTTGTTCTTATAGTATAGTGCACCTAGAAATTTTGTGCCATAGCTCATAAGACCCACACACCGTACAAGTTTTCATGCTAGTTCATCGACTCATGTGCACTCTGTAGCTCACAACCCTCTGTACCTCACAGTTTCATGTCATAACTCATAGTTATATGTACCTAACAAACTTATTAGACCCCAAAACACATCCATGTATCAACTTGCTTTGGCCACATGTTTTAAGGGGTTCACCAATTTTCATCTTACTTGGAAGATGAATTGACATAACCGTCTTCTTGGTACTGATAGCAGTTGTAAATGCTCTTGTATTCTAATTGTATGAGTATGTAACATACACATCTATCCAAAGGTCTATGCTCCACATAGTCATAACACAAATAGCATGTTCCACGTATCTACTCTATAAAACATGCATTGAAGCACATTATACCAATTTTCCCTGTTCTCTATTAATGAATAGAAGTTGTATTTCCTGCAAGTAAGACTTTAGCTCCTTTAAATGTGTTTATTTGTTTATTTTTTAATTAACTTTACCCATTCACTCTACACAACACAAACTTAGTTGTCCCCTACATGCTTGGATCTAGGCCTCATGGTGTGGATCATTAGTATAAGATATGAAAAGCTCTATTACCTTTTATGCCTATAAACACGTGAGTGCAACTTGAGATGAAAGGTTTGTTAATCAGTTCTATTTTAGAATATCTAGAAGAACATAATAGTAAAATTAATATGGATGACACCCAAAAATAACTTGAGGTATCCCTCTATATATGAAAGCTCATCGTTGACACACTAGAGGCATAATGTACCAAATTTTTTAGCCATTTATGTGAATTGATAGTACAGCTCAATCTGGCACCTTCCACCACACCTCCATATTTTTTCACCAATAATTTTAGCAACAAACCCCCTTCAAATTTCAATTCAATATCAACATCATTATGTTTAAAGTCAATATCGATGCCAAAGCAATGGATGCTTAGGTTTGATAAATTGAGGCATACTTATTAGTTAATTCTTTCACCGATGCTGAGAAAATCACCTTCATAATACTGAAGATGTCCATACTAGTCATTCTAGTGGGAGAGCTTCAACACATAACGCACGCAAGAGTATGTTCCAATTAAATCCTAGAACACTTTTATCTATGTGCTAAAGGAGGAATACTACCCTTTATGCCACTTTGAAGATAAATACATCAAGTTCTAAAAACTACACTATTGTAAACATCAGTTCATGGAAGTCTACATCAATATTTTTCATGACTACTCTATGAGTCTGCATTAGACCTTGAGCAAACAACATAAGGTGCTAAAGTAAATCAATGATCTCTCACCTTATATCCACATGAATATGGAGTTCTTGACTTATGACACTTTAAGGAAAACATATTGCAACACTACAAACATTGAAGCCAAGGCAAATATGAAGCAGCATGTCACCTGTTCATCTAATGCAATGCCTAAGGCCCAACCTTTGCACAACTCTACATCCTAGCCTTTTAAATAGAAGAAACAACACACTTCTCATAAAGGAGACTAGCACTAAAATATTTCTCAACATTCAAAGGCACCAATGCCTTATACTTCAGACAAAGGTAAGAATAAGTCTGGTGATAATTGGTGCCATTGCCATCACTCATACTCATAATAATTTCTAATGCTACACACAATAATCCCTACTCATAACATTTGCATCATGACCCACACCAATGGACAATACTAATCTAGATGCTTCTTATCTAATCACAAACACCACTATGATCAACATATATGAAGAGCATAAACATCTCTTTCATAATAAGTTTTGGGTGAAGTTTCAGCCTCTCTATGTCATCATCTACAGTGGTAGCTAAGAGAACATCATCATGCAATCCATAGCTCCATGCATTGGTCTTACCACTATTGTACATATAAATCCATACTCTTTAGGGTGGATACAATAGGGGAAAGATATATATAGGGAAGTATAAATTCAATCCTATGGAGGACAACATCACTTGTGACATCACACCTCTAGAGGTCTCCAAAATCCTATTAGGGAGACCATACTTATATGACCATGAAGCTACATATCAATCCAAGCTATAACATTGGACTATTTATGTTGAAGATCACTTATACAACCTTTTAAAGTCAATTCCCATAACCAAATTCACCTTGGTAGTTTCTAAGTAATGTCATAAGTTCATCTTGCACACACAAAAGTTTGTGTTACTCATGGTTTGCCCTGATATACATATACATTCTTAACCGAAGCACACCCTAAAAGCACACAACATTGGCATATCATCATAGCAATAATAAATCTATAAGTTATTGGAGTAGAGTAGTGAAGTCTTCATAGAAATTGAAGGTCTTCCAACACACTACATAATAAAGCACCACATCAATTTGGTTCTTGGATCCCCTCTTCTTAATATCCCCTCTATCACAAATTAGTTTTGGAGAATGATGATGTCTAACACTAGATTCAAGAGCTTATTGATCAAGGCAAGACCAAGCCTAGCTCTTCACCTTACATGAGTTTGATATTCCTCACACCCAAGAAGGATGGGTCATGAAAACTCTACATAGACTATCGTGCACTCAACAAAAACATAGTGAATAATTGGTATCCATTTATGTGCATTAACAACCTTCTAGACCAGCTCTTAGGCACATGATACTTCACCAAGATTAACTTGAATTTGGGATACCATCAAGTTATAGTTCATCCTATAGATGTCTGGAAGACAACATTCAAGACTTGGGAAGGATTTTATGAATGGTTGGTCATGCCTTTCAACCTCACCAATGTGCCAACCACCTTCATGCACTTGATGGATGATTTAATCAGGCCTTTCCTCAACTCTATCATCATCTATTTGGGTGATATTCTCATCTTTATCAAGACTTAAGAGGATCATATGGTGCATCTCACATGTCTTAGACACTTTGTGCCAACACAAGTTTCAATCCAACTTAGCGAAGTATATATTTAGCATGATGTAGACCTAATACCTAGGCTACATCATTAATTGCACTAAAATTAGAGTAGATCTAAAGAAGATCAAAGTGATCCAAGATTGGCCTAATCTGTGCAATCTCATAGAATTGAGGAGTTTTCTTGGAATTAATAACTTCTACTACAATTTCATCCTTGGTTTCTCACACATCTCTTGGGCTCTCAGCCAGATCACGTTTACCAAAGCCAAGTTTGACTAGACACATGCATAATAATGCATTTTTGATGCACTCAAGTAATACTTATGTGTATCACCTATTTTTGCAATATCTAACATTATGTAAACCTTCAAAATACATGCTAATGCATTTGAATACACATTCGATGTAGTGCTCATGCAACATGGCCAGTTGATCACATACCACTCTGAGACATTAAATGACATAGTACAAAGGCACTCCACATATAATAAGGAACTATATGCTATTATATAAGGAATTACGCAATGGTGACACTACATTCTTATGAAGGAGACAATTGTTCATTTAGACCATAAACCACTTTAGTTCCTACAATCACAAAATAAGTTAAAAAATGTGCACCACATGAAATGGATGATTTATTTATAGTAGTTCCATCTCATGATCAAGTACAAGAAAGGGAAAGATAACAAGGCCTCAAATTGCCTTAACTAACTGCTAATTCACGTGCTCATCATAGTGTTAGACACATGTGACCATAATTTTCAAGATTGGGTTCTTCTCTACTCAACTGATCAGGACTTCACAATAACTTACACTAACCTCACACAAGGTAAAAAAGTTTAAGAGTTATACTTATCTAACCAGCTTCTCTATAAGCTTAGACATCTCTATGTTCCCTTTGGCACATCTTGCTAATGAATCATTTAGGAAGTGCACTACACCAATACCTCGAGACACTTCAATGTGATAAAGACTTTAGTTACATTATAGTCATACTTCTATTGGCCGTACATGTTCATAGATGGGGAGTGCCACATCAAGTCTTGCATTCCTTGTTGCATCACCAAGCCCATGAATAAGAAGTTAGGAATTTACACACCTCTAATAGTTCCATCCAAACCATGGGAATCTATCAACATGGATTTCATGACTAGATTACTTATAATGAGATGAAAATATGACACTGTGTTTATTGTAGTGGATCAATTTTCCAAGATGGCCATCATGGTCATATGTAGAAAAGACAATGACACAATTGGCATTGCATAGGCATTCTTCAACCATGTTTGGGTTCATTTTAGGTTACCAACATCCATCATTTCTGACTATGATCTGTGTTGGGTATATATTTTGTCAACCAGCTAACTGGTGAGCAAAATAGGTCTCTTCAACTACAACATAGGGAGATTGGTCATCCAAAGTTGCAGGTTTACCACATCTAAAGGGGACAAATCTCTCCTCTCATCAAGGGGAGGTTCCTTATAAATATGAAGGGGCTATATACTATTATATATATATATATATATATATATATATATATATATATATATATATATGTATGTATATGCAAAAAATAACACTCAAGGGTAGGATAAACCATCCATCTCTCTTTTTTTAGAGATGATGCTCACAAATCAAAGGAGAAATCTTGAGTGATTGGTGAAGGTACTTCTCTTCTTTCAAAAGTAACATTCAGCTAAGAGCCCGATCCCTTCCTGGATAGTAGAAATCCTAGTGAAATGATAGAAGGCACTTCTCTTTTTTTAGAAGTGCTTATTCTTGCAAACAACATGAATCTTTCTGGTAGTGACAAGTAACTAGTAACAGAGTATAGAGTAACCAACAATCTAAGATGTAGCACAAAGTCTTCACCTTGACTACCCAAGAGTGAGATACAAAGAAAAATGGGGGCACAAAGTCATCCCAAGGTCCTTTACATAGAAACAAAAAATAAAAACACATTAAAGACAACTATAACAACACAAAGTCTAAAAGTAGCTGGCTTCAGGACACCTTCCTTATCACTTACACTAGCTCTACTTGTTAAATTGAATAAACAAGAATACATTTAGGAAATAGACATAAGAACAATCTCCTCGAATGATACAAGCTATAACAGCACAAAGTCTGAAAGTAACTTGTTTTTTGATTTAAACAAAGAAATATGATAAACAATCTGAGCTCAAGGTCTCAGTGATGCCTTTCAATTTGGGCAAAGTTTTACTTCTGGTAATGATAAGATCTCTCTTTCAAATTATACAAGAGATTACATTATATAGAGGCCAAGGGAGGCTTGGCACTTTGCCCCATGGAGCGACCCATGCTACGCATTAATGCCTTGGATGCATTTTTGGTTCTGTTAGGGAGAGCTATGCTAGAGCAGGGTGGCTGCCTTAACTATGGCATGTTGATTCATCTCCAATGTCTTCTCCTAAGCTAGAGTCACTCATTTTATTACCTATTATCCGCACAGCTATCCACTTTGCCTTTACTCTAAAGGGGACAAACATGCTATGCTTTCAATGCTTGCAGGGCCAAATACCTACCTGATGGACTGTTTCACCTACTGGAAATAACTCTTGTTGATATTTCCCTCTTTGTCTCTTCTTCCTTTCGGCCTTGGCCTTAATATCTTCGAATGCATTTGGGTCCGCTTTCTAAGCTTGCAAAGATCAACAGACACTTTATTGCCATAAATTTGATGTCTGTGGGTCTTTCATCTTTTGAAGGTTAACAGCTAATCAGTCATCTTAAATTTGACATTTGCGAGCTTGTCATTCTCCTTAGCAATTCCTTCGTGTCTTTCTCACTTGCTATGGCCACTTTTCATTGTGACACAGGTGAGGACACGGGGCAACATTTACAGCTTTAAAATAAGCTTATCAGAATAAGCTTTGAAATTTGCTAAAAACCTAAAGTGTGGATGCAGACACTTGTCACGCTTCACTTCTTTACAAAGGACATGTGGCACATTTCACTACTTGGAAACTTGTTAGAGACTGTGTCTCAGCATATGACACTTGGTAGCTTTCGCTGCACTTTGAGGCTTGATCTTTCATGAAGGGAACTTGCCCTTTGAGGTCTTTGAAAGAAGGTTCATTTTCTAAGTATTGACTATCCTCTGTGAGGGTACCTACCCTTCAGGGTTATTTGGGTGGCCTTCAGGCTTTAATTCTTTTGGAGGACTATTGTCTCTTTATTTCCTTTAGACAAAATGTCCAAAGGAATTTCTTCAAACAATTTGTCTGAAGGAAATCTTTCCTTGGCTTTATGTCTCTATATTGAGAGTGCTCCATCTTTTACATGTGGCACATTCCACTACTTTTAACAAGTGACATGTGGCATCTTCTATTGGAATAGGTGAGGACACTTGGTAGCATATGCCTAACTTATAGGGGATTTTAGAAACCTTGGAGAATCATGTGGGAGGTGACATGTGGCAGCTTCTGCTGAGCTCTAGAAACACTTATAAAAACATTCAGGGCACAATCAGATTTATGTGGATGATGACACTTGGCATGTTCTATTTGTTCCTGTGACTTACCTAGGGTCTACCATAGTCCTTACTCAATAACTACAGATGCTGACACTTGGCGGCCTCTATCAATTCTTACCAGAGACATGTGGCAACTTCCACTCAGTTTTAGCAATCACACAGAGGGTGACACTTAGAGCACTCTGCTTATTCTTTTAGCAACTTGCCCAGGGCCCACCATAGTCTTTACTTGATAATGAAACCAAAGGAAGATGTAGCGACCATTGACACTTGGTAGCCTCCACCGAGCTTCATCAGGGATACGTGGTGACTTTCATTATTTTTAGAAACAAGGTATAATGCGGCTCGGCAGACGACACTTGGTAGTGTCCATTGGATCTTGAGAGAAGCTTAGAAGAAACTTGAATTTGACATCCATGGGGATGTCACTGGTTGCTTGGTGCTTCTTTCCTACAGATTCCATATTTTTAAGCCCACAGAGTCCATAGAAACGTATTTGTTGAGTTCCTTAGTGAAAAAGTTTGAAAAATAGAGAGTTTGAATGCTCAGAACAACTTTTTGAGAAGGGAAGAGATAATTTTAGCCCTAAAGGACCAAAATGGCTCATAGGTTGTCCCAAAGATGAGTGACATTTTTTGGTGACAACAGTTGGCTCTAGTTGGGGAACTTCCTTTAGCTGAAAACTTGAAACACGGTTGAGGGGAGTAGAAACAAGAATCCCCAATGTCTTGAAGTATGCCATTGGGCTATCGAGTCATGCAACCCAAAAATAAAGGCTCAAAAAAATGAAAATGAAAATCACAAAACAAAAACAAAAGACTATACAATTATACATATGTACAAGTGAACTCATCTGATACTTCAAGAATTGAAGTGCTTCAAATACTGCCCATTATGAGGCAGAGAAAAGAGACTACCATCTTGATATTTCAATAGGAAGTTGTTCTCACCATTGAGCTAGTGGATAATAAATGGGCCTCTCCAAAGAGAATCGAACTTCCCATGCATCCCCTTTGGTTCTCTTCTCTTGTCCCACAACAGGACTTGATCTCCAATCTAGAAATCATGGTTCTTTACTTTCTGGTCAAAGAGCTTCTTCACCAGACTTTGATGGGAAACAATTCAGTCCACCACTACAATTCTCTACTCATCTAGCTCAATCAAGCACATGATCCTCTTATCAAGGGAGATTTCATATGTTTGATCTTCAATTGCCTTAGCCAATTTCAATGCTGGCAATTCCAAGGTGATTGGTATCTCAGCATTGATACCATAAAGAAGTTAGAAAGGAGACATACCAATTGCTCTCTTTGGTATAATTCTATCTGCCCATAGAGCATCAACCAATGCTTTATGCCATGTCCTTTAGTTGTCATCCACTAACTTCTTGATGATAGTCACCAGGTTCTTATTGCTTGATTCAGCCTGTCCATTCCCTTATGGAAAGTAATCAGAAGAGTGGGAAAGTGTAATCCCATAGTAGAAACAAAATTAAGTAATCTCCTAAGCAAATAAACAAGATGCATTGTTAGTGACAATCTTGTTTGGGACCTCAAACCTGAAAATGATGTTGTCTTTGAGGAAATTGCATACTACTTCTGAAGTAGCATGTTTGGTTGGAACAGCTTCCACCCACTTGGTGAAGTAGTCTATTGCTGTAAGGACATAATCATGTCCAACACTTGAAGATGGGTTAACAGCTTCAATAAAATCAATTCCCCATTACTGTAATGGCTCCTCTATGACCACTGGCTTGAAAGGTAGAGCAACTAACTTGGGTCTTTCGACAAACTACTGGCATAGTTCACATTCCCTAACCCACTTGTATGCATCCTAAAAGAGAGTTGGCCAGTAGTACCTGGATCACAAAATTTTATGGGTAGCCATAGGTGCAAAAAAATGTCCTCCACAGGCCAAATTATGGAAGGACTTCAGAAGTTGGCTTTGCAGCTCCTTGTCCATGCAGTGAAGAAACACTCCATCAAGGCTCCTCTTGTATAGGCCGTTGTCCCAGAGGACAAAATTTGTAGTTTTCAACTTGATAGTCCTCCTTTATTTATAAGATAGGTGAGTAGAACACTCACCATAAGTAAGAAAATGAGCAATACCTGAATACCACTCATTCATGGTGGAGACAAAGAGGACTATTGGTGTGTCTTCCACCTCTAATTCTTCATGCTCTGTTCCTTCTAGCTTATTATCAGCAATTAATTGGCATAGCCCCTTTTCTCATACCAGCTTTGTTGGTTTGATGACCATATCAAACTCCTAGATCTTTGCAACCCATTTGCCTCTTTTCATCCCAAACTCCTGCTGAGTTAGTATGGATTTGACCGTGGTGTCAGGAATCAAGGCAGTAGTATGTGAATTCAAGATGTAGAAGGGGAAATGCTTCATTGCCTTCACTACTGCATAAGCATGCTTCTTCATGTTCAAGTACTTCATCTCATGAGCTTTGAGAGGATAGCTCATGAAGGAAATGGGGAATTCCATACCTTCTTTATTCTATTGAACCAAAATTTTTGAAAGCATATGTTTTGAAGCATAACTGTATATGGTGAACTCTTTGTTATAGTCTGGACAAACCAGAATTAGAGCATGGGTAATGGCAGTCTTGATATCCCCAAATGCTAACTTGCCTTCTTCAGTCTAGCTAAAGGTGGCCTTATTCTTCATCATGTTTAGAATGTGCCTAGTCTTCTCAGCAAACTCAGGGATGAACCTCTATAAGAAATTCACCTTTTCAAATAAAGAGTGAACAACAATCTTACTTGTGGGCAAGGTAAGCTCTTGGATAGACTTGACTCTGTCTGAGTCAATCTTTATGCTTCCTTTGGACACAATGTGTCTGAGAAGTTTCTCCTCTGTTACTCCAAAGACTGACTTCTTAGGGTGTAAGGAAATGCCATTCTGGTGGTAGCGTTCCAGCACTTGTTGCAAATGATGCACATGATCTGGGTGATGCTTAGAAAAGATGGTCAAGTCATCAAGATAAACTATAATGAACTTACCCATCTCATCTTTGGAAGGTGGTGATAGCATTTATCAAGCCAAAAGGCATCCTTCTAGATGCAAACGTGCCCCAAGGTGTGGTGAAAGCAATCTTATGCTGGTCTACCTCACCAACTTTGACCTGATTGTATCCTAAGAAGACATCTAGCATTGATAACATCTCTAAACCCATCACTGTCTGAAGCACTTGATCCATGATTGGCAAATGATAGTTATCCTTCAAGGATGACTGATTCAAATTTCTAAAATACACACAGAGGCAAATTTCACCATTCTTCTTCCTTACAGGCACTATGTTTGCAATCCATGTGAAATGATGGATTGGGAAAATTATCCTAGCATTTATCTTTTTTTCTATCTCAAATAGAATAGTACCTGATATTTTCAGATTATACTGCCTACATTTTTGCCTGTAAGGTGTTGAATTAGCCTTGAGAGGAATGTCATGTTGAATTTCATTAGGCCTGAGTGACTTCAGGTCATCATAAGAGTATGCTAGGATGTCCATGTATTTATTGAGAAAAGTTGTGAACTTGAACCTCTCCTCAGGAGTACAACATTTCCCAATGTTCACCATCTTGAGATCTCCCTTGGTTCCCAGATTTACTTGATCAAACTCTTGAGAGGAGCTTGAATCTATTTGCTATTGTTTGATGAATCTGTCATGCTTATCGAATAAATTCTCAAGGGAAACTAGGAATTTAGGAATCTTATTCCCTTTAAGCTATAGGAACTCCTCATCTGTGTCTGTGTTTGATTTAAGAGCTGGTTCACACTTCTGAGGTTCATTGCCTTCAAAATGCAGCCATTCAAAGCTATCTTTTTACTCCAGAAAGGCAATGATTTGGTTGTCATTGTTGAACACTTGCCAATGACTAGCATTATCAAGTACACTTCATCTAAAGACCATCTCAATAGTGTACTTGTCTCCTTTGAAGTCTAGGTGGGGGACCAAGAGAGTAGCTAAAATAGCCAGTGTATCAGCCCAGTCATTAAATTCTTTTAAAACTGCAGAGATGTTGAAAGCATCAAAGTTTTTAATCTAATCCCAGACTAGATTATGGTAGTGGTGTAATCTCTCATTCTTGGTTTGGTATAGATTTCTCACTTGACAAACCACTAGTTCAACATCTCCTTTGGCATGAAGGAGCTTGATGCCTTTGTCTCGAGCAACCCTCAATCCGAGCAACAGAGATTCATATTTAGCTGTGTTATTAGTGTTGTTGAACTACAACTTATAAGATGAAGGAACAATATCTCCCTGAAGAGATATCAGCACAACTCTAGCTCCTAAACTAGTAGAGGAGTAGTTGCCATCAAATTCAAGAATCCATACCTCATTTGATATTGATTTTTCTTTGGATTCTTCTTCATTCTGAGGAGGAGATTCTTTCACACTTGCATTGTGCTCTATCAATTCTTCTGCTATTTCAATTGAACACATTTCTAGGTTGTCACCTATAGGAGCTTCATCAGATGCCTCATGAAATTCATCCATGGATAGAAAGTAGTTACCCATGCCTAGAGACTCAAACAAAATTTGAGCTTCAGGTGCCGAGGTCCAGGTAACCACGTATTTCACCTCCTTCTCAGGGAGTAGCCTCTTCATAACACCTTTGACTGGAGTTCTTGCCTCAGATAAGTTCATGCTCAATTCACCACCAACATTATTGCAAAAATTCCACCCAAGAAGGATGCCATATGATGTTGGGATGTCAGCTACCAAGATAGTCATCTTGATTCTTTTGTCTAAGAATGCTGCAAACACAAATTGGGTGTCCTTGATTTGTCCCAGTAGAGGTACTTACTTGTTCTCCATGGAGAAGCATCTACCAAACATCTTGGTCAGTGTGAGGTCAAGGGATTTAGCCACTTTAGTAGGCATGACATTATTTGAAGCTCTAGAATCAATGATGCAATTATTCAACTAATGTCCATTTATTAGCAATGAGACATAGAAATGTTTAGTTCTACTAGGAGTAGCAGGAGGGGTAATGACAATATTTTTCTTGGTGGGTGCATTCTTGGGAGGATCATGTGTCACTTTGGGAATTACTTGTCCTACAAAGATGGCTTGGTTTTTAACACATTGAACCAGTTTGTCTAATTACTCAGGATGGGACTACAAAAATTCAAATTTAGACATTTGAATTTTGGTTTTCTTTATATGGTCAATGATATCAAATGTTGGAAATGAACTAGGCATAGAGGATGGGAGTTCATCCTTTTGATTTTTGGAAGGGAGAGGACTAGACTGTGAATTTGAAGTAGAAGGCGTAGGGGTATTTGAGGTACTTACCTTTCTTGCACTCACCAGGTCCTTTGGCTGGAAAGGAAGAGTGGATCCCCGCTTAGAAATTGAGACTGCTAGTTGAGGTCGCTCCTCTACTTTCTCTTTATCAGCTAGTTGAGTTGATTGATTCTTGGACCGGGTGAATACAACATATGATCCCTCAACTGCATTGCCTTCACTTCTAGGTTCATCCTGATAATTTAGGAAATCAATATTGGAGTCGCCAGCTAATTCTTCTTCTTCCTCAGTGAAGAGATTAGCATCATCTTCAGGACTCAACTCAGGCTGGAATGAGAAACTCGATTCAGCTTTGAGATATCCAACTACTGAGTTAGTTAAAGGTGCTTCAATGGCAAAGTTATTCCTATGAGGGGGAGGAAGATGATTGGTTTGCACTTGGTTCTTGGCAACATGGCCTTAGTAGGATTGATTAGGGAATGTCCTCCTTGGTACATCCTTGTATGCAGGAGTAGATGACATCCCTTGTGCCATTTGCTTTCTGAGGGCCAGCAATTCATTTGCTAGCTTCTGCATCATTGGATTAGTGGTGGCTGAAGGGGAGTATTCAGAGGAAGAAGAAGATCTACTTCTATTTGGATCTCTCCTTATCTTTTTTTCCAAGATAAGGTCATCTTCAATTTCGGTAGCCAAATCTTGAGCAACCTCAAGGTCTATGTGGCCAGCACATCTTAGCATAAAACTCACTTCAAGTAGTTGTGAGTTGATGAAGAAGCATTTGAGGTTTTCAGGTGTCAACTGAGCAATAGCAAGAATTTGATTCCTCTGCTTATCAAACTTTGCTATGAAATCCCTCATAAGTTCATGAGGTTCCTTCTTCATCTATGTGAGTTGGGCTAGCAAGGTGTGTGTATCTTCTGTAGGCATGAATCTAGCTTCAAATTTGGCTTTGAGTGTGTCCAAATAAGTTACTGATCTAGCTTACAGATGATAAAACTAGTTTGCAGCAGCACCTTGCAGTGTTTCCACAAAAAGCCTAACTGCCACGTCCTCAAATTCCACTCCTATCACCCCATAGGCTATGTTGAAGGCTACAATGTGTTCATCAGGATGAACTTTCCCATCACCAAAGAATTTGGGGAAATTCTTCCTTAAACTGCATGGAAGCTCATGCAGAGGTGGAGTCAGATTTAGTGGACCAAAAGAGTTACCCCAGGGGCCTCAAACTACCATGATTGGATTATTGAAAGCAGGGATAACAAATCTAGGTGGAGTAGGGATAGGCAAAGCTCTGCTAACAGTAAAAAAAGTAGCTCTGCCTTGTGTTGGTGTCTTGGTATGGGTAGGAGGAACACTCCTAGATCATTGAGCTTGAAGTTGGAGAGAAAGTAAGTCAAAATTTCCTTGCTGCACCAAATCAAAGACAGGTCAACAACACTTTGAACTCTTTGGCTTCTGGTATAGCGTGGAGTTTTCAAATTGTGAAACAAAAATGGAAAAGGTCTGGTCTCACTTCAACTTGAAGCTTGAGGCTTCAAATTGCTTGTCCTTCCCCAATGGAGTCGCCAAAAATTGTTGGGTGAATATTTTGTCAACTAGCTAACTGGTGAGCAAAATAGGTCTCTTTAACCACAGCATAGGGAGATTGGTCATCCAAAGTTACAAGTTTAACACATCCAAAGGGGACAAATCTCTCCTCTCATCAAGGGGAGGTTCTCTATAAATATGAAGGGGCTATATATATATATATGCAAAAAATAACACTCAGGAGTAGGATAAACCATCCATCTCTCTCTTTTTAGAGATGATGCTCACAGATCAAAGGAGAAATCCTAGGTTATTGGTGAAGGTACTTCTCTTCTTTGAGAAGTAACATTCAGCCACGAGCCAAATCCCTTTCTGGATAGTAGAAACCTAGTGAAATGATAGAAGGCATTTCTCTTTTTTCAGAAGTGCTTGTTCTTACAAACAACAAGAATCTTTTTGGTAGTGACAAGTAACTAGTAACAGAGTACAGAGTAACCAACAATCTAAGATGTAGCACAAAGTCTCCACCTTGACTGCCCAAGAGTGAGATATGAAGAACAATGGGAGCACAAAGTCGTCCCAAGGTCCTTTACATATAAATATAAAATAAACACACACTGAAGACAACTATGACAGCACAAAGTCTGAAAGTAGCTGGCTTCAAGACACCTTCCTTATCACTTCCACTAGCTTTGCTTGTTAAATTTCATAAACAAGAATACATTTAGGAAATAGACATAAGAACAATCTCTATAATGATACAAGCTGTAATAGCACAAAGTTTGAAAGTAACTTGCTTTCTGATTTAAACAAAAAAATATGATAAACAATCTGAGCTCAAGGTCTCAGTGATGCCTTTCAATTTGGGCAGAGTTTTGCTTCTGGTAATGGGAAGATCTCTCTTTCAAATGAAACAATAGATTACATTATATAGAGGCCAAGGGAGGCTTGGCACTTTGCCCCATGTAGTGACCCATGCTATGCATTAATGCCTTGGATGCATTTTTGGTTCTATCAGGGAGAGCCATGATGGAGCAAGGTAGCTGCCTTAATTGTGGCATGTTGATTCATCTCCAATGTCTTTTCCTGAGCCAAAGTCACTCATTCTATTACCTGCTATCCACGTAATTATCCACTTTGCCTTTACTCCAAAGGGGACAAATAGGTTGCACTTTCAATGCTTGCAGGCCCAAATACCTACCTGGTGGACTGTTCCACCTACTGGAAATAACTCCTGTTGATATTTCCCTATGTGTCTCTTCTTTCTTTTGGCCTTGGCCTTAAGGTCTTTGAATACATTCAGGTCTGTATTTTAAGCCTGCAAAGATCAATAGACACTTTATTTCCACAAATTTGACATCTGTAGGTCTTTCATTTTTTGAAGGTTAACGGCTAGTCAATCATCTTAAATTTGACATTTACAGGCTTGTCATTCTCCTTAACAATTCCTTCATGTCTTTCTCTCTTGTTATGGCCACTTTCCACTGTGACACAGGTTAGGACATGTGGTAGCATCCACAACTTTAAAACAAGCTTATCAGAATAAGCTTTGAAATTCACTAGAAACCTGAAGCACGGATGTAGACACTTGTCGTGCTTTGCTTGTTTGCAAAGGACATGTGGCACGTTCCACTGTTTGGAAACTTGTTAGAGACTGTGTCTTAACATACGATACTTGGTAGCTTCTGCTACACTTTGAGGCTTGATCTTTCTTGAAGGGAACTTGCCCTTCGGGGTCTTTGAAACAAGGTTAAATTTCTAATTTTCGACTATCCTTCGCGAGGGTACCTACCCTTCAGGGTTATCTGGGTGGCCTTCGAGATTTAATTCTTTTAGAGGACTATTATCTCTTTATTTCCTTCAGACAAAATGTTCGAAGGAATTCCTTCAAACAATTTTTCCAAAGGAAATATTTCCTTAGCTTTGTGTTTCTGTATTGAGAGTGCTATGTCTTTTACACATGGCACGTTCTGTTGCTTTTTATAAGTGACACATGGAATCTTCTACCAGAACAGGTGAGGACACTTGGCAGTATCCACCTAACTTATAGGGTCTTTTATAAACCTTGGAGAGTCCTGCAGGAGGTGACATGTGGCAGCTTCCATTGAGCTCTAAAAACACTTACAATGGGACACATTCGGATTCATGTAGATGATGACACTTGGCGTGTTCTATTTTTTTTGATGACTTACCCGTGGTCCACCACAGTCCTTACTTAATAACTGTGGATGCCAACACTTGGCGGCCTCCATCGATTCTTACCAGAGACACATGGAGACTTCCACTCATTTTTAGCAATCACTCGAAGGGTGACACTTGGAGCACTCCGCTTATTATTTTAGAAAATTTCCTAGGGCCTACCACACTCTTTACTTGATAATGAAACCAAACGAAGATGCAGCAACCATTGACACTTGGAAGCCTCCGCCGAGCTTCATTAGGGACACGTGGTGACTTTCACTATTTTTAAAATAGGGTATAATGGGGCTCGACAGACGACACTTGGCAGCGTATGCTGGATCCTGAGAGAAGCTTAGGAGAAACTTGAATTTGATGTCAGGAGGGATGTCACTAGTTGCTTGGCACTTCTTTCCTATAGATTCCATATTTTTAAGCCTGTGGAGTCCGTAGAAATGTATCTACTGAGTCCCTTAGTGAAAAAGTTTGAAAAATAGAGAATTTGAATGCTCAGAACAACTTTTTGAGAAGGGAAGAGATAATTTTAGCCCTGCAGGACCAAAATAGCTCATAGGTTATCCCAAAGATGATTGACATTTTTTGGGGACAACAATCTACAATTTGTGAGTCATTTTCAGCAAGCATTGTTAGAATTGATGGGTACATAGCTAGATCATTCGATGACTTTTCATCATCAGACAGATGGGCAAATTAAAGTGGTCTATCATACACTTGTCCATCTTCAACAAATGTACAATCATGCACATGCTTGCATTTGGGATGATAATCTCTTGTACATTCAACATGCCTACAATAGGGCTCTTCACAGCTTTACTAGACATAGTCCATTCTAGACATATCTTTGGTTTCAACCTTTGGCACATCTAGGCATCTCCTACCATGCACCATAAAGAAATGAATCGCATGCACATGAATGGGAAATGAACAAAGATAAGAAGTTTTTTCACCACATCTAGTCTATTCACCAATAGGTTCAATATATTTTCTCTTGCACTTAAGCTATGTATAAAGAGTACTATGATGCACATCACACACCTCATGCATTTTGATTTAGTGATAAAGTCTGGTTACAACTTTAGAAGGAACACTTCAAAGTTCCACACCAGAATATCAAGCCTCTACACTATGGTCCTTATATCATTTTGCGTACAATTGGTGAGAATGCCTTCATTCTTTATCTACCTCAATACTTGGGCATGCACCTAGTATTGTAGCATGAAAACTCTTATGCTTTACACTTTGCCACTTCTTAAGCTAGAAGTGACGCAACATCCGTTTGATTTGCATCTTGATCACTTATGTCCTGTAATAAAGGACCAGATTATAGAAGTGATAGGCACACCCACCCACCATGTCACATATCCAATTTTATGAGTGGTCAAGGTTGGGTAATATGTTGATAAATCCAAGTGGTTCAATTCACAACAACTTTAGGGTAAGTATTCGTAACTATGCATCGACACAATGAAGACCATTGCTATTTAATAAATGGTGAATGATACATGTACATTTCCTGTAAAACTAAGCTTAATATTTATTTTTTCTAATATGTAAAGCACACACATATAACTCAATCTTGTGCACTCCTTTCTCAAAGTTTTCTCAAAGTCATACGTACAAGTCCCACACCATATCACAGACTTTTGTGTACTAACCCCTATGTACTCCACACTACACACTCATTACTGTGCACTTCCCAACTCATAGTCTTGCATGTCACATAAGTCATACACTAAGCTCACTAACTTTTATGCCAATTTTTCCTATATTATAGTACACCTGGTAGTTCCATATTGTAATTTGTAGGACTCATACACCACACAAGTTTTCACACTAGCTCATTGAATCCTATGAACTTTGCAGCTTGCATCCCCACATGCCTCATAGTCCTGCACTATAACTCATACTTATTCATGCTTAATTGAATTTTTGGATTCCATAATACATCCATGTGTTGACTTATTTCATCCACATGCTTCAAGGGGTTCACCAACCATCATCCAGTCTGGAAGATGAACTGATGCAACTATCTTCTTAATGACTAACAATAGTTGTAACCATTCTTGTATTCTAATTGTATAAGTATATAACATACACATCCATCCAAATGTTGATGTTCCACATAGTAATAACATAAATATCATGCTCCATGTATCTACTCTATAAAAAATGCATTGTAGCACATTGTACAATGTTTTCCTATTCTATGTTAATGAATAGAAGTTACATTTCCTGCAAGTAAGACTTCCTCTCCATTAAATGTGTTTAGTTATTTATTTTTAAATTATCTCTTCCCATTCACTCTACACAACCAAAACTCAATTGTCCTCCACATGCTTATTCATAGGCCTTATGGTGTGGATCAACTTATGTCAAGTGGTTTGTGACATGGTCATATTCTCATTGGAATTATTTTGATGACTTTGGATTGTGTGGCTCGATGTTGACTTAGGTTTGGCATTGATTATGCCAAGGATTTTATTAGAAAGCTATTATAACCTTCTCATTTTTGTTTTATAATGTTGGAACTATGGACTGAACAAACCCTACTCACCACCAGATAGAAAGGAAGTTGGTCTACCTTATCTTGGGTTTTTAGAGGTTGTTTATTTAGTTAAGTGTTATGAGCATTGATGGATGTTGTTTTATTCTCCAATTGAAAATTGGATATGTGGGAAAGATGGAGTTAAGTTTCCATTCCACCACTACCTGAGTTTTGGGGGTGGATGTTACTGTCACTGTGCATAATAAGGAGCAAGGAAACATGGTGTTGTGTTGGTTGTGGGACACACATAGGTTTTGGTTTTGGAATTTTAATGTGGATATTGGAAGGTAAAAATGTATTCATTTCTCATTTCAAGTAAGTAATATTGTGTTTTTATGGAATTTTTCATCTACAATGACATTGGGAACAATATGGGAAAATGAGACCATTTCAATGCTTTTGCACTTGGTTATGCATATTTACTTCAATGTCATATGTGGTTAGTTTATGATTTTATCCCTTTTATTTTTATGACTGAGCATGGATATGAATTGGGTTTTCATGTTTGGATTTAAACCCTACAATGGGGTTTCTACTTATAGGTTTCCCACTTGAAATAACATAGTTTTATGGTGGCATTTCTATGGAAAAATAACTGGGCATGTTAAAAGTTTTGGTTTTGTTTTCTTCATGCTCTTTTGAGTTGTTTTTGAAGTGTGTTGATCTTTAGAATCACATTGAAATTGTATGGATTTATCCTTGTGAGAAATTTCCCCATCTCATTGATGGTTGAGGTGGGATAGGGCCACCAATGGGGGGTTCATTGGGACTAGTCAGGAGATTTTTGATTCATTTTAAGGATGGATTTCCTCTCAAATCCCTGATAAAAAATAGATCTAAACATTTTTTTGTTATTATCATTTATTTTGCTTAATAGGGTTTTGTATTGAATCTCAATTTGAGAATTTGTAATGAAATGACTCATTGTAATCATGCATGGACTATTTTTAGATATGTGATAATAATGTCATTTGGTAATAATTATATGGGTTATGAAGTACTATAAGAGATATACTCTGTAGAAATGATTATTGCATATGTTTGATTGTTGCATTTGTCATTCTGTCATGATTGGATAATGTAATGGTTGACTTAATCATTTATATTGACTGTGTACTTATTTATATATATGGAACTTGGGTTTGTTGATATTGAAATGTAGTGAAGTGTTATCTTTGATTGTTGTTCTTAGGTATTGAGACTTTGAACCTAGATTATTTGGGTTAGAATGAGAATCTGTGTAAGCTTTGTTGTGAAATAGATTTATTATTTTTTCTTTACAACATGATAAGTTATTCCTTCTACTTTTTGATTTAATGATGGTGTAGTATATTCATGTTTGCTAAATTAGTTGGAGATTGGATTGGTACTATGTTATGTTAGTTAAGGTGTTTGACTATGATTTTATGGTGTTGTAAGTTGACTGTAGTTGATTTGATTAAATTCCATGTTTCTAATTTGAAAAAGATTATGTGGCATTTTGGGTTAATCAATTTATGAGTATAATGATTAGTTTTCAATTGGATCATACAAGAAATATTTTCCTATTTATGATTGAAGTTGTAATCATATGGTATTAGTATTACTTGAGTACTAATATGTGATCTTAGTTTGATAACATCTACCAGTAATAAAGAGTTTGGTGGTAAGTTAGCTTGTTTGAAAATTTGTTTTCAAATGGAATATGAATCGAAGTTTATATTTGTGTTGTGATTTCATGTTGTATATGATTGCAATGTGTTGTATTATTGATTACTTGATTATGGGATGATGATTTCATGTGGTTTTGTGAACTATGAATTCATTTTAAAAGGGGGATGATGGTGTATAAAAACATTATGTTTCATAACCTTCGTATGTCAAGGCAATTAGATTCATGATTGTAAGGAATAGTTGGTTGAATAAACTCTTAGGAATATTTCATGTAAACTTTCTTTTGTTTAACACTAGTTCTTGAATTAGTTTATGGCACAAACTATTGGGGTGCATTAATTCTCAATGATTTCATTGATTAAATGGCATTAGAGTTAAGTTGTAAAGTAGAGTTTGAGGTACAAGTGTAAGGATTGTATTCATTGAAGAATTTAGTAGACATGTAAATGTGTTACATGTGATAATATATTGATAGTTGGCGTCATTTGTAATAGTTGTCATAACAACAAAAGTATGATGTTTCTCCATTGTGGTTTGTACTGTTAAATTAAATGGTTATTTGGAAATGTACTTTTGTACACTAGTAGCTTACTTCAGAGATCTATGGGGAATCCAATGAATTTAATTCATGATAAAGGGTTATCTTGATGTGGAAAACCATTGGGTTCCATTCATATTTCTTTGGTAATGGACTAATAAAGTATAATATTCATCTTGATGAATATAGTGTTTCATTAAATTGATTAATAAGGTTATTTTTGTGATAAGCAGTAACCATAATGGTGGTGATTTACAATGCTCAGGTCTAGAATCTTGTTGTATATTGGCACTTGGATGCAAATAAGTTCAAGTGATTTGAGTTTAATATGATTATTTAATTGTGTAGATTATAATGTCATTTAAATATTGTTTATATGTAACAACTATTGTGAATAATCTAATCAGCTTTATGACCATCGAACTAAGCTATATCCATGAGATATATCAAATTCAAGGAAAGCATATGGGTTGTTAATTGGACTTATCTTAAGTTTATTTTCAAGGACTAATGAATTAACATGCATGTTTACCCTTAGTTGTATTTTATTGAAGTTATCTTGATGTTTGACATTAATATATAAAGAATGTAATGATTATCATAAGGTGATTTCATGGAAATGAAAATGGAAAAATGCGATGACCTTAATATCGAATTTAAATTGGTTCAATCAGGTAGCATTGTGTGTTATGAATTCATTATATGAATGTTTATGTAAATATTTATTATGGGTTATATCTTGTAGCTAAAATGTTGGATGCTATGATTATTAAAGTTATTATTACTCTTAAGTTGAGATTTACTTTATGATAAATATTTATATGTTATCTTGCACATTTTGAAATAATATGTTTTAGTAAATTCTTGTTCTTCAACTTTGGGAACTAGCTTGATGAATATTCCTTGTTGTTAGTATTAGATGTGCACTACACTTCCGTGAAGTATGGAATATTTATAAATGAGTCTTATTTAGTTAGTCTTTTGAGAAAAGATGACTTGCATGAATATGTATTTGGGTCAGAATTTATAAGAGTACAAAAGTACCCTTATACCTCTTGAGTCTAATATATAGTGAGGGTTGAATCCTTACTTATAAGGTCTACTCAAGAAGACCCATCCTTAGAGGATTTTTATTTTATAAACCTTTCTTCTAATATTTGTTGAGAATAATTCCTCTATTGGTATAGTTGTATTGACATTTCAAAAAAAATCAGTTGGTGACAATTGGTATCAAAGACTAGGTTTAGAGCTTTAGGTAACTTTGGGATAATTTTTGAACTTTACCCTGCCTTAACCTTAAATTTTTGAACCCTTCAAGATGGTCAGGACAAGATCAAGAGGAAGATTCAATTCCAATGTTAATCAACATGACCCTAATTCTGTTAGGGGCAGAGGTAAGAATTGGGGTAGAGTTTGTGGTGTTCATAACATGGATAATCTAGTTAATCCTCCTCCCAATGATAATGTAGGTAGTAATAATAAAAATCCTAATGCTAACCTAGCTAGTGGTAATGCTTTTGAGGAAGTATTGAGTGGAATATTAATAGCCTTAAATGTCATTCAATGGAAACTTGATACCCATGAGTGTAGGCTCAACAATCTTGAGGGTGTTCCCCAATAAAATATGCTAGGGAGGGGAAATGATCAAGTGGAAATTAAGAATTTCCACGGAAATTAAGAATTTCCATTGGTAGTTGACTTGATTATTAAATAACTTAAGAAAATTCCTCCACCAAATTTTTTAGGAGAATAAATTGGTGACACAGTTAATGCATAGTTGGTGCACCTACACAAATATTTCAATATGCACAACATGCCTTCTATTGTGAAAGCAAGGGAAATATCTTATCAATTGGTAGGTGTTGTAACCCTATGGTGGAATCATCTATGCATTAGAAAGTTATCATCTCATGACTCTCTCTTGGAAGATATTTGAAAGGTAGTTCCACAAGAGGTACTTGAGTGATAATTTTAAGGAATAGAAAATTATTGATTTTCAATTATTAAAACAAGAGAACATGGCCATCAAAGAATATGAGAATAAATTTATAAACTTATTACATCATGTGAACTACATGCATGATAAACAAACTAAGGTAAATAAGCTCAAAATTGGTATAAAAGAATAATTGATGCATGACATCAATATGAAAAATCCTAAAACCTTAGTGGTTGTCATTGAATCTGCCCATAGGGATGAAGAGAAATAAAAGTCTTGACAGAAGGCTAGGAAAGACTTTAAGAAGAATAGACTATAGAGTAAGGCTAAAAATTTATTCCCTTTGCCAAAAATATTTAATAAACTAGATCAAAACTAAAGATTCACCATAATTACTAATGATATTTTCAAATTTTAAGGTTAGAATAAAAGTTTTCAAACCCAAAATTCACCTAAATCTGGGTCAAACAATAGAAATTAGGCTCAAATTAACCAATATGGGCTTACAACAGGGGACAATTATGTTCCTATTGCACCTATTAGGACTGTCCAATGTTGGGAATGTGGTGATAACCATTATTGAAAGTACTTTCCCCAAACTAAAACTTGGACAATTAGCCAACCACCAGGTATACATAGTTGTGAATAATCAAAATGCTGATTTTCAGGCAACACCAATTAAAACCAGAGGTATATTATCTGGTATTAACATTTATTTTATAATTTATTATAGTGAAATGTATATCTTTGTTTCAAATTCTATGGTAAGCAAATGTAATTTTAAACTTGTTAGAGTTAGAGAAGGATAGAAGGTCAAGTTTGGAATAGGTAAATGGGTATCAATCTGTGAGGGCCTAGAAGTGGCTGAGCTAGAATTGGGTGCTTTTAAGACCAAACTAAATCTATTTTTAGATATTTTAGGATCCTATGACCTAATTATTATAATGGATTAGTTATAGCTTCACCATGTAATGTTAGATTATGTTGGTAAAAGAGTGTGATGCACGGATGATTCTGGCAGAATCATAGAAGTGCAAGGTATTCTAAGGCATCAGGCATGTAAGTTACTTTCAACCTTGTAATTGAAGAAGGTAATACATAAAGGTTACCAAATTTATGTACTTTAAATTCATAAATACATTGAATAATAGCAATATGACTTCTAAAAATATCATCTTTTAAGGGAATTTAAGGATGTATTCCTGAAAAACTATCTAGGCTTCCACCCAAAAGGGAGTTCAATTTTTCAATCAATGTCATGCTTGGAGGTACACTACCTCTAAATCTCCGTATAGAATGAATGTATTTTATTTTCAATAACTAAAGGTTCAACTACAAGAACTATTGGAAAATGGGAGTATAAGGCCAAGTGTATCTCTTTGGGGTGCTCCAATTGTCTTCGTGAAGAAGAAGGATGAAACCTTGAGACTATGTGTTGGCTATAAGATGATTAACAAGGTAATGATCAAGAATCATTATCCATTACCAATTATAGATGATTTATTTGATCAAATTAAGGGAGCTATTATTTTCTCTAAGATTAATTTAAGACCAGGCCATCATAAACTAAGAATCAAGGAGGAAGACATTCACAAAACAACTTTTTGGACTCGTTATGGTCACTACGAGTTTATTGTGATGCCTTTTAGACTCACTAATGCTCCTAAAACTTTTATGAACTTAAGGAATAGTGTTTTTAAATATTTTATAGATAAAGTTGTGTTATTTCCTTGATCATATTTTGATTTACTCTAAAAATATAGTTGTACATGAACAACATTTGAAGTTAGTTTTGTAGAGACTAAGACAATATAAGTTATTTGGAAAGTTATCAAAATGTAATTTCTTCTAGTCTAAGGTCCATTATTTTGGACACATCATTATAGATAAGGTATTTATATTTATTTGGCCAAGATCAAAGAAATATAGGAGTGTCTTGCTCCTCATAACATGCATGAAGTATGTAGTTTTATGGGCTTGGTGGGATACTACCACAGGTTTATGGATTTTTTTTCTAGTATAGCCAACCCCATAACCTCCTTATAGCACAAGGGAAAGAAATTTATTTTTTAACCCCTTTATGAAGAAGCATTCTAAAAACTTAAGGTGTTGTTGACTATTGCACCCATACTTGTTGTGGTAGACCCAAACGATAACTTTAAGGTTTGGGCAGATTCTTCCAAGGAAGGTTTGGGTAGCATTTTGACCCAATATGATAAAGTGGTGGCTTATGAGTCATAGAGGATCAAAGAACATGAAAATAACTATTCTACACATGACATGGAGCTTATTGTCATAACTCATGCATTAAAATAGTGGAAGCATTTTCTACTAGGAAAACATTTCAAGGTGAAATTTGATTACCATAGCTTGGAGCATTTATTTTTTTAGGAAGATCTAAATGCATGCCAATGTAAATGGCTAGAATTTATGAGCAAATTTGATATAGATATTTCATATGTCAAAGGCAAGGAAATCATGTTGCTGATGCACTCAACTAATGCACCTACATTACTTCCATTTCTATTATCAGGTCTAATTTCAGAAATGTTGTGTTAAAATGAATTTTGAATAAGTATTGCCATGAGGTAAGATTAGTTTTGGATAATCATCTTGTAGAAAAATGCTTTGTTGAATTTTATGTGGAAAATGATGGCTTGTTAAGGGATAAAAACATAATTTATGTGTCATAAAGTGGGGATTTGTGTAGTCAAGTTTTGAAATAAGTGCATATAGTACCTCATTATGCTCATCTTGGTGTCACCAAGATGACACATGAATTAAAAAAGGTACTATTTTTGGTCTAGAATGAAACATGATGTGGCTACCTTTGTGGCCAAATGTTTGGAATACCATCAAGTCAACGCCAAGCATTACCATCCTTGAGGTATGTTGTATCTTCATGAAATACCTAAGGATAAGTGGGTTGTAATCTTACTTGATTTTATTATTGACCTTCTTAAATCACGTAGCAAACATGATACCATTTTTGTTGTAATTTACAAATTGACCAAGGTAGGTCATTTTATTGCTATAAATCTAACATATGATGCTCCTATTTTTTCAAAAAGATTTGTTAAAGAGGTAGTTTGGTTGCATGGCATGAAAAAATTAATTATTTTAGATCAAGATAAGTTGTTCACATCAAGGTTTTGACAAACTTTGACCGTAACCTTCGGAACCCAATTGAATTTTAGTTCTATGTACCACCTCGAAATAAATAGTCAAATTGAAAGGCTAAATCAAGTGGTGGAAGACATGTTGCGAATGTATGTGATGGACCAACAGTCTAAATGGTAAGATTACCTTCATCTTGTTGAACTTTATTATAATAACACTTATCATTATGTGATTAAAATGGCTCATTTTAAATCTATATATGAGTGTAAATGCATAACTCCTCTTAGTTGGGATATCTTAAAAAATAAAGCTATTATTAGGCCTGATCTACTATAATATTATGATAATCAGATGTCACTTATTAGGCAAAATCTGAAAATTGCATCAAATAGATAAAAGAGTTATGAAGATTTGAAAAGAACACCCTAGGAATTCAATCTAGGTGATAAAGTTTTTATGAGAGTTAGACCATACAAAACTTCTATAAAATTTAGAAAATCTTCCAAGTTAGATCCATGCTATGTTGGACCTTTTGATATTGTTGAAAAGATTAGTCCTATAGCCTATCGATTGGTCCTTCCTATTTCTTTGTCTAAGATTCATGATGTTTTTCATGTTACCTTATAAATTATATTTATGATCCCACTCACATTTTAGATTGGAAAAACCTTTAGGTTATAGAAGAGGATAAATTATAGTTAGAATCCATGAGGATCCTAGACCATCACAACATTAAGTTGAGAAATAAATACATACAAGTATTGGTCTAATGGGACTCACTTAGTGAGTGAAGTGATACTTGGGAAGATTTTGATCTTATCAAAAGCATTACCCTCATCTATTTTCCTAGTCATCAGGATGAATCTTTTTTATGTGGGAGAGGATGTCATGACCTCATTTTGAACTCATTTTATTTTGTTGATTATTGAGATCTTGGAATTTATTTTTGATATGTTGTTATGATCACATTTAGCTGGATCATATTTGATTGACTTAACATATTATGTTATATGTGGAGATTACTTAGTATATGTTATAACTAATCATTCTCAGTTGATTATTTTATTTTTATGCAGTTATGTTTATTTAGATAGTTCTCAGATGGATATTATGTATTTCATCTTTTCATGATTACAAGGTTTACCTTTGAGCTAGGCTAGATCAAGAATCCAGCTAAACAAGGTTTTGAAATGGATATAAATATATTTATGAAACGAGCAATAAGTTTTTGAAAGATCATCATGTTTATTTCATTATTTTAGTCTTTGCCTGTTGTTATGTTGTTAAGTTCATTTTGTTATTTTAGTCTTCTCTGATTGTGAAAGTCAAGTAATGACATATTCATTCTTGTGTTACTAAACTAGTCATGAGGGACAACCTATAGCTACTTGGCCACTGTTGGAATAACTCGTATTTGATGATTTAAAGAGGTGAATGACTAGTTTGGTCATTTCTATTTATGTATCATAATCTTAAGTTGGTCTCAACTTGATCTTTATTAATTAGTTAATTGTTTTTCAGTATTTTAAGGTTGTGTTTATTTGATGTCTTTGGGTGTTTTGGACCAGCATGCATTCTAAGAATCTATGCAATAATGGCTTGCATTGCTAAATTTGATTTGATTGATTTGGATATGGTGGTCTTGCTTTAAGGTTATTGTGTTTAATCTTGTTGTCTTGAGTCCCTTCGTGACCTAGGTAAAAAAACTTATGTCAAGTGGTTATGTGGCACCGTTATTTTCTTGTTATAATTATTTCGATGACTTTGGCTTTGGATTGAGAGGCTCAATATTGAATTAGGGTTGGTGTTGATATGTCAAGGATTTTGTTGAGAATCCATTGAAACCTTCTCTTTTTTGTTTTGGAATGTTGGAACTGTGGACTAAAAAAAACCTACTCACTACCAGATAAAAAGGAAGTTGATCTACTTTTTCTTGGGTTTTTAGAAGTTGTTTATTCAGTTAAGTATTTTGAGCATTGATGGAGGCTATTTTCTTTGCCACCTAAAACTTGGAGACATTAGAAAAATGGAGTTAAGTTTCCATTCCACCACTACCTGAGTTTTGGGGGTAGACGTTATTATCAATGTGTGTAGGAAAGAGTAAGGAAACGTGGTGTTGTGTTGGTTGTCAGACACACATGGGTTTTAGTTTTGGATACTTGTCGTGGATATTAGAAGGTAATAGGGTATGCATTTCTCATAAAAAGTAACTAATGTTATGTTTTTATGGAATGTTTTAGCTACAATGACATTGGGAATCATATGGGAAAATGAGTCCATTTCAATTCTTTTGCATTTAGTTATGCATATTGCTTTCAATGTTATTGCATGGTCAGTTTTTCACTTTGTCCCTTTTATTTTTATGACTAAGCATGAATATGAATTGGGTTTTATTTTTTGGATTTGTTAGGAATATAGAACATAGAGCAATATTAATGAATTAAAGACATAAATAAAATATAGAAAACTCAACATAATAGAGACACATTTTTAATGTGGTTCACCCAACATGGGCTACATCCACATAGAAATAGCCAGTCCTTATTATTTAGTCCAAAAAATGAAGGAAAAAACCTACAATACAACCACTACAATATCCTCTTCACTCACACATAGGATGCCTCCATGATTACAATGCCCTTGTATGAAAGGAGGGTTAGATATTAGGGGAAAAAATGCATAAACATAATTTCTATTATTAGATCTATAACCTAATAGTGAATGGTCCAAATATACTACAAAATTACAATATTTTACAATGTATCTTTAACAAAAAATTTATTCAAGGGTGCTACCCTCGAACACCCACTAGGGGGCTTCCAAGTAGGTCATCACCCCCTAGACCCTCATGGTGATCATAGTGGGGGGGACATTGCCCCCCCACACCCCCTATTAGGAACCAAACATTATAATAAGATCAGGCTCCACCATCCAACAGGATTTAAACCCTATAATGGGGTTTTTCCCTGTAGGTTTCCCACTCAAAATATCATGGTATTATGGTGGTATTTTAATGGAGAAAGCATTGAGTGTGTTAAAAGTTTTGGTTTTGTTTTCTTCATGCTCTTTGAGTTATTTTTAAAGTGTGTTGATCTTTGGAATCTCATTGACATTGTATGGCCCTATCCTTGTGATCTATTTCCTCATCTCATTGATGGTTGGCGTGGTCTAGGTCCACAAATGGGGGCTCATTATGACTGATTTGAAGGTTTTTGCTTCATTTTAGAGGATGGATTTGATCTTAGATGCCTGATTGAAAAATAAAGCATAAAATTTTGTTGTTGTTATTATTATTATTATTATCATCATATTGTTTACTTAATAGGGTTTTATATTGATTCTCGATTTGAGAATCTGTAATGAAATGACTCATTGTAATAATATGTAGACTATTTATAGATCTAAGTAATGATGTCATTTGGTAATATTTATATGGGTTATGGAGTATCGTAATGGATATACTCTATAGCAATTATTCTTGTATATGTTTGACTATTGTATTTGTCATTCTGTCATGATTGAAGAATGTTATGGTTGACTTATTCATTTGTATCAAATGCATACTTATTTATATTTATGGAACTTGGGTTTGTCGACATTGAAAGGTTTTGAAGTATTCTCCTTGGATATTATTCTTAGGTCTTGATACTTTGAACTTGGATTATTTGGATTGGAATGAGAATCTGTGTATGCTCTATTGTGAAATAGATTCATTATTTGTTCTTTACAACTTAATAAGTTATTACTTCTCATTTCAGATTTAATGATGGTGTAGTATATTCATGTTTGCTAAATAGGTTGGATATTGGACTGGTACTATGTTGTATTGGTTAAGGTGCTTGATTATGATTTTATGGTGTTACAAGTTGAATATAGTTACTTTGATTGAATTCTATGTTTCTAATTTGAAAAAGATTATGTGGCTTTTTAGGCTAATCAATTTTTGAGTATAATGATTGGTTTTCAATTAGATCTTAAAGGTATTATTTTCCTATTTATGATAAAAGTTGTAATCGATAAGGTAGTAGTAGTACTTGAATAATAATCATGATCTTAGTTTGATAACATCTACCAGTAATAAAGAGTTTGGTGGTAAGTTGGCTTGTTTTCATATTCATTTTCAAAGGGAATATGAATCTATGTTTATATTCATGATGTGATTTCTCGTTGTATATGACTATAAGGTGTTATATTATTGATTACCTAGTTTTGGGATGATGTTTTTTGTGGTTTTGTGAACTATGAATTGCTTCTAAAATGGGAGCGATGGTGTATATAAATGCTACATTTCATAACCTTCATACCTCAAGGCAATAAGATTCAAGCTTGTAAGGAATAGTTGGTTGAATAAACTCTTAAGAATATTTAGTGTAAACATTCTTTTGTTTAACACTAGTTCTTAACTTAGTTTATGGCATAAATTATTGGGGTGCATTAATTCTCAATTATTTCATTGATTAAATGGAATTACAGTTAAGTTGTAAAGAAAAAATTGAAATACAAGTGTAGGGGTTTTATTCATTGAATAAATTAATAGATATTTAAATGTGATAAGATATTGATAATCAGATTCCTTCGTGATAGTTTTCATAACAATAAAATAATGATGTTTATTCACTATGGTTTGTAATCTTAGATTAAATGGTTATTTGGAAATGTACTCCTATACACTAGTAACTTTGGAGATCTGTGGGGAATCCAACAAATGTAATTTATGGTAGAAGGTTATCTCGATGCAGAAAATCAATGGGTTCCACTCATATTTATTTGGTAATGGACTAGTAAGGTCTAATCTTCATCTTGATGGATATTGTGTTCCATTAAATTTATTAATAAGGATATTGTTGTAACAAAGAATAACCATAGTGGTGGTGATTTACAATGCTAAAGTCTGGAATCTTGTTGTATATTGGCACTTGGAGGCAAATAAGTTGGAAGTGATTTGAGTTTAATATGATCATTCAATTATGCAAATTATAATGCCATTTACATATTATTTATATGTAATAGCTATTGTGGATAATCTAATGGGCTCTATGACCATCAAACTAGGATGTACCAATGAGATATATCAAAAGTTGAGGAGAACATCTTGGCTATTAATCAACTTATCTAAGTTGGTTTTCATGGAATAATGAGTTGACATGCATGTTTACCCTTAGTTGTATTTTATTGAAATTATCTTGATGATTGACATTAATATATAAAGAATGTAATGATTATTATAAGGTGATTTCATGGAAATGAAATCAAGAAATGCGATGACTTTAATATCAAATGTAGAGTGATTTGATCAAGTAGCATTATGTGGTATGAATGTATTATATGAATTATTATGTAAATCTCTATTATGGGTTACATCTTGTAGCTAACATGTTGGATACCATGATTAATAAAGTCATTATTACTCTTAAGTTGAGCTTTACTTAATAATAAATATTTGTATGTTATCTTGCACTTTTGGAAATAAGATGGTTGAGTAAATTCTTATTATTCAGTTTTGGGAACAAATTTGACCATATTGTATTTTGGAAGGCATCTTAGGAAAATTCCTTATTGTTAGTATTAGTTGTGCACTACACTTCTGTAAAGTATGAAATATTTATAAATGAGTCTTATTCAATCAATATTTTGAGAAAATATGACTCACATGAATATGTATTCTAGTCAGAATTTAGAAGAGTATGAAAGTACCCTTATACCTCTCAAACCTAATATATAGCGAGGGATGAATCATTTATTATAAGGTATACTCAAGAAGACCCATTTATATATAGCGAGGGATGAATCATTTATATATAGCGAGGGATGAATCATTTATTATAAGGTTTTATAATTTTACTAACCCTTCTTTCAAAATTTATTAAGAATAATTCCTCTATTAGTAGAGTAATGTTTTTGTTTTAAAAAAATTGGGTTTGTGATGGATTAACTCAATCAATGATGGAGTTAGTGTTAATTGAGCCCTAAATCACATCATATACACCCAATTTATAGGTTCACAAGGCTCAAATTGGGCCAAATTATGCCCACAATTGAACTGATCAAGTGATTAGTTCAATCAATTACAAAATTGGCACAAATTAAGTTCTAAATTACATCACATATTCCCAAATAGATTCACAAGGCTCAAATTAGTTAAAGTGGATTCATGATTGAAGAAATTGAGTGATCGGATCAATTAGTGAATAAAATGGGGATAATTGAGGTTTAAAATCATATTGTATATGCCCAATTTATAGGTTTATGGGAATAAAATTGGCCTAAAGTGCACCCATGATTGAACAAATCAAGTAATCATTCAATCAGTGAAGAAATTGGGATGAGCTAAGCCCCAAAGTGTAGTATATGCCCAATTATGTTCACGGGGATAAAATTGGCCCAAAATGTGCTTGAGATTGAACCAAAAGAGTGATGAAATTAAAATGGGGTAATTCATCCCCAAATTACATTATAAAGGCCAATATATAAGTTCACATGTCTCAAATTGGTCCAAGGTGCATTAAGGATTTAACCAATTGAGTGATTTGTTTGAATATAGAAAAAAATAGGGAAAATTGGCCCCAAATTACATCATATATACCCACTTGAGTTCATGGGACTCAAATTCATGTAAAGTGCATATGTGATTAAAGTAATCAAGTGATTGATTCAATCAATGATGAAATTAGGTGAATTGAGCACCAAAACACATTGTTATATGCACCCAATTAGATCGACGGGGCACAAATTGGTCCAAATGATGCCCATGATTGAATTAATTGAGTGATTGGTTCAATCAATGAAATAAATGGGGTGAACTGATCCCTAAATTGCATTGTATATGCCCAACTAGGCTCATGGGGCTCTAATTGGGCCAAAGTGTGTTTGTAATTTAACCAATATAATGAGTGGTTCAACCAATGATGAAATTGGGATCAATTTAGTCCCAAATCACATCATATACACCAAATTTATAGTTTCATGGGGTTCAAATTGTATGCATTGTTGATTTAAATGAGTGATTAGTTCAATCAATGACAAAATCAGGGTGAATCAAGACAAAATTTGCATCATATACCCCCAATTACATTCACGGGGATATAATCAACCAAAAATGCATTTGTGATTTAAAAAATCAAGTGATTGGCTCAATTAGTGATGAAATTGGGACTAATTGATATTCAAATCACATCGTATACACTCTGTTTATAGGTTCACAAGGTTTAAAATAGCCTAAAGTGTGCCTATGACTGAACCAATCAATTGATTGGAAAAATTAGTAATGAAACTAGGGTGAATTGAGAATTCAATCACATCACATATGCCCAATTATATTCATATAGCACAAATTGTCCCAAATTATGTATGTGATTTAATCAATCGAGAGATTAGCTCAATTTGTGATGAAATTAAGGCCAATTGAGCCCCAAATTGCTTCGTATATGCCCGTATTATAGGTTTATGGGGCTGAAATTAGCCCAAAGTTCACCGATGATTAAACCAAATTAATTTTTTGTTAAATTAATGATGAGATATTGGCCAATTGATCCCCAAAGTTACATCATATATGCCCATTTAAGTTCACAAGGCTAAAATTGGCCCAAAGTGCATCCGTGATTGAACTAGTCAAATGATTGGTTCAAAGAGTGACAAAATTGAGGTGAATTAAGCCCCAAATCACAATGTTATATATACCTAATCATATCCATGGGGTTCAATTTGGCCCAAAACTCACCCATGATTGAACCAATTATGTGATTAGTTCAATCAATGATGAATTCGAGGCTAATTGAGTGCTAAATAACATTGTATATGCACAATTAGGTTCAAAAGGCTCAAATACATCTGGGATTTAACCAATAAAATGATTGGTTAAATAAATAATGAAATTAGTGCCAATTGAAACTCAAATCACATCATGTACACCCAAGTAGATTCACAAGCTCAAATTGGCTTAAAATGCATTCGTGAAAGAAACTTTTTACGGGATATGACAATAGTGATTTTGAAGAAAAATAATTTGAAAAAAATGAATATGCCATACTAAAAATTCATAAAGTATTTCCATTAATACAAGTGGATCCAAATAAAAATGAGGGTTTTACTTCCAATGTTATGTGGTCATCATGGCCTAAAAAAATTGAGGAAATGGCTTATATGACTTTGATTGAGTATTATGGCCCATCATTCATATTCAATTTCAATAAAGGGGTAGTTTTTAATAAGTAATGAGGGTTGGAGGGTCCTTCACCTATTTTATTAAATGAAATAAATAACATTACAATGTCTATTACAAGACGTAACTAGAATACCAAACACTAGCTAAAACCAACATAAACCTTGAAGGGTAAAATGACCAACAAAGGGTGAAAACCAACCTAACCAAAAACACCCCTAAGGGCAACACAAGCAAAAATGACCCCTATAAGGTTAAGCTAAGACACCTTGGGAACTACTGCACATCAAAAAATAACATGCCTATGACCACCCATGCACATCTAAAACACACCCATAACCTCAATAATGAACTTAAACCCCTCCCTTGCCATATCCATTGTGAGAGTAGAGTGTCCTAGAGGATGGTTCATGGACAAAATGTTCTTACTTCTTCCTCCTCAGTACCATCTAGTCCTCTCATCCATGCAATTTCCCTGAATTTTCACTAGGAGTGGAATATTAGACTGGGGGATGGCCAATTTTTTTGGTTAAACGTGCATTAGAATCCACATTGGCCCTAAAAGAGAGGACACCAACAACCTCTGGATTCTTCTCCTTAGAAATATTTTAGTTGTCCAAAGGGGTTGAAACTACCTCTTGTGGCTTGGGGACCTTGATATCAATTATTTAAGTAGGAACCTCCTCTTCTATTCCCTATGAAGTAGAAGTTTTGGTAGTGCCAACTAAAAGATGATTGGGAAGGGCATACTTCCACCATGATGAATCCACCTTTCACATGAAACTTAGAAAATTATCAACCAAATTTCATGTCTCAAAAAATGTATAATAATAAAAAGGCAACCCCTCATAGTTAAGGGTTTGAGACCATCAATGATTTTTGAGTTTTAGTTCGATAGTAGCTAGGAAGTCATGAGAAATGTCCATATAGACAAGAATACAAGTGAAAGTAGTGTGAGCATATTTCAAGGTATCTGTGTCCACTAAAAACATCACACCTAATGCATTCCCAATAGACAAGAAATATGAATTAGACAAGAACTAAAGGGGAAGGTTCTATATTTGAACCTAGATAGGCTAGGTACTAAGTGATTTTATTATAGGGTTAAAATATGAGAACCAAGGCTTCATAATGAGAAAGGTTAACCCTAGGTCCAAAAACTATCTTGGAAAATCTTATTCTAGTCTTCAAAAATATTGAATATTATGATAAAACCCCCTTACACAGGGATAAATATCCAATGACCTTCCATTCATGGCCACTAAGAATATGAAATCCACTTTTGGAAAAAAGCCAAGGTAGGCCAAAAGAGGTCAAACCTATAGATATATCCCATAGCCATGAACCATTCCTCATTATCAAGAACTTACTTGAGCACCTCATCCCCAAAAGTTGACATAATGGTCTTTACTTATACCAAAGGTTATGCAACTAGTTTCTATGCCCATTTTGGTCAAGTTATTGTTGTATTGAAAGACCCAACTATTGTTGTCCTTCCCAACCCTGCCCAACATGGTCACTTTTTGTGAGATGCAATTGTACCAATAGTTTTGATTCTAAGTGTTGATGTCAACCCACATCCATCTATCACCTCTATTGATACATTGATTTGTTTTGATCCTGTCAGCCCACCATTAGGCTTCCCAACACTATCTACAAGCACTACCACCACTCCATCTCCATTTGTCATTGTATTTCTTGTCCCCTTTATGCTTTTAGTCATTTGACAACCAAATTGGTTAAAAACCCATATCATGGGAGCTCTGTTCAACATCACCATAACATATTTTATTTGAATCTATATTGGTCTCATGCAATTGAAATGGGTAGTTTCTTACTTAAAGTGGAACTGCACCATTTTTGACACAACGCCTTTTATTTTTGATTTTCTATTACCCTAGTTTGTGTGGTTGGAGGTTATGCTTACACTTAATTGTTATAAACATAGGTTTTTATAAGGTTTTCTTTTAACTATAATTACTTCACTCCAACTTTCATATTTTTTGTGTACTAATATAAGAGCAACTATCACAATTTACTCATTTCCATTTTCATCATTTTACATTCTCTTTCCTTTTCTATAAGTGTTTGTGTTTGAAAGAATAAGTGACAACTACAATTGATTATTAGTTGTTGAATGAAGAAAATTAAATGAATAGAGTTTCTCTTAGTTTCTTTTAATGGACATGAATTTTAATGGTTAATATTAAGGTTTATGCTTTTGAAAAGTATGGAAAGCTTAACTTTCAATTTAATTCAGATGTGAGGGTTTTAATACCATCTATTAAAAGTTATTTTCATGATATAAATTGAAATGTCATCAAGTTTGTAATGCAAAAAAATACATTTGATTTAATAAAATGAAATGCAATAATTAAAAATCTATATCTAAGGTAAAAAGAAAAAAAATTGAACAAATTTGGAAAACATACAAATTGAGTGATTTTGACATAAATGTTGATATAATGTCCATCACCTAAGGTAAATGTTGACATAATGCATGTCACTCCAGGAAAAATTGCTAAATTTAGAGCACTGTTCTCTTCTAGATTTAGTGTTAGTCTAGGTCTAATGCAAAACTAAAAAATTTGATGCAAAACTACATCAAATATTACAACATAAATATGAAATTTTGACATAAAAAGTGTTGTAAATTCTTAAAAGTCTACTAGTGTCTCCCCTTCAAGGGTCGTCAACATGACTCATTATCTTATGGTTCAAATTCAAACACCTTTTTCAACCTCAATGTTGTGTTCCTAGACACAACATATTTTATCCTATAATTTAAATGAGTGACTTTGTTATAAATCTCATATTTGGTCAAATAATGTCATTTAAGTAAATAATAGTGTTAAGTAAGTAACTGACAATGGCAAACAAATTACTTTAGAAGCTACTACTAGATTCACTGTATGTAGTCAAAAGTGGTATGTTGGTAGCTTATTATATGGTGTTGTCTTACCTCAAGGTTTGATCTTATGAGCATGTTGGGTTATTATGTTTTTGAGTTGTGAGATATCTCTTTTATTATCGAGCCAAAAACATGAATCAGACCAGAACTGAAGGGGAAGGTGTTATATTCGAACCCAGATGGGCAAGGTGCTAAGTGATTTTGTAACAAGGTTAAAAGATAGGAACCAAGGATTCATAATGAGAAAGGGTTGATCCCAGGTCTAAAATATATATTTGAAAATTTTATTCTTGTCTTTAAAAATATCAAACACCATGATAAAACCCCCTTACATAGGGATAAATATCTAAACAACCTTTTATCAATGACCACTAAGAATATGAAATCTATTTGTGGAGAGAGTCCAAGGTATGCCAAAAGCAATCAAACTTGTAGATAACTCCCCTAGCCACAAACCATTCCTTATTATTGAACACTTCCTTGAACACCTCATCCCCAAAGAAAGTTATGCAACCGGTTTCTATGCCCACTTTGGTTAGGTTACAGTTTTAGTGAAATACCTAACTACTATCATCCTTCCCAACCTTGCCTAACATGGTCAATTTTTTTGAGATGCAACCATACCCATAGTTTTGATTCCAAGTGTTGATGTCACCCCATAATCATCTATCACCTTTATTGATATGCTGCCTAGTTTTGATCCTATCTGCCCACCACTAGGCTTCCCAACACTATCTGCAAGCACTACCATCACTCCATCTCCATTTGTCATTATCTTTCTTGTCCCCTCTGTGCTTGCACTTGCTTGGCAACCAAATTGGTTAAAAACCCTAATCATGGGAGCTCTGTTCAACATCACCATAGCATATTCTATTAGAATCTATATTGGTCTCATGGCATTGAAAGGGGTAGTTTCTTACTTAAAGTGGATTTTCACCATTTTGGACACAACACCTTTTGTTTCTAATCTTCTATTACCCTAATTTGTGTTGTTGGAGGTTATGCTTACACTTATTTGTCCAAAACATTATTTTTTATTTGGCATATGTCTAAGTTTTGATTCTTAGATTTTCTTTGAACTATAATTACTACACCCTAGCATTCATAATTTTTGTGTACTAATATTAGAGCAAGTATCACAATTTACTCATTTCCTTTTTCATCATTTTCCATTCTCTTTCCTTTTCTATAAGTGTTTGTTGTTGAAAGAATTAGTGCCAACTGCAATTGATTATTGGTTGTTGAATGAATAAAATTAAATGAATAGAGTTTCTATTAGTTTCTTTTAATGGAATTGAATTTTAATGGTTAATCTTAAGGTTTATTCTTTCAAAAATTATGGAAAGCTTAACTTTCAATTTAATTCAAATGCGAGGGTTTTAATACCATTTATTAAAATTTATTTTCATGATATAAATTGAAATACCATCAAATTTTTAATGCAAAAAATACATTTGATTTAATAAACTGAAATGCAATAATTAAAAATCTATTTTTGAGGTAAAAAGTAAAAAATTAAACAAATTTGGAAAACATACAAATTGAATGATTTTGACATACATATTGATGCAATGTCCATCACCTAAGGCAAATTTTGACATAACACATGTCACTCTAGGAAAAATCACTGATTTTAGAGCACTTTTATTTCTAGATTTAGTGCTAGTCTAGCTCTAACGCAAAGCCAAAAAATTGATGCAAAACTACATCAAATATTACAACATAAATATGAATTTTTGACACAAAAAGTGTTGTAAATTCTTAAAAATATACTAGTGTCGTCCCCTCAAGAGTCATCAACACGACTCATTATTTTATGGTTCAACTTCAAACTCCTTTCTTCAACCTCAATGTTGTGTTCATAAACATAACACATTTTATCCTATAATATAAATGAGTTGCTTTATTATAAATCTCATATTTGGTCGAATAATGTTATTTAATTAAATAGTAGTGCTAAGTAAGTAGCTTACAATGGCAAACAAATTACTTTAGAATCTACTACTAGATTCATTGTATGAATTCAAAAGTGGTATGTAGGTAGCTTATGTGGGAATCCATTCACTTGTTGTAAATAAGGAGTTTCACTTATCATTGGTAATCAAGAAGAGTATTGTATGTGTGGACTAGTTCCTTCCAAGAAGGAACATTGTATGGTGTTGTCCTACCTCAAGGTTTTATCTATTTTAGGAGCATGTTGGGTTATTATGTTTTTGAGTTGTGATATATCTCTTCTATTATTTGCATGATTTATATTATTTAGTACATGTTCATAACATTTGGTATCAAAGAAATGATTTGGGAAATTGTGTGATTTTGTAAATTTATTTTCAAGAATAAGGTGAACATGTTACAAAGGGTTGTTTTCCTCACACAAGTTTGATTGAGGTAATTTTTATGTGGATAGAAATAGATTTTCAAGAGCTTTTCGAAAAGTAGTCACACTAAGGATTATGAGAAATATCAAGGGATGTGTGTGTGTGCGTGCGTGCAAAGTTGATCTTATGAACTTGGGTTTAGATTTATAGGGCAAAAAATGGTCATATATTTCAGATGCAATAAATTTATATTGAGACATCAGGTTGGGGTAAACTATTTTTTTGTTGGAAAGTAGAGTTCAAGGTGTTTCTAATAAGTACAAGTTCATAAATTTTAAATTTATATTTTGGGGTATACATCAAGTTGTTGTTATTGAATCATCTACAAAAACAAAAAATTCATAGTATCATGAATTTGTATGAGCATATCTTTTGGGTCAGGTTCTGATTGAGGTGTCTTTTTTGCATTAAAAATAGAGTTTGAAAGATTTAAAATGAGTGGTAGTTCATTTATTTGCATTAAGTATTGAGATAGAGACTTTGCAAATGGACATTATTTTTAGCTTCAAAACCCTAGTTTAAAAGAAATGATAGAAAAAATTGAAGTAAAAAAATACTAGGGAAGAAGTAATCAAAGGAAGGCTAAATGCAATTGATAATGCCTTTAACAAAATTAATGTTCGTTTAACATTGATAATGGAATATGAAAAAGAAATAGAGGAATGGATAGATTTGGAGCATAACTATATTGAATGTTATGAATATTTCTTTCAATTGGATGAGGATATTATTGAGGATATGAGGGTCTCATAATTTATATTTTGAGTCTCATTTTATTTATAGTAAATATTCCAATGAGGGAATTGCAGTTGTGGAAAGAGAAGTTGAAGTAAAATGATTATGGATAGTCATGAGCATGTAATGGAGGAAATTATTCAGCATGATTCTTCTCCCTTGGATATGTTTGAAGACAATGATGATTTATTTTGTCTTCTCTCACTTGGATCTTTGGCACAACCTTTTGATATAGTAATCTCTATCACCAAATCTCTCTTTTTACATGTATATGGATGAATATTATGATAACATGTTACAAATGGTTCATGATGTCTTGGTGGAGCCATGCATAGATCCATATGAATTCTTGAGCATTTACATTCGAGTTCATTAAACAAGTTCATTAGAATAAACCATTACCAAAGATTCTACTTATTCAAATTGGTACATACGATCATCTTAAAACAAAGAAAAAAAAGTGGAAGAAGAAGAAAAAGATGCATGAACGAGCTTCAATTTGGTCAACAAGATCTAGGGACAAAGTTTCCCAAGGGGAAGGGTGTGTGAAAAAGTGGAAGAAGAAGAAGAAGACACATGGGTGAGCTTCAATGTGGACATCGATCTTTAGGGGCAAAGCTTCCCAAGGGGGAGAGAATGTTGTATTCTTAAACACAATATATTTTATCCTATAATGTAAATTATTATTATTTTTTATAAATTTTATAATTAGTTAAATCATACTATTTACGTAAGTAGTGATGTTACATAAGTAATTAATAATTGTACGTAGCTTAATTTAAATGGTACTAGTAGATTCATCATATCTAGTCATAAGTGGTATGTAGCTAGCTTGCGTGAGAATCTATTCACTTGTTATACAAAAGGATTTACTCTTCTCAATAGTAGTCAAGAAGAGTATTGTATATGTGGAGTGACTTTTTCTAATGAGAAGCATTGTGGAGTGGTTCTTTATAATAAGGAGCATTGTATGGTGTTTCCCTCCCTCAAGACTTTGATCTATTTTACAAGTATATCTGGTTATCATATTTATGATATTTGAGATCTCTTTTCTATTATTCGTAAGCATTTTTTTTATGTAGGTTTCTAATGCATTATGAAATCCATGGTAAATTTTATTTCCTCTTTCAAGGAAATCAAGGCTCTCCATGAGATCTTATTCATTATGAGGATCAACTATGTTTATCTCTATTCATCATAGAGATGACCTAACATATTAATGGCCTCCTCAATATTCGTTGGTACAACTCTTTGTTTCATGGTTCAACTTCAAACTTGTTTTTTCAACCTCAATGTTAGAGGTGAAAACAAACCCACTATTCTACTCAATAGACATGAATTGTAAAAATAAATATCTCAATAACTTAGTTCTTACATCTTATTTCTTTTTCTTGCATGGAATGTACTTTCCTTGCAATCCCATCAACCTATTATGGATACTATTGGAGAATAATATGTACACTCAGATTCATAATCACCTTCTAACCTTAATCTTATTAAAAAAAATTTACAAACAAGTGTTGTAATGTGGCTTAAGTACCTACTTATTGAGAGGTTGTGAATTCTTATTGACAAATCTAGAGTGGTTTGTATGCAACAATTTCTTTTTGATAAGTATGATACTAATAGAACTTGTACACAATAAAATCATCTTATTTATTTAGATTGATTACCGTCTCGATTACAATGAGTTCAACATATAGACAAATATGTTTTAGGTGTAAAGGCAATCTATACAAACTTTTCGAGCATCCTCTCAGTCCATGCAACAACGGAAAAATATTAAGTAGGTTATTCTAAACCAATATGAAAAACATATACATATAATTTTGAAATTAGGTTTTAATTCTAACTTCATTGGCTATTAAATGAGGAAAGATGACTATCCTCATTACAAAATGTAAAAAAAAATATGATTTCATTGAATTTCAAGAGTTCACAACTTTAAGACATAGTAAAGCAATAGGAGTTGCTATTTAAAATATAATTAAAAAAGTCCAACAATAAATTATGATAACATCAGGGATAATTAAGCTTCCATGATATTTGTCAGGGCCTTTAACAATGCACACTATAAAATATATCACTCCAATAATTCTATTAATTCGTCAACTAGGTAAATCAATGTAATACAATGTGTCGCTATCATGAATTTTAATGTTACAATGATACTTTCTAAATAATTGTATATGCTCAATATATTCATATGAATAATGAATGTTAGATTTATTACAATTAATTGCAATATTCATTGAACAATAAATAGCCCTTGAATTGATCTTAGATGCTTAAACACACTTAGATGCTTATGTATTTATGAACATCTTGAATTTAGATTTAGACCATATTAGCGTGCAAAAGGACATTACAATGATCATAAAGTGAAAAAGAAAGGACAAAGAACACATCTACATAAATCAAATTTTTTTGAAGTCAATAATAAGTACAACTATTTCATTTTTTATATTGTATATTTACACATTCAAATAAAAACAATCTTTTAAGATTATATATATATATATATATATGAGATTTACACATTTAAACTACGTCAAAGGTTTGAATACATCCCTAACTTAAAAAACCTCTCTTAATAGATACATATTTTCTTGATCATATGTTTTTTTTAATTTTTTGGGTTTGTTAAGGTTGCTCTTTGCACTCCCAATGCTTTATAATTTTTTAATCTGTTAGATTAATTTTGATTTGTAAGTAAGATAATGTGCAAATCATACACACCAAACTAATCAAAGTTGTAGAAATTTATAAACCTTAAATCGAACATATTAATTGTAACATCTTTTATAGAATAATTAAAATTAAAAAGGACACTAATTAAAAACACAATAAAAAAGACACGATAATTTTAAATGAAATGTTAATTTAAAAATACATATAGGTGCTCGAGATTTTATGGATATGTTAAACATACATTTGAATGTGGATTTTGAGGATTTGCGATATATATATTAAGTTTAATAAATAATAAAATTTATCAAAAAAATTAATTTTGTCTTCGTCATCTTCTTCTCAATTAAAATATATATTTTTATTTTTATAAATATAATATATAATAAATTAATCTTAAAACTTTAAAAAGTTTTACACATTAAAAAAATTAGACTTTGACAAAAAGATAATTTAAAAAAAAAAAAACTATTTTATTTTAATTAATCTATCGAGTCAACCTGATAGAAAAATGAAATACCAACAATCACCAACCCACCTGCAAACTAATAAACTCCCATTCTCTTCTCGACTACGTGCTCGAAATGGTGGTAATGGAAGCCCATGCTTTCAAGTACAGTAAATATACTATTATACGAATTGCAGGGTGGCTTGTTTCCCAAACAAAAATATTTTATGTTACATCCGATTTATTGGTGTTAGGTTGTGGAGTTAAAAGCTTCACTGATGCAGACATGGAGGAGGTTGCTGAGTTCCAGGGATACCGGCGTCGGCAGCGCAACCGATATCGGTCATCTTCAGTGCAAAGAGCAACCGACATCGACAGGTGTCGGCCGACGTCGGTCACCTCCAATCAGAGAGCGACCGACGTCGGTCCCCTGTGCGGTTTCAGAATTGTTCGTTGCACGAACAGTTAATTTGTTGAACTGATTGTTTGCATGTAAAAGACTATTTTGAGTCTTAAACTGCGTGTCTAATTATTGTAAATTAGAAGTCTAAGTTATTATTTAGTATGGGATCTATTTATAAACCCATTGGCATGTATTGTAATAAGAGCAATAGAGGAAAGCAAGGTAGATCCTTCCAATTGTAAGAACATGGTGATCTGCAGGTTGTTGCAAGATCAGGGAGAAGTTTTACATGGGAAGTAAGATCATTTGAGTTGCAAGTTCATGGGAGATCTACTTGAAGTACTTTGAGTACTTGTATACTGGTAGTGTTATTACTGACTGGTTGGAGGTGAACAACAACTCTATGTTTGAGTTGTGTGTTGGGACCGTTTTTGGTAGGAGAGTGAACTCTTGAGGGAAAGGGATCTGTACATTGGAGAGGTGTGGAAGATTGTGGCATCTTCATTGTATTTCCTTCTGGCATGAGTATTAATACAAGATTGTGTATTATCTCTCATATTCTGTGTCATTTATGAATTCTAGTTACTTGTTAATTCTGGTATGATTTCGTGTTTAGTTGCTTATACAAGGTAATCATATTGTACTCTTATTGAGGAACCCATGTGTTGCCCGTCTGCAATTTCAACTTCATTTTCCTTTTGCCAACCATTTGACAAGGCTTACCATCCCCTACATAAATTTTTCCAAAGTCTCCCTGGACATACTCGTGAAAAAATTCCCTATTTGGGGATGTATGGAAAGAGGCACCATAATCTAAAACTCAAGATTCTACTTTATCCAAAGAACATACCAGAGCATCATATGCAACAATACCTGCAATAATACCTGCAACCTCTGCTTCTTCAGTTCCTTCTTGCTGATCTTCAACTAACTAACAATCTTTCTTTACATGCCTTTTCTTTTCACAATTCCAGCAGATTTTCCTACCGGGTCTGGATCTAGATCTCCTGCCTATTTTTGGCCTTGATTTCCCTTGCTCGATCTTCTTTCTTTGCCTTCCCCTGCTTTCAATACTCAAAGCATTCCCTAATGATTCCCCTGTACTTTTTCTGCAAATTTTTTTATTCAAGATTACACTAAAAACATCATCCACTTTTAAGATATTTGAAGCAGACACAGTATTACTAACTGCCATTACCAAACTATCACAACTTTCAAGTAATAAGCATAAGATTAAGAGAGCCTTAGTTTCATCATCAAAAACAATATTGACTGAAACTAACTGATTTACTAATCTATGGAAATCACTAAGATGACTATGTACCGATCCACCTTCCTGCATTTGCAAATTAAATAATTGCTTCATAAGAAATACCTTATTCGACGCTGAGGGTTTTTCATATAAATTTGCCAAAAATTCCATCAACTCTACCGTTGTCTTACCTTGTGATAAGTTGGAAATCACAGACGATGCAAGGCTCAACTTTATAGATCCCAGAGCCTTCCGATCAAGAACATTCAATTCTTCATCCTTCATATCCGTGAGCTTGCATGCAACCCCACCCAACGGTAAGTACAAATCTTTCTAATACAGATAATATTCTATCTGCATCTTTCATAATTGATAATTCTTGCCATTAAACTTCTCCATTCCTAGCTTACTTTCTTCTGCCATTGCTATACTCCCACTCAAACAGAAACTCTTGTGAGTGACCTGTAATCAACAAACACTAACCAGATCTGATACAACATGTTAGTAACTCAACCAAAAGCTTTGATACCACTTGTCAGTGTCCAACTCCTCAATAAGAGTACAATATGATTACCTTGTATAAGCAACTAAACACGAAATTATACCAGAATTAACAAGTAACTAGAATTCACAAATGACACAGAATATGATAGACTACACAATCTTGTATTAATACTCATGCTAGAAGGAAATACAATGAAGATGCCACAATCTTCCACACCTCTCAGATGTACAAATCTCTTTTCCTCAAGAGTTCACTCTCCTACCAAAAATGGTCCCAACACACAACTCAAACACAGAGTTGTTGTTCACCTCCAACCAGTCAGTAATAACACTGCCAGTACGCAAGTACTCAAAATACTTCAAGTAGATCTCCCATGAACTTGCAACAACCTGCAACTCAAATGATCTTACTTACCATGTAGAACTTCTCCCTGATCTTGCAACAACTTGCAGATCACCATGTTCTTACAATTGGAAGGATCTACCTTGCCTTCCTCTATTGCTCTTATTACAATACATGCCATGGGTCTATAAATAGATCCTATACTAAACAATAACTTAGACTTCTAATTTACAATAATTAGACACGCAGCTCAAGACTCAAAATAGCCTTTTACATGCAAACAATCGGTTCAACAAACTAACTGTTCGTGCAACGAACAGTTCTGGAATCGCACAGGCGACCGATGTCAGTTGCTCTCTGACTGGAGGTGACCGACGTTGGCCGACTCCTGCCGATGTCGGTTGCCCTTTGCATTGAAGATGACCGATGTCGGTTGCGCTGTCGACGCCAGTATCCCTGGAACTCAGCGACCTCCTCCATGTCTGCATCAGTGAAGCTTTTAGCTCCACAACCTAACAATCTCTCACTTGGAGATAAACAGCGGCAACTGTACCTGTACTTGTACATCATCTAGTTTGTTTCCTGGCTTTGTATCCCTCTTCAAGATCACTCTTGAAGACCAACCACCACAAATCCTGTGGGGCACCCCCTGTCATCCAAATCACCTGCTACATCCGCATCTACAAACTCATGTAGAAAAGAACTTGACCCTGCATAGCATGTGCACCTTCTACTGGTCTCTCTCAGATATCTGAGAATCCACTGAACTGCCCTCCAGTGCTTCTTTCTCGAATTGGCTCCAAACTTGCTGACAACTCCCACTGCTTGAGAAATCTCAGGGTTAGTACACATGTACTCAACCTCATCATGTGAATTCTAGTTACTTGTTAATTCCAGTATAATCTTGTGTTTAGTTGCTTATACAAAGTAATCATATTGTACTCTTATTGAAGAGTTGGATCCTAACAATTAGGTGGTCCCGGAATTCCATTTTCCCTCGACTATCAAATGCACCCGTCGGCAGAATCGCAGAGGCCTTCATTTTCCAATTAGATGTGCTGCCATTGTTATCATAACATCGGTTCGGTAAAAGAAAGGGTCGCTCGTGACATTAAATAAAGAACTTGCCAAAGCACACGAATCCCTGTTTTCGGATCTACACGTCGATTAAATTCGGTCAATCTGCATTGAAGAGAGAAATGCGTTGTCTGTAAATTAGAAATACCTGCAAATCAGGCAAACCATTCCATTGAATGAACATTCATTACTCCAATGTAGTCTCTCCCATCAGAGATCGGTGGAATTCCACCAACCAGACGGACCAAATTTATCAGCACATTTATAGTTCGATGGACGGGACTCTTAATTATTGGGTTGGGGTAGTTGCCGCATGACTGTGCGTGTAACCATTTTAGTTGACGGAACGGTTGAAACTCATCTCTCTCTTTATATCGGTCATTCACATATGTGACAAGGCAAAGCAGCCTATTTAAATCGAGGTACCCTTGGTATCAGAATCAGTATCACTTCTGTTTTATCAGAATTGGCTTGGTTTCCTGGACAAGATGGGGTTCTTTACGAGTTTGATTGTTTTCATAGTATGTTTTTCACGTCCTTAAGGTTCTATTTGGTTCAATCTTGCTTACTTTTACTGATATTTTTGGTTTTCGTTGTTGACAGTCGGTGGTGGCGACACAAGCGGTGAATTTGCAGGGTGAATCAGTGTCTCCGAGTGTTACATACTGGCATGAGAAGTTGCCCATGACAGCCATTCCTGACACTCTGAGGGAACTTATTTCAGCCGAGGATGAGAAAGTTGCAGTCAGCGTTGGGAAGGGAGGAGTGAATGTGGGCGTAGGTAAGCCTCCAACGAAGGCGGGGAAGCCTGCTCCGAAGCCCCAGCCGAAACCTGCTCCAAAAGGCAAAGGTGTTGGGGTTTCTGTGAAACCCCCTGTTAAAGGCCAAGGAGGAGGAGGGGTCTCTGTGGGGACACCTGGCAAAGGGGTCGGGGTACACGTCGGCACCAAGAGTCCGTACGACTATAACTACGCTGCGGATGCGCAAATGGTGGCGGATCCTTCTCTCTCGATGTTTTTGCTGGAGAAAGATCTACACAGCGGTACCAAAGTGTCTCTGCAGCTGATGCAGAGAAGCATTCCGAACAGTGAGAAGACATATTTCATTCCACGGCGCGTAGCGGATGAAATCCCTTTCTCCTCTGACAAGCTCTCTGTAGCGATGGAGGAGTTGGACGTGGAACAAGGTTCAGACACCGCTGTTGCGATGAAGGAGACGTTGCAAGACTGCGAGAGTCCTGCCATTAAAGGGGAAAGCAAATACTGCGCAACCTCGCTGGAATCCATGATCGACTACACCACGTCTAAGCTCGGAACAAATCACGTTAATGTTTTGGTGACAGAGGTTCCGAAGAGTTCGAAATCGGTGAAGCAGCAGTATTCGATAACCGGAATTCGACATGAAAGCAAATCGGGAGGGAAGTCGGTGGTGTGCCACAGGGAGAGGTATGCGTATGCGGTGTATCTGTGCCACGAATCGAAGGACACGAAGACGGTGCAAGTTTCGCTGAGGGGTGAAGATGGCAGCGGTGCAGAGGCAGTGGCAGTGTGCCACGCAGACACCAGTGCTTGGAATCCCAAACACGTGGCATTCCAGGTGTTGAATGTGAAGCCAGGTGGTGCAGCAGTTTGCCATTTCATTCCTCAGGACCACATCGTGTGGCTGCCAGCCAACTAGTCTTCCTCTATTGATTTGCATGCCTTGTTACTTATAGTCCTACTTACTTAGCTAAGACATGTTAGTTAAATAAGTTTGTTGGTGTAAAGGGTAGAAGCCATAATTATGTGATTACTAAGAAGGGCTCTCTTTTATGTGGATAAAGGATCACTCCGCCCTTGATTGTTGAATATATATATATATATATATATATATATACACATACTGCTTATTTAAAAAAATATATATATATAGTGTAATACGGACCCATGTAATACGGACCTATGATTGTTGTGAATATATATATATTGTGCTTATTTTTATGAAAAAAATATTGCAACAAAGGATCATAACTCTCTATCACCTATGGTATTTATGAATCATTGATTTTAATAACGTCCAAGGAGATCAAGCAATTTATCATGTTCGTCAGTTTTGTCCAGAAAAATATATGAGACCAAACAATCTATCTTACTAAAACCCATCTATTATATTTGCAAGTTTTGTAAGAAAAAAATATCAAAGATCAAGCAATTTATTTTACCAAATTCATTTCATCAAAATATGTGATGTTTATAAATTTTGTAAGAAAAAATAGGAGATTAAGTAATGTTTTTTTTATAAATTTTATTTTACCAAATTCATTTTATCAAAATATGTAATGTTTATAAATTTAGTAAGAAAAAATAAGAGATTAAGTAATGTTTTTTTATCAAGTTTATAAATTTTGTAAAATCATTTTTGAAATAATTGATATTTTATTAAAGTTCATTTTAAAATAATTGATGTTTCATTCAATTTATAAAATTGATTAAATAGGAGATTAAGTAATGTTTCTTTTATAAATTTTATTTTACCAAATTCATTTTATCAAAATATGTAATGTTTATAAATTTAGTAAGAAAAAATAAGAGATTAAGTAATGTTTTTTTATCAAGTTTATAGATTTTGTAAAATCTTTTTTGAAATAATTGATATTTTATTAAAGTTCATTTTAAAATAATTGATGTTTCATTAAATTTATAAAATTGATTATGACAAGACTAAGCAATCTATCTTATCACATTTTTAAATTTTGTAAGAAAAATTTAAAATAATTGATGTTTTAATAAGTTTTATCTTAAAATTATTGTAAAATCATTTTTCAAATAATGGATATTTTATTAAAATTTATTTTAAAATTATTGTAAAATCATTTTTCAAATAATTGATATTTTATTAAAGCTTATTTTAAAATAATTGATGTTTCATTAAATTTACAAAATTGATTATGATAAGATTAAGCAATATATCTTATCACATTTGTAAATTTTGTAAGAAAAATTATCTTTAAAATAATTGATGTTTTAATAAGTTTTATTTTAAAATTATTGATGTCTCATTAAATTTATAAAATGTTTGCGATTATGATTAGACCAAGCAATCTATTTTATTAAGTTTGTAAATTTTGTAAGAAAAATCATCTTTAAAATAATTGATGTTTTAACAAGTTTATCTTAAAATAACTGATGTCTCATTAAATTTATAAAATGTTCGTGACTATGATGAGACCAAACAATCTATCTTATCAAGTTTGTAAGTTTTGTAAGAAAAATTCATCTTTGAAATTGTATACATTTAAATTTACTCGCCTTAATCATTTAATTAACCTAACTAATTATTTTGACTAATTTTGTTTAAATTAAATAACCTTTTTCTTAATTAATAATCTAATCATCCTCCTTATATATTTCTCACACTATAGTAACCTTTCTACACATCCAACATTATATTAATCTATTATTTATCCCATTAATATCCTATTAACGTATTAATTTTACTTCATTTAATCTCTATTTGTCTATTTATTAATTTTAAATTCAAAATATATTACCTACTCCGTATCTATTCATAGCATTTTTGTTACATCTCGATTTTCTACTAGTCAAACTTGCTAGATTACTCGTAGATATTTGCAATTGACAAATTCAAATTTGGTTATATTTTTTTATTAAACTTGAAATTTATGCTATTTTAGAGTAATAAAATATTGTTTAGTTAGATAATGATACATGTGTTTATTATGCGTTGATTAATGTATGTGGTTACATTTTAAGCATATTAATATGTTATTTCGGTTATATTATTGATTTATGTTTATCATGAGATATAATCTAATGACTTGCGTGTTGTGAGGTGGACGCACGGGAATTAATCCTTTAAGCGTGTCAAAGAGAGAGCATCATTTGAGAAGATGACGTAGATCGAGATCTTGCAGGTCGACAAAGAACTAGTAAGAACCTTCACACACCGCATTGATAATTCATGTTAGATGCATAATTAGAATGGTTAGCATAATATCTTTAATGTTGCTTGCAATAGATAGATGTTTGCTTATGGTTTGATAATATATTTTAATGGTTTTGTAGATTTCATTATTGTGCCTTGTGTGTGCCTATGAATGCTTTGAGATTTCTCTGATTAGATTAATTCGAATTATTAATTTATAAATTAATAATTAAATTGTCATGAAAATTTGAAATGATAATTAATAAATTCATTAATTATTGTAAATTTGGGTAAATATAAAAGAGAAAGTTTGACAATAAAAAATAACTGAGAAAAGATTTAGATTTTGTGAAAAGTTTCAATTAAATCATATGATTTGAAAAATAAAAATAAAGCAATAAATAAATAAATAAAAGAATCTTTAAATAAAAGAAAAACATATTAAAAACATAAAAATAGAAAATGGTAATAAAAATTAAAAACATAAAAATAGAAAAAGGTAATAAAAATTAAATATGAAAAAAAAAAAAAAAAAAAAAAAAAATCTGTTTCAAAGCTACATTTCTCCTATTTATCAAGAGGATATGAATTTTGGGGGACAGGGGGGAGGGCGGTTGTAAAAATGGAGTGTGTGGAGCGAGGGAGTGATGCACTAGAGAATCTGGAAAAGAGGATGTAATGTAATCGGAAAGAGGAAATGGAAGTTTGCCGGAAGACTTTCAGTTTTTTTTGACCAGGTAGGCACTATCTTAAATTTGAATAAAGGAAAAATCTTGAATATTATTAAATACAAAATCTATATATTTTCTTGTCTTTGTCATTTCTCTAAATTATAATACAACCATGGCCCTTAAAAAACTTGACTATATGTTAAACCAAAAAAAAAAAAGATTGTTAAAACTTGTAAAATAAGTGAGGGCATCTAGATTTATCACTTTATAAGGATATACATGGAGTCTAATTACAAAGTAATCAGGAAGATTAATCAGATTTTGTATTATTCCTTGCTTGGCGTCAATTTTAAAAAATCCGCTCAAAGAAGTTAGAATGCTAAAGTTTTATTTCCTTGTGTTGTGAAAGTCGTTTTTATGAATATTGTAAAGACACTATGTTATATCTCTTTTACCTATCAATTTTTTGCAAAATAGTATAGGCACTGATCTAAAATCTGAGTATAGCATGTTTTTAAACTTGTCGAAACTTGATTGAAACGTCATATAATATACTCCATATATGATAGAGAAGCGTCATATATAAGAGAGAAACGCCATATAACTGGTCAGAATTGCGCCGGACTCATACCTTGTGGGATGCCTAGATAGTGCCATGGTATTTTAGTCACTTAAGTTTCCTTAAATTATTAATCATTCTGTATTTAATTTACAGACTAAGAACAAAGATTAAATCGTTGCAGATAGGCTTGTAGATGCCCCTGATTTCTTACAAGCAAATTGTGTAATTAGATGCTCTGATACATATCAAGTTCTGTGCTTTTCTTTTCTTTAACTGAGCACAAGAGCAACACCGCCACCATACTTTTTATGTTCGTTGTTTCAACTCAAGCAGAACCGCGATCCATTCTAGTCAAGGATTTCAACAGACTTAGGAGGACCCTCTACATTTACAACAGACTACAAATATGCATTTATCTCCATGTCTGGAGCTGACACATATATAATGTATATGTATTGTGGTTGCGTTTCTTTTTGGGAATGTGAGCCGTTTCATGTCTATTTCCTACGTTTAACAATTATATTATGAAATCGACTTTCTTCCATTCCATCATGAGTTTCATTATACATTGATCATTGCATATTTGATTTTATGTTATTGTGAATTGACGGGAAGGGTATAGGGAGACCAACACTTGGTTAGTAATTTATGATTGGTTATCGGGGCATTGAAAACCTCACAATATATATATGTAACAATTTTTTATGGTTATTTTCTTAGTCTTTGTGTATATTAAAGAATTTCGCAATCTTAATTTTTGTATAACATACAACGAATTATTTTAGCATATAAAGCGAACTTGGTAATGCAATTTTATAATATAAAATTGTACATATAATATTGTACTCAATATCAAGCATAGATTACATATAACAACTAATCTATGGTGATAGTGGATGAACATAAAGGTGGATATATATTAACAAAGTTATTAATATATGTGGTAACACTGGTTAGGTTACCAATAGCTCGTTATGATATATCTGTCAAAAGTTTTACCATAATAAATGTTCATCCTTATTTGATAATTATTTTACCATTGAGTTTAGTCATTAACATAGTACAAAACATGGTTCATATGTTTAGATATATATTCCGTTAGAATATATATGTATTTTGCTAATATTAAATTGGATATATATATTTAACTATACTATATATATCACTTAGGATATAAAACAATTATGAAATATTTCAATTCTTGGAACTTCACTAATTAAATAGTTATTGTCAAACATAGAGTGGATCAATCATATGAGTTGAACGGTAACATAGCTACTCTCTATTGAGTTAAACCTTAAGGAGCTTTTAGATCTTTTATTATATAGAAAATTGTTACAAGGAGTTGATAATATATTTAGTTACCATTGTTTTCATAATTAGAAACTTGGGGTAGATTCCTTTAGCTAGTATTTTCGGACGAAACATTATAGGAAAATTGAAAGGAATGATTACACTGTTTAGTGAATGATTGCTTATTAACCCCCAAATATAAATTGATTATGAAACTGGATATCTTGTATTTTCGAGAAAAACAATGTTCTGGGTTATCATTGAAATGAGTGTGATCTCTATGTTTAAAACTACTTCATGATTTGATTCCTATGTCTAGTAGTTACGATTAGAACACCAAACCATGATTTAGAAGTGGCATAACATTAAAATACCTTCATGTGGAGCACATTAAGATGTGCACGTGCTTGTATGTGAAGATTCTACCAGTAGCTCTTTAGACAAGTGGAATAAGTCAATAAATTACCTAAGAATCAAGAAGCTATAACCCTTGGATTAGTCTCCTAAAAGCAAATGAGTCAATAAGATAACAGGTTTATTTGATTCAATAATAATAATATGAATGATTGTTATTTATGTGTATTCAATAGGGGATACTTGTGTGCATTACATACTATAAGTGTGTTATTATAAATGTTTTTTTTATACTTAATGTATAGTGGTGCATTGTGATGCATGTTGTTGGTATGCAGTATACCTAGGTGGCATAATTGTTTATTGTTTACTTATTATTTGCATGAATCAGTTGAGTCTTGAAAATCATAAATTTAGTTTATGTGTTATGTAGTTGGAAACCTATGATAGTATGTGATATCACATGATACTGCAGTTTAAAATTATATGGTATTCAAGTGGTACTTACTGTAGTTATTATGCCTAAACTCATATCTATATTTGACTTTTTTACTATATGTGTTGATTACTGCTATGGATAGTGTATGTTATTTCAATTGATGAGACTTGTGTAAGCGTGCATGTAAATTTGGAAGTTTAGCAATGTTGTGTTATGTTATTGTGTTTTGTGGAATGATAACTTGCTTTGCTTTATATAAATACTTATATAACTTTGTGTTTTCATGTGTTTGAGATTACTTCATATGATTGATTGTGAAAAATGGGTAGTTAAGTCTTAAAACACTAGACTGTGGTAGTATGGAATGCCATAGGGTGTAGATAACTAAAAATCAATTGTAATGTTTAAATTTTATAGTTAAATTGTATGTCTACTCGGGTGGTATGTTTGTAATCATTATTTCTAGTATGGGATATAATATAATGAGAGATTCATGCATGGGTTTGATGAATTAAAAGTATGCTGTTATTACTTTTATATATAATATGTTGTATGATGTATTTGCTAGTAAGATATAAGTTGATGAATCTCATGGTTGAATTGTATTTGGTCAATCTTCATTGCTAATACAAAGCGAGGAGAGACGAACTTCACTGGATTACTGGCATTGCAATGTTAGATGAAGGCAATCCAATCAAGTGGTATCTATAAAATTGATTGATCTAGATCATTATCATTTATTATATGTAAAACTTTGGGCCAAAGTATGTTTTGTAAGACATTATCATTTCATGAGTGTGATTCACATGTTTGTGTGATATTTTAAAATAAAACAGATTTCTATGATACACTGTATGTTTAGTTTAAAATCATACATCATATGAGTACTTGTTAGTCTCTCTAGATTCTCACACTGTCACTATCTACTCATCTGTGAAGAGAGGGTTATTATTTGATGGAATAGTGCAAGGGAGTGTTGGTTTGTGGTTGGGTGAAAAAACATTTGGATGATGCTCTCCCTCTCCATAACAGTTTTACTATTGAGATGACACTTGAGATTGGCACAAATACTAGAGAGTTAGGGGAACTCATACTTTGGGGAGCCAAGTATTTTATTTGTACATTGTATTGTATTATATTTATCATTGAGTATTGTCATCAAGAGATGTAATTACTTGTTATTGTAAATCATCAATGGTGTCTATAGACTTGTTTCAATTGTAACTGAGTCAATGTAATTATTTTTTGTATTCACATTATGACATGTACTCTCATGATGTTAGAGCTCAGTATTATGTGATGTATTATGCTTGTTGCAATTATCACCTTGTGTGTTTCTTATGGTCTGTATAGATTTTCATGGTGTAATCTATATTTAATATTTGTGTTAAATAAAAAAAAAGTCTCACGTATTTCTACGTCTAACCCAGTGGGGTTGTTACACTTTCTTACAAACTTAGTTCCTTAATCCTATTTAAAACCTTTAATATAATCTTCTTTAATCCCTAACAAAGTCTAAATTTCTCTAACTCTAGAAACTTCCTCCAATCTCCCCACTCCTCTAGAACCATTTAACTAGAAGATATTTAAGAATTTTAAATTTCTTTTTATTCCCTTCACCATTGCTATAAATAACCATGCAAAGCCTTTGGTTAGACTAATTGAAAAATACACAAACTCACATAGCCTTCATACTCTATATCATATTGCATTCATAATCCTTATTTTGCATCCAAAGGCCATTAATCCCTTTGCATCCATTTGGAGTCTTGAAGCTACCTTGTTTTGCAATTCAACATCATAAAATCAAATTGTCTCGGAAAAACATTTGATGATCTTGGAGGGAAGACTTAAGGAAGCAAGGTGACGATAATAGTATTTTGATTAAATTCTGATTGCTTCTTGATTCTCTCTCTTTGATGTTTTGTAGATTTTGAGTGGATTGATAGCTTATTGTGATAAAGTATAAATTTATTGCACTCAAATTTTACAATCATATAGAAATAATTGATGTCTCAATAAATTTATCTTAAAATAATTGATGTCCCATTAAATTTACAAAATGTTCGTGACGATGATGGGGATTTTATTATGACAGATTTTTTACTATGAATTTTGATTAAAAGTATCATTGTTTTATCTAGTCTCACCTTTCAAACAAAGAGATTTGATTGTTCACTTTTAAGTTATCATATTTGATTCAAATGTTATCATATGTTAGGTGCTCAATGATGTAGTATTACTTTGTCTCCACTTCTCCCATGGCACAAAATATGTGAGTTATATTTTTTTATTTGTTTTTAACTTGTCAATTTTATCCCTAAAATTATGTGAGCTAGTCTTTAATTGAGTCATTCAATATTTTGCTTTGCAGCTGACTTTTACCTAAAAATGTGTGGATTGATTGTGGGATTTAATTGTTTGACATAGCATATTTCATGATCGAATGTGAGATTAAATTATTTGACATGGTATATTTTTCTTCCACCCATGTTGCTTTGTTAATGTGGTTAAATTAAAATTTTCTCCTACATACTTTTTATTTCCTCCCTCTATTTGAGTATTTTGGCATGTGAATCCCACCTTTTTTTATCCACTTTTTTTTTTCCACATCTATGTGAAATTTCTTCTACTTAACTCTATATGTACTATCATTTTAGGCCAGCTATGAGTCTTCATGAGGTTCACTATGAGTCTCCATGATTTTTATCATATTCAAATAACATGACATCTAAATTATAGTTGATACCTTCAATGGAATAAAATCTTATATAAAATAGATCTTAATTTTGACACTTCTTGTTATTGACTATTTTTGAATTCTCTCTGATTATCATTATTTTATACTGGACATATTGTTGACCCAAACATCATATCCTTAGAGCACTGCCAATGTGACAAGCACTTTGATGAAGGTTTTGTTGGGTTTCTAATCTTATAATATTGTATTTGTGCATCTTTTTTGTAGTGTGTATAAAGCCTACGAAAGCCTTGTATTATTTTTCCCTTGCAAGTCTCCCGACTAAAATTGTTGTGCAAATGAACACTGAGGCACTTGTATTCTTTCACTACTTATAAAATGTTTGTGACTATGACGAGACCAAGCAATCTATCTTACCAAGTTTGTAGGTTTTGTAATAAAAATCATCTTTAAAATAATTGATGTCTCAATAATTTTATCTTAAAATAATTGATGTCCCAATTAAATTTACAAAATGTTTATGACTATGATGAGACCAAACAATATCTCTTACCCAACTTGTAAGTTTTGTAAGAAAAATCATCTTTGAAATAATTGATGTCTCAAAAAGTTTATCTTAAAATAAGTGATGTCTCATTAAATTTACAAAATGTTCATGAATAGATGGGTCTTTTATTATGATATATTTTTTATTATGAATTTTGATTAAAAATATTGTTGTTTTATTTAGTCTCACTTTTCAAACAAAGGGCTATGATTGTTCACTTCTAAGTTATCGTATTTGATTTGAATGTTATTATAAGTTAGATGCTTAATGATGTAGTATTATTCTCTCTCCACTACTCCCTATGGCACAAAATAGGTGGGTTTTTTTTCACTTTTTTATTTGTTTTTAATTTTGTCGATTTTACACCTAAGATTATGTGAGTTAGTCTTTAATTGAGTCATTCAATATTTTTGTCTTCCTTTTGAATATTGCTTTAAAATGTATAGATTGAACGTGGGATTAAATTATTTCACATGACATATTTCATGGTCGAATGCGAGATCAAATTATTTGACATTGTATATTTTTCTTCCACTCATGTTGCTTTGTTCATGTGGTTACATTAAATTTTTCTCCTACTTACTTTTTATTTCCTCCCTCTATTTGGGTATTCTTGCATGTGAATCCCACATTTTCTTATCCACTTATTTTTTCCCATCTATATAATCTTTCTTCTACTTAACTCTCTTTGCGCTATCATTTTAGGCCACCTATAAGTCTTCATGAGGCCACCTATGAGTCTCCATGATTTACATCTTATTAAAATAACATGATAGATAAATTATAGTTGACACCTTCAATGGAATAAAATCTTATATGGAATAGATGTTAATTTTGACACTTCTTGTTATTGGGTGTTTTTGAATTCTCTATCATTGTTTTATATTGGACACATTGTTGACCCAAACATCATATCTGTAGAGCACTTCCAGCATGACAAGCACCTTGATGAAGGTATTTTTGGGTTTATAATCTTCGTGAGGCCATCAATGAGTCTCCATGATTTTCATATTATTAAATTAACATGATATATACATTATAGTTGACACCTCTAATGGAATAAAATCTTATACAAAATAGATGTTAATTTTGACACTTCTTGTTATTGGGTGTTTTTAAATTCTCTATCATTGTTTTATATTGGACACATTGTTGACCCAAACATCATATTTGTAGAGCACTTCCAATGTGACAAGCACCTTGATGAAGGTATTTTTGGGTTTATAATCTTCGTGAGGCCACCTATGAGTCTCCATGATTTTCATCTTATTAAATTAACATGATATATACATTATAGTTGACACCTCTAATGGAATAAAATCTTATATGGAATAGATGTTAATTTTGACACTTCTTGTTATTGGGTGTTTTTGAATTTTCTATCATTGTTTTATATTGGACACATTGTTGACCCAAACATCATATCTGTAGAGCACTTCCAATGTGACAAGCACCTTGATGAAGGTATATTTGGGTTTATAATCTTCGTGAGGCCACCTATGAGTCTCCATGATTTTTATCTTATTAAATTAACATGATATATACATTATAGTTGACACCTCTAATGGAATAAAATCTTATATAGAATAGATGTTAATTTTGACACTTCTTGTTATTGGGTGTTTTTGAATTCTCTATTTGTCATTTTTTTATATTGGACACATTGTTGACCCAAACATCATATCCGTAGAGCACTACCAACATGACAAGCACCCTGATGAAGGTATTGTTGGGTTTACAATCTCATAATTTTGTAGTCGTGCATCTATTTTGTAACAAGTATAAAGTCTACCAGTGCCTTATATTATTTTTCCCTTATGGGTCTCTTGACTAAGCTACTTGTGTAAATGAAAACTGAGGCAATTATATTCTCACACTACTTCCTAATGGCTTGCTTTGAAATTGAAGTTAATTTACTCATTTTTTCTTTGTAATGAAAAATCATGACTTTAATTTTGCTAGTATTCACTTGCATCCCAACCTTTTGACAAAAAACATCTAGGGCCCTTTAATGTTCTCTCGAACTATGTGTTGTTTAGGCAATTATTGTAACAACCCCATTGAATTAGACATAGAAATACATGATTTTTTTTAATTAAACACATATACCAAATATAGATTACACCACAAGAATCTACAGAGACCATAATAAATACTCAAGGAGTGATATAGCAACAAGCATAATACATCACATAATACTGATCTCTAATATCATGAGAGAACACGTCATAAAGTGAATATAAAAATTAATAACAATAAGTTAGCTACAACTAAAAAAAGTCTACAACCACCCTTGTCAAATACAATAGTAAGTAATTAAAACTCTTCATGACAATATTCAATAATAAGTATAATATAATACATTGTAAATATAGATACATGGCTCCCTTGAAGCATAGTTCCTGAACTCAAGTATCTGTGGCAATCTCAAGTGTTGTCTCAATAAGTAGTATTGTTGCAGGGAGGGAGAGTCATTCGAACACTTTTACACACCAACCAAAGACCAATGATCCCCCACACTAATCCCATCAGAAAATGATCCTTCCTTCATGGATGAGGAGATAGTGATGACATGAGAATCCAGAGAGACAATCAAGTACCTATGTGTTGTATGATTTCTAAACTAAACATGTAGTGTATCATAAAAAATTATTTTATTGCAGATATCACACAAACATGTAAACCATACTCATGAAATGATATTGTCTCACTAAACATACTTTGACCCAAAGTTTTATAAATAATAAATGTTGGATGGTGGAGCCTGATCTTATTTTAATGCCCAGTTCTCGAAAGAGGGAGTGTGGAGGGGAAACGCCCCTCTACTATGATTTTCATGGGGGTCCAGGGGTGATGACCTGCTTGAAATCCCTCTTGGTGGGGGTTTGGGGGTAGTGCCCCCGAAGCAAAATTTGGTTAAAAATGCACTATAAAATATTGTAATTTCATAGTAAATCTAGACCATTCACTATTAAGTTGCAGATCTAATAGTAGAAATTATGTTTATACATTTTTTCCCTATATGTAACTCTTTTTTTGATATGAGGGCATTGTAATTATGGTGGCAAGCTGTATGTTAGTGAAGAGGATATTATAGTGGTTGTATTTCAAGTTTTTTATTTTATTTGTTAGATTGAATAATAAGGACTGGTTGTTTATATGTGAACATAGCCCATATTAGGTGAACCACATTAAATCTATGTTTCTATTATGTTGTATTTTCTACATTTTATTTTCATATTTAATTCATTAATATTTCTCTGTGTTCTGTGTTTTGTATTCCTAAATGACAATCTAGATCAATTAAATTCATACACACCACTTGATCAGACTTTCTTTATCTATCATTGTGACACTAGTAAACTAGTGAAGTCCTCACTCCTTACTCCATATTAGCAATGTAGCTTGGTCAAATACAATTCAATCACAAGATTCATATAATTTACATCCTACTCGAAAATACATCATATAACATGCTAACATAGAGTAAATAAAGCATACATTTATTCTTTCAAACACATGAATAAATTTTACATTAATTTCTATCTCATACTAGAAATAATAACTATAGTCTATACCACCCAGGTAAAATACACATAACTATAGATTTCAACCATCATAATTTATTTCTAAACATACTATACCCTATGATAACCCATATTATCATAGTTTAGTATTTTAAGACATAGCTACTAGTTTTTCATAATCAGTCACATAAAGTAGTTTTAAGTACATAGAAACATAAGTTTTTTTTTTAATAAGTAGTCACAATTCTCATAAAAATTAATAACATACTAACATAGCATCCATCTTAGTATACACTACACTCTCAAAGGTTGTATGCATGCATACATAAAGTCTTACTAACTGATACAAAAACATGTTACTCACAAAAATAACCAATATGCATATAGTAATTAGTCAAACATAGATATAAATCTAAACATAATGATAATAGTATGTACCATCTACGTAAAACATACATTTATACTATAGTATTCTATGATATCCCATACTATCATAGTTTACAACTACATAGAACACATAACCAACTTATGACTTCAAAAATCAAATGATCCACATATATAATAATAACTAAACAATTACGAGATTATACCACCTGGGTATACTCTAATCTTAAACTACATATTAATATTTAAATAAATATTACTAATTAGCATGCATCATAATGCATGATTATATGCTAAACATATGTCTAAATATATGTACATAATATACTCACTATATATACTACACACAAGTATCAACTACTGAATTTAAATATATCTCAACAATTCGGTTATGTTATTCTCAAGAGTCAGACAACTTATTAACTAAGTTATTCCATATTCTTCTATATAATTAACTTAATTCCTTTCTTAGGTAACCGTTTCTTCATGGTTACAGTTTTGGTCCCTTGGACACTTTATGACTTGTTTAATCACTTAGTTATAGGTATAACCCCTATATATGAGTTCTTGAACATGCTCCACATGTAAGTTCTCCAATGATATGTAAATACTATATTAATATTCACTTATATGCCTTAATCAAGAACTCCCATGCACTTAACTACATTTATACAACATGTCCTTACACTTGGTTAGAAGTTTATTTTTGTATTGGCACGGTTTCTCAATGTATACATGTACATAAACCATATATATGTATGTATGTATGTATGTATGAACCCTGTATCATTTTCATTTACATCATAAGACCTTAATTTTCATAATAGCATTCTTAACTCATACCATCTGGGTACATTATGTGTCTTACCCTGAAATTCTCTAATTATCACAATTAAATTCCAAACAAGACATTCTATGACACCTATAATATCATAGATTTAGAATTCCTATTTTAGTGTATATGTCAAAGACCCGCAACTCGGTGTCATAATTAAATGCAAACATACCAAATATGACCATTCTATAATGTTACAGAATATAACTAAAATACTTGGAATGTATTCTTCATAACATTTTATGCACCACTTAATTATTCTAGCATAGATTAGGCCTTAGACAAATAATATGCCCCACACTATTGTTATACTCTCATAGTGTTCCATATAGGGATTACAATTACACGTTTTTTTTATACTTATATTCTAAGTATGTGATAACAAATACTCCATTATCTACTCCCTAGGATAACTAGAATACTTCATTATCTAAATCATCATGATTGATTATCACTATACAGAGAATAACAGTTACATACACTTCCTTGCAAGAGAAATTGAAGCCACTAAATTAGAAGATTGGTTATTAACAATGAACATAATATTAATATTAATATTATCAATATTATTAATATTATTCAATATTACCATATCGTGAACAAATGGTTTCTACTATATCTTTATTAAAAATCTGTCCATTCCGTACCAAATTGTAATAAGTAGTTTGCAGCTTATTTTTTAGTTAACCACGACTTCAAACAATTTGATCAATACTAGGCTATTACGTTTCAAAGTTTGTTGAACCCCATAGTTTGGAAAAGTAGGATATTATGTTTTATTAAAACAATAGATTACTACAAGTTTCCACTTATTAAGATGCAATGATGCCACATTACAGGCTAGAAAATCTTAATATAAAAATAGCGACTCCAAAAGTTTCACTGGGTAGGCTGGTAAAGTACTTTTAGCGGTGCCATTTGAAATTTGGATAGGTTGGAAACAAAAAAAGGTGACTCCAAACCTCAAACATACTAACCCAACAACTCTGACTATAATAGTTATCATCTACAATAATTCCTATGTAAAATTGCAGTAGAATCTGCAAAATAAATTATAGATCTTGCTGGAAAAGCAGTATTAAATTGATAACTTGCAGAAAAAAAAAACAGAGAAGAAAAAAAAATAGAGAAGAGAAAAAAACAGAGCAGCTTGTTGAAAAACAAACTTAGAATTTTTCATTATGACCAAAGATGCGTTCATCTTACATTATGTAAACATCCTTTGTTAGCTTAACTCACGCACATGAGCTTAACTCAGGCAAATGCAACAGTTAGAGAGCATTTGTTAGCATGCACAACAGAGTTAACTAGGCGTAAGAGGCATAAATAACAGAGCATCCGTTATTCATGCACACAGAGTTAACCGGCGCAAGAGGAAAGAGTAAACTGCGGAGATAACTGGGAATAAGCGGAGATAACTGAGAATAAGCGCTAACACCCCCCCTTAAGTCTAACTAAGGAGACAAAAAAAAAAAAAGAGGAAAGAGGGAAAACCCTATGGGAATAAAACCCCCCCTCAAAAGTACACTAAGTGTGCATGGCAGCTAACTAAATTGCAGTGTTCTTCACACCAAGAAGGTCTCATAGAAAATGAAACTTTTGCTCAGTGAATGTCTTCGTGAAGATGTCGGCAATCTGTTCAGAAGTGGCACAGTACTGCAAGTCGATGACTCCATCATGTATCAATTTGCGGATGAAGTGCATGTGGATCTCGATGTGTTTGGTCCGTTGCCATTGTATGGGATCTCTACAAACCTTCAGTGTACTTTGATTGTCACACCAAATGACAGTCGGATGATGAAAGAGGATACCAAGCTCAGTTAGGAAGTGTTGCAGCCAAATGACTTGAATGGTAGCGTTGGCTGCACCTCTATATTCAGCCTCTGTTGATGATATGGTAGATTGCTTCTTACTTGACCAACAAATGGGCCCTGATCCCAAACTAAGAACATATCCTGAAGTGGACTTGCGATCAATGTTATCACCAGCCCAGTCAGAATCAGTGTAACCAATGAGATCCAAAGTACAACTTGCTGAATAATGAATCCCATAGCAAATGGTTCCCTGGACATAGCGAAGTATACGCTTGGCAGCCTTCCAATGTAGCTCATGCGGCTCTTGCATGTATCTAGAAACAACCCCCACTGCATATGAGAGATCTGGACGAGTGTGAGTGAGATAAAGAAGACTCCCCACAAGTTGACGATAGCGTGTGCAATCAACCAATGGTGTATCCTTGCCATCTTCAAGCTTGACCCCTGATAAAAAAGGTGTGACAGCTGACTTGCAGTCAGTCATGTGAAACCGAACCAAGAGATCTCGTGCATACTTGGATTGAGCAACTGTGATTCCTGATTGATTCTGGCTGATTTCAAGGCCAAGAAAAAAATGTAGGAGACCCATGTCTGTCATAGAAAATCTATCATGCAAAATAGTTTTAATTGCTGCAATGGCGGTGGGTGAATCACCTGTTATTAGTAGATCATCTACATAGAGTACTATGAGCAACAAAGAATCAGATGTTCTTAGCATATAAACATTTGGATCAGATTTGCATCGTATGAAATTTTGAGACAGAAGATAAGAATCCATTTTAGCATACCAAGCTCTAGGTGCCTGCTTGAGGCCATAGAGGGACTTCTTGAGTCTACATACCAATGAGGAATTTTGTATATACCCTTGTGGCTGCTCCATATAGATCTCCTCCTCAAGATCACCGTGAAGAAATGCATTCTTCACATCCATGTGATGAACCTCCCACCTTCTTGATGCTGCAATGGCAAGAGCCAATCGAATGGAGTCCATTTTTGCCACTGGAGCAAAAGTCTCATCATAGTCAATGCCATGAACTTGTTGAAAACCTTTGGCGACCAACTGTGCTTTGTATCTGCTCACATGTCCATCTGCTGATTTCTTTGTCTTGTAGACCCATTTACATCTGACAAGCTTGCGATTGGAAGGAAGTGGAACCAAATCCCAAGTTTGGTTTGCAATGAGGGAGTTGTACTCCTCATCCATGGCTGCTTCCCAAAGCGGATTCCTTGTAGCTTCTGCATAAGTTTGAGGGTCAGATGCTAGAACCACATAAGCATACATCGGCATGATGGGCTCGGTAGCTGAGAGTGCATGAGGAACTTCATATATATCAACTAAGCTCCTTGTTCTTTGATTTTCCACATGGGATACTGAATCATCACTAGAATTCAAATCAAGGATTGGTTGTGGATCAGCATATGCATGCTCATGTTCCTCTGAATCAGATTCAGAAATATCTGAAATAAGATCAGAATTATTGCATGTATCTCTGAGATTTGTAAGATGAGGAAGCATAGACGTGGTGGCATGTTGTACCTGAGATGCATGTGGAAGATTTTCATCAAAGTAGACACTCCTTTCAATGAAGAGTGTTTCTGTGGAAAGATCTAGTAGTCTGTATCCCTTTACACCATCTGGATATCCAACAAAGATGCATTCTTTGCTTTGAGGATCCAAAGCCTTCCTCTTATCTGCAGGAATGCGTGCTTAAGCACGAGATCCAAAGATGCAAAAATGTGTGACTTCTGGTTGCTTGCCTCTCCATGCTTCAAAAGGTGTTTGTCCTGTGACAGATTTGTGAAAAGATCTATTTTGTATGTATGAAGCACAGTTGATTGCTTCAAGCCACAATTTGGAGGTAAGGGACCTAGCATGCAACATGCAGCTAGCCATCTCTTTCAAAGATCGGTTCTTTCTCTCAGCTACCCCATTTTGTTGTGGAGTGTATGGAACTGTGTTTTGCAATTGTATTCCTGCTTCATCACAAAGATGTTGGACATCATTGTTGACATACTCCCCTCCATTATCTGTGCGGAGGATCTTGATCATTTTTCTAGACTGCTTCTCTGCATGGGCTTTGAAAATCCTGAGATTCTCAAACACCTCAGATTTGAATTTGAGAAAATACACCCATGTGTATCTTGTGTAATCATCAATGAATGTTAACACATATCTGGCTTTGCTCATGGAAGGTTCAGGAAATGGACCCATAAGATCACTGTGAACAAGCTCTAAAGGAGAGGAGGCTCTCCATGCACTCCCCTTTGGAAACTTTTCTTGTGGATGCTTTCCAAGAGCACATCCTTCACAAATTCCATCAGAAAAGTCTATGGCTGGCAAGCCTTTAACCATTCCCTGTTTGTTAAGTTGTTGCATGTATCTAAAATTTAAATGACCAAATCTTTCATGCCAAATTCTACTTTCATCATTTGCATGTGTTAGAAGTAAAGTAGAATCTGATTTAGCAACAAAATCAGAAAAAGTGTACAGATGAGATTAATGATTTGCCTTACCAACAGCAATTTTGGAGTTGTCTTGCATGTCAAATATGGTGACCGAATCAGGGGTGAATTCAACTCTCCTACCAGTTCCAGTATGTGTCATTTGATACACAGAAAGAAGATTAACAGAAAGCTTTGGAATATGTAAGACATTCTCAAAACTTCCAATTCCAACCTCTACCCTCCCTATTCCAGTTGCCTCTATAGGAGAACTGTCTCCCATGAGAATAGGAGAACCAGAATATGGTTTCAAAGAAGAAAGAGCTTCTTTTGTGGCTGCCATGTGGTGTGAAGCTCCAGAGTCTATGATCCATGCATCTGAAGAAGAATGAATAGCAATCAATGCATGAGCATTGTCTCTTGTTTCAGGGGCTTTTTCTTCCTGCTTCTTCTTGGCACTCTCAGGGATAAGGCTACCAAGATTATGTTGTTGAAGTGTCTGAGCCATGAGATCAATGGTCTTCTTCATGCATGCTGATTCTGGATGGTACCCACGATTGCAATAGCTGCACTTTGATTTGCCCTTTTTGTCCTTCTTTTCTTTTGAGCCAGTAGATCCATCTGGAGGTTTGGGATTGCCTTCCTTTCTTGGATATGAATCCTTTTTTTCTTTGCCTTTGAATTGCTGGTTGGATTTGGAATTGTTCTTCCCATTTGCATGCACAACAAGTGCATGAGCTTTGGAATTCTTCAATGTGCCCATCTTTATAAGCTTATCCTGCTCATGTACTAGAGACTCAATGAAGGTATCCAGTGTGGGCATCTTCCAAGTTGCTCCTGTTGTGAGCCTAACTGTGTGGAAAACAGAGACAAATACTACATATTCTAGACCCAACTTAGATAGAATAGAAAGGATCAATTTGCTTTCTTCCTTGGATTTGTCAATACCAGATCCTTTGAGCTGAAGCAATAAGGCCTTGAACTTTGTGAAGAAATCTTGAATATTATCAAAAATCCTTGGATCTAATGAGTTGAGCTCATTTTCAAGGATATGACCCCACATTTCATCTTGCTTTCCAAAAAGAGCCTCCAATGTATTCCAAACTTGGTTTGGAGTTGTACATGCCTCAACATGAAACAACAATTCTGGAGAGATGGATAAGCATAGCAAACCAAATGCTTCATCCATGCGGTTGAAGTATTTGGATTTTTCAACTGCTGGATTGGGTTCAACCTCTGTATTCATAACTATTCGATAGAGGCCTCTACTTCTGAGCTGAAGTAGAATCTTTGGCTTCCAATCAAAATAGTTGTATGGTGTGAGAATGGCAGAGGGTGAACATTCCATTTTTCAGCTCTGATCTTCTATATCTGCAAAAAAAATACTGTACTTCTTTTTGGCAACAAGGCTCTGATACCATGTAAAATTGCAGTAGAATCTGCAAAATAAATTATAGATCTTGCTGGAAAAACAGTATTAAATTGATAACTTGCAGAAAAAAAAATAGAGAAGAAAAAAAAAATAGAGAAGAGAAAAAAATAGAGCAGCTTGTTGAAAAACAAACTTAGAATTTTTCATTGTGACCAAAGATGCGTTCATCTTACATTATGTAAACATCCTTTGTTAGCTTAACTCACGCACATGAGCTTAACTCAGGCAAATGCAATAGTTAGAGAGCATTTGTTAGCATGCACATCAGAGTTAACTAGGCGTAAGAGGCATAAATAACAGAGCATCCGTTATTCATGCACACAGAGTTAACCGGCGCAAGAGGAAAGAGTAAACTGCGGAGATAACTGGGAATAAACGGAGATAACTGAGAATAAGCGCTAACAACCTATAGGGAGTGGACTCTAATGACTCAAGGAGGGTTGACACAATGATAAACAATTCATTCTGCATCATGTAGTAGTCACAAATAGACAAACAGTGATGTCATTGCTAGGTCCATATGTCCTTTGACATGATGTTATATTAGTTATAAAAAATTATCAACACTACCAGTCAGAAAACATAGATAGAATGTATGGGAATGTATATTCTTAACAATATGAAAATATCTTATGAACCTCAACTCATTAACATCGATTCAATGTTGCTGGAAAGGTTTAACAATAATTATTTACTGCGTTGCATGACTTACAACCCACTGTGTTTTAAAGTTTAACAGTAGAAAAGGAAATAGGCGACACCAATAGCCCACTATTTTTCTTTTTAAATAATAGAAACTATCTAATCATTAAATTTTAATTCCCAATCCACAAAAATAATGATACATATTATTTGGTGATTAATACTCTCTCTTCCTTTCACAGCATGGGTTCACTTTGACAGTCATTGCCATCACACTAAAGCAGAGTCTAAGTACAGGGTTGAGGCAAACTAAGATATAAACGACTGTAGATGTGTTCATATCCCATGACATTAAAGTATTATGGCAAAAAATATAATCATCCTGCCCCATGGATTTATATATACATATACAAAATAGGTTTATTTTCTACTGATGAATCATTGAATCAAATATATTTGATCATGTCTGTGATTCAATATTGCAATGTTTACTCTAGCAATAAGTTTAATATTTTGTTTTCTTTTGTAGGTTAACGCCCTATGAAATTTCATAACTACATTTATTCTATACATCTGTATACAGAATCAAGCAGAATCTACACATTTCAGTTTATTTTAGACCCATTCTAGTATTGTGCAAACCAGTCATTCAGACAATAGTATAATTTTTCCATAATCCTATAATGAAATTCAAGACATTGCCTACCTGGAAATTAGATCTTCCTTTGACTTCCAAACTCGTCTCCTTCTTCTAACACCCCGTTCCTTCCTCTGTATACGCCTCTCTCTCCACTTCTTTTTTCCATATTCCATGCTCCACCTGATAAGAAGGGTGTAACCTGTTTTAAAATATTTCTCTCTATTTTTTTTAAAGCATATTTCTTTTTTTTTTTTTTTTTTAACTTTATGGCTTCTATCTCTCTCTCTCTCTCTCTTTTAATTTCCTCTCTCTTTTTGTTTTACTAAATTTAGACCTTTCTTGTTTTTATTTATTTATTTTCTTTGATTTTTCACATAATTAGAATTTATTCCTTTTATTCTAATTACAATAATTAGAATATTTACTAAGTAAATTAATATTTCTAGATGTCATGATGGTTTTAAATATACATCTAGTAATCAATAATTCATATTTAGTTTAATTAAGCAAATCATGTTTTCAACAAATTTTAATGATCAAACATGTAATTCATGAAAGACAAATTCCACAGAACCATTAGCTATGTTAACAAACCATGGTTAAAATGACTATTTAGTGCAATCAACATCAAAACATATTATGCTAACCACTCATTATGTATCTAACACATGTTTTTTTTTGTGGTGTGTAGAGGGTTCTCACCAGATCTCTGTCATCCTCCGACGTCTCCATCTACATCACTTTCTCTGATGATGTTCTCCCTCCAGCACACTCTGATGGATGAGTTCTGCTACGTCCACCTCATAACACGTATGTAATTAGATCATATCACATGATAAACATGCAGGTAATTAGATCATATCACATGATAAACATATAATAAAAAATATAACTAAAACAATACATTAATATGCTCAAAATGTAAACACATACATTAACCAACTCATAGTAAGCAATCATGTATCATCATGCATCTAATCAATATTCTATTATCCCATAATAGCATAAATTTTAAGCTTAGTCAAAAATATAACCAAATATGAATTTTTTAGCTATATATATCTATAGATAATCTAACAAGTTTGCCTAGCGAAAAATTAAGATGTAACATCATTCCCCCTAAAGCTAGTCATCATCCCTGATGACTCTTATTCAAACATAAGTTATGAATTAAAAATATTATTTATAAAATCAATAACATGGTATACAATATCAAGTTAAGTAAATAAATGAAAAATTACCTGTATAACTCACCATAGTTCTTTCAAGTTGCACTATTCTTGGAGCACTGGTTCCATAAGACCCTGTTTTGTAACATCTCACTAGTATGCAAACAAGGTTTGTGAGTGTCACTTACTTTGAAGGTTTTTGTCCTGACCACCCTAGGGTTTAGAACCATCAAAAAAGCCTATATACTATAGGATTGACCACTTCTATTACCTTGAAGGGTCCCTCAATTCACCTTAAAAGTTTCACTGACTTCCCAAAAGCACATAAGATCATCAGACAAGCCAAAACAATGACTAAGGAGAGTTTCAAAAAATATTCTAACCCTCTGCACAACTCTCTATCCTAGAGAGTGTTTTTATCATTTTACAGAAAAGTAATTAGAAAACTTGGTAAGAATGATGTGCATAAGTTAATACTATCACTACTCCATGTAGGTCTTGATAAGTATAATATGTCAATACTATCACTAATCCACAGAGTTCTTGATAAGTATGACATTCCATCGTATACATTTATTCCATTTCATACGCACGTGGTCTAATTACACAAGATTAGATAAAGTAGTGACTCTAAGGAGTCATAAGTGAAAAGTAGCGAACTATCATCTCAAAAATTCTTACATAACCTCACAAGGTAAAAAGAAAACACTGCAACTGAATGTTGCCAAAACACTACTTATCAAATTTGTAAGTATAGTATCACAATCTATCTCCATAATTGGGAGGTAAATACAATACTAATCACAAGGATTTATCAATTCATCCAATCCTAAAACTTCTCTCTTGACAATAAGAAGAAGGAATTTATCCCATGAAGTCCAAGAAATATAGTCAAAACAATATTTCAAAAACAAGTTCCAGTTTAAGAGAATACTAAATCGACATCATAAAAATATGAATCCTCTCGGTAGCTTAGTTTTATCAAAGGAGACTACGATAATAACAACTCGCCTCTAAGCTAACTAATAGAGATGACACCCCTTTCTAAACCACATAACATAAGAGTGCCAAACCATAAAAAGACTCCTAACACAAAGGAATTCTCAATCAAGACATCAACACTCTACTATAAGAAAATTCCCACCACCCTAAGTGATTCTAACTAAAAATGGTCTTATAATATTTTCCATTCTTAAGGTTAGCGATCATAAGACAAAAAAACTAGAGCACATATATATAAGTGAGAATCATCTCATGCTTATTACACACTTGCAACACAAAACAAAAATGGTGAAGGTGACTTGATTACCAAGAAGGATGCAATCATACTCAAGGTATTCAATCTAAGTGATCAAACTATGGTAGAAATATTATATCCATCACTTATGAACTATGCTTTATACTCACCAACCCAAACCTCATATACAACCATCACCATTTATATACTCGATAAATCAATCCCCTAAACAACTCAAAAGGGTACACACTCATGTTCCCCACACACATTACATGAATGTCACAAAACTCTAATCATAGTGCAACATGGTTCTGCACTAAGGTACTACAAATCCAAAATACTCATGCAATACTTCATGTCACTAAGTTCACAATAGTGAACAGAAAGACATGAAAATGCTGATAGACTCATTAGGTCCTAGATTTCGAGCCACAAATCTAATACCATATGTAACAACCCCACCGGGTTAGACATAGAAATACACGATTTTTTTTAATTAAACACATATACCACATATAGATTACATCATGAGAATCTACAGAGACCATAAAAATTACTCAAGATGTGATAATAGAAACAAGCATAATACATCACATAGTACTAATCTCTAATATCATGAGAGAACACATCATAAAGTGAATATATAAAGAAATCACAATAATATAGGTGATGCCAACAACCCACTATTATTATTTTTAAATAATAGTAATTATCTGATCGTTATGTTTTAATTCCCAATCCACAAAAATAGTGATCCATATTATTTGGTGATTAATACTCTCTCTTCCTTGCACGACATGGGTTCACTTTGACAGTCATTGTCATCACAATTAAAGCAACATCTAAGTACAGGGTTGAGGCAAACTAAGATATAAATTACTGCAGATGTGTTCATATCCCGTGATGTCAAAGTATTTTGGCAAGAAATATAATCATCTTGCCCCATGGATTTATATATACATATATAAAATAGGTTTATTTTCTGTCAATGAATGATTGAATCAAATATATTTGATCATGTTTGTGATTCAATACTATAACATTTACTCTAGCAATAATTTTAATAATTTATTTTCTTTTATAGGTTGATGCCATATGAAATTTCATAACTACATTAAGGCTATACGTCCCTATACAGACTCAAGCAGAATCTACACATTTCATTTTATCTTAGACCCATTCTATTATTGTGTAGACTAGTCATTCAGACAATAATATAATTTTTCCATAATCCTATAATGAAATTCAAGACGTTGCCTACCTAAAAATTAGATCTTCCTTTGACTTCCAAAATCATCTCCCTCTTCTAACGCCCCATTCCTTCCTCTGTATATGCCTCTCTCTCCACTTCCTTTTTCCATATTCCATGCTCCTCCTAATAAGAAGGGCGTAGCCTATTTTAAAACATTTCTCTCTCTCTTTTTTTAAAGCACATATATTTTTTTACTTTATGGCTTTTTTCTCTATTTTTTTTTGATTTCCTTTTTATTTTTGTTTTACTAAATTTAAACCTTTCTTATATTTAATTTATTTATTTTCTTTGATTTTACACATAATTGGAATTTATCATATTTTATTCCATTTATTCTAATTACAATAATTAGAATATTTACTAAGTAAATTAACATCTCTAGATGTCATGATGGTTTTAAATATACATCTATTAATCAATAGCTTGTATTTAGTTCAATTAAGTAAATCATGTTTCTAATAGTCTTTAATGATCAAACACGCAAGCCATGAAAGACAAATTCCATAGAACCATTAGCTATGCTAGCAAACCATGGTTAAATTGACTATTTAATGCAACCAACATCAAAACATATTATGATAACCACTCATTATGTATCTAACACATGTGCTAGTTGTTATGGTGTGTGTAGGGTTCTCGCCAATTCTCTATCATCATCTGACATCTCCATCTATGTCACCTTCTCTGATGATGCTCTCCCTGTAGCACGCTTTGAGGGATGAGTTCTCATATGTAGACCTCACAACATGCAAGTAATTAGATCATATCACATGATAAACATATAACAATAAATATAACTAAAATAATACATTAATATGTTTGAAATATAAATTCATACATTAACCAACTCACAGTAAGCAATCATGTATCATGTATTTAAATACTATTCTACTATCTCATATTAACATAAATCTCAAGCTTAGTCAAAAATATAACCAAATTTGAATTTGTTAGCTACAAATATCCATAAAGAATTTAGCAAGTTTGCCTGATGAGAAATCAAGATGTAACAATTATGATAAAATTATCTACATATAAGAGTAGTTTTACTACATAGCTAGCTAGGTGAACCCCTCTCCATCAACTTTGTTTATCCACTCCTTTAGATTATTTATGTATAACCCAAAACAATGTGGGGAATAGAAAATAACCTTGTTTGACACCAATGTCCTTTCTAAAACATTATTAAATACCTTTATTTGTTTTGATTTTGGGTTGGAGTTGATCATAAAGTTTATGTACCACTGCCCTATGCTCTCCTAGAATTACAAGTTTCTTCATCATACTCTAAAGTAAACTTTTATCTATCATGTCAAATGTTTTTCACAATCAACAAAGAAACACAAAAAAATCGTACCTTATGCCATACTTTTTCAATCAAGTGTTTAAGAATGACACATTGGGTAATAATGGAGTGCAATGGTCCATAATTGAGTCCTTCGATCTGAGACCTATCCATTCTTTCGTCCATTTGTCCTCTTCCTCTACATAATTATAAATAATGTGCTCTATCATACTTCCAAATAGTTTTCCAAAAAAAGGTTAATCCTGATAGTATAATAATTTAATGGGTTATTGATATCTTTACTTTTATAGGGAAGAATAATGATATGGTTGTCCAATCTACTAGGAAGCCTTCTAATATGAATAAATGGATTTCAGTTAAAGATTAATATAAATACTATTTACATTTAACTAAGCCCTAAAACAAATGTAAAATAATGAATTAGACCCAATGCATTTACAAGACTAGAGAAAAAAAATAAAAATATAAGGTTTAGAAAAGTATCTTGAATATGGACAAATTGTGTAATAGTTGTAAGAATTTGAACCAATACTCTACAGTGATCAGAAGATGACATAGAAATTTGTGATGATCAGATAATCTTAAATATCAAGAGATTGGATGAAATTTGTCAAATTTTGATAGTGAAAAAACAATGTTATGCAGTAATAAAAAGATGAGAAAATTTACGATGATTTGAGAATGGTGTACAAACTATCAACTCCAAAACTTGGCAATGTCTAGAGCATCAAGTTCATTTTTGGGAAAGTTTAGATATGGAAAATTTATGTTGATGATTGTGTTCCTTTGATCTGAGACTTCAAAAACATCAGTCAATTTTGGGAAAATAGACTTTCTTCATGCCCTAATCATGTAGTAAAATCTAAAAAAATAAGAAAAATCACATGTTTTAAAAAATGTGATTCTTATCAAGTGTCGAGATGTTTGTTCGATAACAAAAACAACACTTCAATAATTACAATAATTCATCAATGAAGTGAAATAATATAATGCTAGAGATTTTTCCATTAATTTCTAGATGCATTTTCAATAATTCATCAACGAAGTAAAATAGTATAATGCTAGAGGTTTTTCCATTGATTTCTAGATGCATCTTAGATATTCTCTTGTTACTTTAATGCACTATGGTGCTTGTGTATTTATGGATGTATTTAATTCAAATTATTATCTTATTTACGCAAACCAACATCAAACAATTGAAAATTTTAAAAACATGATAAGAGTCACATAAGATGAAAGTAAAAATATGATGCTTGAGCATTAGAGTTCACAAGAAATCTTTCATCAATCAATAACATGAGTAGGATAACTAGTAATAAGCATTGTTTGCAAGGCTTTGATGTTTGAATTGACTTTGGTACTCCAAAGCCATCCCAAAGCTTTGAGGTATCTCCAAAAACACCTTAATAGCCTTAACAAGTGACCAGGCCCTTGAAACATGGATGCCAAATTTTAACTCAACACAAATCTAAAAAACACAAAAGTGCATTGCATCATCTCACAATATGCATACAACATATATACAAATCAAAATATTTATATAGACACTACCCTTTAATTCACTTGGTATTTGTTTTAGTATCACTTCCATTATCATAGTTTGATTCCTCTAAAATAATGGATTCCTTATGAGCTTAATTATTTTCATAGTATGTTTTTCATATTCTTGAACTTCTATTTGACTAAATCTTGCTTACTTTTATTTATGTTTTCAGCGTTCATTATTGGTGGTGGAAACCTAGGAAACAAATTTGTAGGGTGAATCAGTATCTCAAAGTGTTACATATTGTAGACACCAAAATTTGGTACAAGTCCATTTGTCATAACATTTTTTACCTATTTTACACACTTAGTCCACTTATATATATTTGGCTATTATTAGGACATTTTTACCCCACACTACTCTCTTTATAACATTTTCATTTCCAAATGTCTTCAATATTCATCCATTTTAGGATTTGTGCCTTATTTGCATATATTTTGCATTGATTGTACCTTATTAAGCATCTACCTCTCATGGGACAACTTCAATGGTTACAAGTTACAATCGAAACTTCCCTCTATAGATTTGGTAGAAGGACCCGTGTGCACAAAACAAAAAGCCAACAAAGCCAATACATGTCAAGCCTTGTGTAATCATAAATTGTAATGAAAATCATAGAGGATAATGATGGAGTTATGAATGATGACATGACTATGACAAATAATAATGGAATTATTGTAAAATATGTAGTAATTGACTTGGATACAAATGCCACATTAATTTATGGATAGGTGGGAAAGAAACATTAATTGCTAACAAACAACATGTGAACTACCAAGTAACACCAACAATTGTTCATAGGCCTATAACAAGCTAGGTACTAGCTAGAATAAGTAGAGGACAACTAGAAACAAAGTGTTGTTGAATTAATATTGTGATACTTTAGAAAGAGAGAGAGTTACTTTGAGTTTTAATGACTTTCAGTCCTAACTCTTTGTAACCATGAACTAGGGAATTAGAAGAAAGGTACCACTAAGCTATTAATTTATACAATGTGAATTAATTATCTTTTATATATTTAGCAAGCTGATGGTTATGGATAAAAGGAAATATTAAGCAAATTGTTACTATTATGCTCATAACTATGCACTCTAGGTGTAGTTAGGGTAAAATTAAGACAATGTCTCATATCCCCCAAATGAGCCCATTTACAACTACCCTAACCTAGCCTAGTTTCCTGCTCTCTGTGCCTCAGGTGACCGTGTGAGCCTCAACTCACATGATGTGCTAGCGTAAAAAGTGAATAGGTTAAATTTTATAGTGTGTAGATGAGCTAGCATGTTACTACCACTAGACTAGTGCAACATTTTGGTTATGTTGTTAGGATGCGGTCGCATTTTGGTGACATAATTATGAGTAAAAATGATGTACCAAATCTCCCTATAAAATATTAAGTGATAATTAGACCAAATAAAATACAATTTCACAAATAATTACCCTAGTTGTGGTAGCAACCTTGTGACCATTTGAATTTATTCCAGTGCTTGGCATGTGGGTTGTGGATACATATGTTCATATTGTGTTGATGAAACTAGCTAGATAGTGAATGTTCAACATCATATGTTATTTTAATGTTTTTTATTGTGTTCAATGGAAAATAATGACTTAGTGAACTGTAAGGATTATCATATGGTTGAATATCATGGAAGGATATGTAAGAATACCTTTCTAGGGAAATTATATTCTAAAAACCAATCCAAGACATTTTTTTAGTACCTGATCGGAGGGGTTCTTACATTGTGGTATCAAAGCTCTAGGTTTAACACTCAGCCTAATGTGCTCATTCACAAGTCCATAAAACATAATGAAATAAGACTCAAATAAAATTGAATCTTTTAGGGAAGCTTTTAAACACTAGAAGCTCTGGAATACTAGTGTTTTCCACTCTTGATTATTTCAGACTTGGGTTAACCCATTGCGGTTCTAGAATGTCACATGATGAAAGCATAAGAAATTCTGGCCATGGGTTTTAGTGTGAACCACCCCATGCAATTGTTTTTGAAACCAATTTTCACATTATTCCAACCCTATTTTAGGTTTGTATCTATGAGAGGCAATGTTATAACAACATCAACCTATGGAAAAAATCAACACATCAAACTTGGCAAAGGATGCACATCTATAGTCGTTCAAGGTGTTGAGCTAGAGGATATGCACCAATGCTTAAAGAACACCTTCTTTTGACTCATGGGAAAACTCACCATTGTCCTAGAGGGTGTTTTATTTTGAGACCACAAGTATTTTTGGATCAAGTGTAGTTGAATGCACATGCTAGACTTGTAGAGGCTACATGTGTGGAGCCGAATAGAGTGTTGGAGGTTTAACTTGAGGAAGTGCCTCTTTTAACCATTTGTGCTTTTTATGGATAAGTCAACCACATCATGCAAGAGTACCCATAGAGGGCACTAGTAGATTCTAGTTCTATTAGGAATCAGTGAGGTGTCTAGATAGAAATAAACTTTAATTCTAAAGGAAATCAGGAGGATAACCATCATGTGTCAAGTGCATGGACCATTGAGACCATGAGGTAATTAGTTATGAAATTAAATTATGGTTTAATCACCTACATCATATCTTTATTTTATTTTTATTATGGTATTTCCTTGTATATTGTTGAGGGTTTTAAATTATGTTATTATATTGGTGGTTCGATACAAAGCAAATGCAAACAAATGTCAGGTGATCTTAAGTTTTTCATTAGATCAGTGAACCCTTTTAGAATATGATGTTATCTTGCCCCTCTAGTGGAGTAAGTCTGAGATGTCTTATGGTTCCATCACCTTACATGATGATAGTAGAATTGATGGGAGTGTGTTATGGAATCCATTCCCTCATTCCATAGATGTTGACTCTTTCCATGCGAGTAGTCACAAGAGGAGTTTGTGCATAATTGTTTTCCTTGGACAAAGCCTTATCTTCATGGATCCTAGAGGGTTTCATACATTTTGGTCCACATTATAATTGAGGATCTGTGATATTACACATGGGTTTTCATTTATACTTATTCACTTACATGTGAGTGTGTGAGGTGACCCTCAGTTACAATGATAATTTGGTGATATCTCGTAGATAACCTTGATAAGGAACCTCATATGAGTTTAGTTTTATTTTTTGTCTCCTGGTGGTAGATGACCTTATTTCCTTTGATAGTGAGATATGTTGGGAAGCTACACACTCAAGAGTTTATCCTATGGAGTTGGATATTGGGTTTCATTAAGATAAGTTCTTATGAGCCATTGAGACATTTTGGCACCAATTAGGTGTAGGCATCAAACTTTTTATAGAGATGATCATGTTAGATTGTGATTCTAACCTTTTGAGTACATTTACTACTTTTGAGGCATTTAGATTTAGTTTGGATGTGGGTATCCAAAGGTTGTGGTTAACTTTTACCTTTTCACTCTAGTATAGTGAGTTGGGAAACTTTTGGTGTTTTCTCTCACCTAGAGGGATGAGATTAGAATAAATTGGGGTGCTTAGTGTGACCTTGTAGGGTACTTTCCCCCTTATTGTTACTAAGGTTAGAGGATATTCTTTCTACAAAAAGTTATTATATAGGCTTAGATCTTTTGTTTAATCACTATTGGTGATATATTTGATATTACGATGTCAATCATGGAGTCAAACCACTTATGCTTACATGTCATGAACAACAAACCTGATGTAATCATAAGATACCCATGCATGCTAGATTCTGCAACATGTGGTTTATCCTAAATTATGATAACTGAAACTTTATGGGTGTCAACCTTTTGAATTGAATTTTCACTTTTCATGTTGACTATTGCATCATTTTGATAGCACATATTGTATCAATGCATGAAAAATCTAATGGCATATAATACCTTACGGGATAACTGAATTGCATCTTGGGCTTGTAGTGCCTGATTTGTGAAACATGCCACACCCATGATTGGATTTAAGAGTCTTAGGATATTATTGTGGATAGTTTGATGAGTAGTTTAAGTGTTATACATCCATGATTATTTGGACTTTATTTACCTATGAGGATAAATTTTATAGTTGAAAGAATTAAGGAGTGTCACTTGTATTTTGACTTTTGTGGAACTCTACCTAGCCATTTGTTTTTGGATTTTGTGATGACCTCATGTGCGTATGATTGATGAAAAATATTTATGTGATTTGTGATAGTGTTTCATGTATGTGGTATGGGATACATATAGGACATATTTTCACTCTTCACCCTAGTTGAAAATTTATGAGAAAATATTAAAAAAAAACTTTTTTTTAATCAATTCTAAGTTGACTAAGCCATCGGGACGATGTCTTTTTCAAGGGGGAGGATGTAACATCCCATTTTTTCTGTGACCATAATTTTAGGGCACTTGTCAATGATACCCTCTTGATGAGCTAGTGTTCCTTTGTCAATGATGGCATAGGTGTCATTTGCAATGCAATGGTTGTGGTAATGTGCATGCATTTTGAGTGGGATGCTTTATTGATGGTAGTACAGTTTAAATAAAGACAATAACTATTGTATAGATTCATAGTTTGTCTTGAGATATTTGGTAAGTGGGCTAATCTGGGTCACTGCTTTGACAATTGTGTCTTGAAACTTATTTAGTTGATACATTTAGATAACTATATCGACATTGACGTTGATATCTTGGAACATAATATATTTGGTAAATGTGGATATCTACTATATAAATAAATATAAATTGATTAAAAATCATGTTTAGATGTTGGTCGTAAGAAATATGTATGGTAATTCTCCTCATCGTACTTGAATTAGGATATAAGACATTGTCGTGATATTTGAATCTACCAGTCACTTATCGAAGATGACTTTAAATGTCTCATATTCATCTCTAGATATTTTACTGAAGTAAATTCAAATTAAGTGAAATTATGTTAAACTATGCTTATAATTTTTAGTGAGACACCTTTGGTTATGAGAAATTCAATTTGAGTTTGCTTCATTTAGTGTTTATATTGAAAATAAAAGCATAATGCATCATGATTTATTTAAAATCATCAGTATGCAAAAATAGCCATATATTTGGTGATGGATAAGGACACAAGAATGATGATGGTCATCACTAATCCTAGCCCATGCATATGGATTGTGAGTGGTGTTTTTGTAAATAACATTGAGTCTTCTCACTGTAGTTGAGGAACATGGTTATCCTTACTTTTTGTATGTGATTTTGCATGATAATAATTTTGAGTAAGCACACATACCTTCAGTAGTTTTGGAGAACTACATCTGGACCTAATTCTACGCATGGAGGGATCATCATAGATATGTATGGTAGTTCAAAGAGTGAGTGTGGGCATATGAAATGAACCCTTATGATGTTTCATTATGTGGGAAATTATAAAATATCCTTAGATTGTTATTGGGAACATGTGTTTTAATATATAACCCTTAGATCATTTGCTTTCACATGAATCTTATTTTATTATTACATGGAAGTAATACTTGATGTTGTGGGTTACTGAATCTCACTATTCATTGGAATATTATATTGTTCTCTCTCATCTTGACCTAGGTCAATGTTATTGACTCACTTAGGAGATAGAGGTTTTTCAAGTAATGTAAGTGTTTTGATTTATGAGTTTCTGGTCTTGTTGGACCAACAGAACATGGGTTCCTTGTTACATTGAATTTTTGTTTAATTTGAGAGTGCTTTGGGTAAGCACATTTACCTTGGGATGTTAAGGTTCTTTACGTCTAGTGACCGTTGGTTATGTCATTACTTGGTGTAGGTGATGAGAGCTTAGTAGCTCATTTGAGTTATGTGTTAGAATCCTTGATGGCTTAGAGTGATAACTTATTCAGTGATGATGTCTCATAGAGGAGACCATCATAAGTGAAATTAGAACTACATCGTACCCTAATTTTGAGGAGCGGATATATAAGCTACCCAAGTTACAATGGGGCAATCAGGTCTAGGTCCTTAGGCTAGTTTAGGGTTGGTTCAGTTGCATAACAACTTTGTGACCATTTGAATTTATTCTAGTGCTTAACATGTGGGTTATGGATACGTATGTTCATATTGTGCTAATGAAACTAGCTAGACAATGTACATTTAATGCCATGTTATTCTAATGTTTATTGTCATGTTTAATGGAATACACTGACTTAGTGAGCTGTAAGTATTATCATATGGTTGAATCTCATGGAAGGATAAGTCAGAATACCTTTCTATGGAAATTATATTCTAAAAAAAATATGGGACATTTTTTCAGTACCTAATCGGAGGGGTTCTTACATAGAGCATGGTTTTTGGTAAATGAATGCAAAAGTTCATGTTTTGAAATCTTGAGTGTCAACTTGCATGTACCATATCTGCCATTCATTGACCTAACACATTAAAGACTCACCATTTTCTCAAATTTTGCTCTTCTTCTAGGGTCCTCTACTATTCCAGATTCAGGAAAAGAAGAATGGAAATGTGTCTCTTATTGGTCATCTATAATCTGGTAGGTTTTCATTTAAAACAACTTATGTTATTATATTCAGAAGTTTTAAAACCTTAGGATCGACTATAAACATGACCTAGTTTTGTGACAGTTGATTTCAGCCTTTTTAGAGGGTTGAAGGTGTTTTCATGGATTTTACACAAACTTGTATTATCTGGATCTCTAAGAAAAAATATTTTTTGGGGTTTTCTAGCTTTGTTGAGAAATTTGGTGGTTACTTAACATACTTTCCATAGCCATATAAGATCTAGAGATTATAGACTTGGAAAAAAAATTGTACTTGCATGCCCAATCAAAGTTATATCCCTTGCTTTCACCTACCAAAACTTCTAACATCTCTGGCAATACTAGAACTCCAGACATCTTCAACACCTACAAGGATTGATCCTATCTATGATGCCACAACTTCCAACATCTCTAGCATTGTTGAAACTCTAAACATCTCCAACACCTACTAAAGGATGACCTGCCTCTAACGTTAAAAGTTTTGATACCAAAAATGTCTACACTGCTAACGCCCTCCACATGTATGAAAATTGAATCTTTGAATCAAAAATTTGAAGACTACTAGAGGTTGACTACATCTCGATGACTACAATCTGATGCTGAAACTCTAACGACTGTAGGAGGGGATTGTAAATCATCCCAGGCCTTAGCCCCTAGTCATATTAGTGTTTATTACTTGGTCACAACCAACCCAAGGGGGCTTATATTTTTCATGAAAATTTGAGTCAAAATTTTTTCACACCCAAGATTTAAGCAAAGTGAAGACTTCTTTTACAAGAAACAACATCAAACTTCAATAATTTTCAGTCGACAACTCCTTTTCAGGCACCTTTTTATTGAAAGTGTGAGCTTTTTTTATATCTATGCATTGGTGCTATTCTCAAGCTTTGTAAAATTGAATCTATTTAGATTCATAGAGGGGTTTTGTATCCTTGTCTTTCAAACACTAATCAGTTCAACGCATACTTCCTTTCTGCACCATGGATCAAAATCAAGTTTTGCTTCTTACACCATTTAAGTATCATGAGTGGAAAGTCAAAATATAAATCCTCTTGAAGATCAAAGGCTTACACCATATCACTATAGGTACATAAACAAAACCTACACCTGATGTAGAGAAGGTGAAGTTGTTTAACAAAAGTGACAAAACCTATGGACTATTATGCCTATTTATGTTTTACGACTTGCTCTTTCACATTGAATCTGCACTTTTCCTAATGATGTTTGGACTACATTGGAAAAACTCTTTGGGAAGTAGGACATAATGAGAGGTCATGTGTTGGATAATGAATTGACCAACTTAAGTCCAAACAAATTTGAAATTATACATGACTTCTTCACCAAATTCAAATCACTCAGGTTGTAGTTGAAACTGTGTGATATAGATAAAAAGGATGATCAATTGATTCTTTCCATTCTTGCCAAATTGGTTTAGACTATTCTGTCTTTGTTTCTACCTTCCATGCCAACAAGCATGCCCTTGAAGCTACATGGACCATGTCATCCTTGGATAATTTTGATGTTGACTTAACTCAGGAGTAAGACAAGCTTATTCACATGGGTACACTGATGTCCTCCAAATCACATGCCTTAATTGCGAGTAATGACAAACATCTAAGGCTCCCATTAGTAAGGAACAAAAAGAATAAGGACCCAAGGCAAAGAAAGGGTCAGAAATCTGATGTTAAGTCCAAAGCATCAACTAACTCCTCCTCTTCAAGTGTGAAACACAAGAAAGAGAGACCAAGTGCATGAAGAATCAAATTGAATAACTAACAAATATGCTTGAGAAACATAATATATCAGCGTCCTTGATTCTTCCAATCAGAGTTCATTAGCAATGTGTCTTCAAAGGCCAAATATAGTAGTAAGGGCAAAAGTAAGGGTAAAAAACTTGTTGCAGTTACATCCCAGTCTAGAAAATATAATGTGTATGCATTAGCAGTGAATTCTAAAAAAATTCCTCAAGATTATTCCCAAAATTTCTGCACTTACCCTTTAATTGGTCACACAAATAATAATCTTTTCCAAACATAAAGTTTATTATGACCCCTTTTCATGCCTAAAGTTCACTTTAATTTATTTTTTCACTTGAGACCATTTGAAATGAGTGGATTCATTCACATTATAAAATAAATCATATAATCTAATAGATCCATAGAGTGTACCTTTATTTCAAAGTTAAATGACATGATGTAGCCTCAATGACTTTGTGAGTTTGTTAGACTTGCTGCATGTGTCTCTTTTTGTCATAGAGATTGGAGTTGATTTTTGATATTCGTTACTATGTAAACCTACCAAGTCTCCTCTATTCAAAATGCACTTTTGAAATGTTCACAAATTTTATTTAATCATGCTCTAATTTAAAGGAATGAATAAATGAATGAATGAAAGATTTTAATAATGTCCATGGGATTGAGTAGTCTATGGGACTGAGGGTTGTAATAGAACTGTCTCTTGTTAACACAACTCCCTGATTCGAGGGCTATCCTTCTGATAATGCAAAATTTTAGACTTCATTTTTATGATAACTTTTCCACTATGGATCTTGATTAGAAAATTTATTTTATTATCTATCCTTTTTCTATGTAAACAGTCAACGAAGTTATCAACCCTTAATTTGAATTTGTAATTGGTGTGGATGTCATTATGAGTTGTGCATTTCATAATAAAGTGCCATTCTATCTCCACTACCCCCTTGTCACAAAATTAATATATTCTTGTTTCCCATTCTTCCTTGAGAACTGTCCACCTACCTATTTCACATTTAAGATGATGCAAGCTAGTCCTCAACTATGCAATCTACACCTTTGCTTTCCATTTGATTTCTGCCTTTATAAATGTTTTTTCCTTGTGCTCCCATGTGGGATTAAACTCTTTGACATAATATGCTTTCTTCCTTCTCGATGGCTTTGTTCACATGGTTCCCTGAATTTCTCTATCACATACTTATTTATTTCACAATTGGACTTGGACATTCTTGCATGCTGATGTCCTATTTACTCATCCATTTGTTATTTTGTTTCATCCACATATTTTTTCTTCTGTTTAACTCTTCTTTGATTATCATTTTGGCCATCGATGGTTCTCCATATTTTGTATCTTTTTAAGGTAATTTAATATTCTAGTCATTATTGATACTTTCAATAGAAATATATTTGTTTCATATAATAAAATATCATATGAAATTGAAACTTTGACTTTAAAACTACTTATGATTAAATATTTTTGAATTCTCTCTATTTATCTCCAATTTAAATCAAACACATTAATCACAAATTTCTTTATAATACACAAGTGCAAAAATGTTAAAATATTAACTCCATTTCAAAGTTTAAAACATTAATGACATTGTTTTTTGGTTTACACTATGGCTTATAAACAACCAACACATACCAATTCTTTTATTTTGGTAGATTTATTAAAAGCGATACATGTGTGTAAATTGCATATTATAATACAAAGTAGACTCTATTAAAATATAAATTAGATTTGAAAACTTATCATGTCTGCACAAAACTTAAAGTCATTCATAAGCTGAAGGTGACCCTCTGAACTTTGTCATTGGGTCCCAATTGAAAGAAGCCACATGTATTATTCTTATTGGATATGATAAAGTGAAGACCTGAATTACATGGAGTCCATGAGGCAGACATATACACCACATGATAGTGGCTAATAATAATAATAATAATAATAATAATAATAATAATAATAAAGATGATGATGATGATGATGATGATGTAGAAGTGGGTAGTTGAATATAATATTATAATTGGGGGTTAGTGGCAGTACGGATTAACTAATGATGTGGCATCAACTGTCACTTGTAGGCTAATAAGCGAAAGGTATTAGGATCGCAATGTGTCATGCATTTGGAGAAAGGAAAATCCAATATTTTATTCATATTAATTTAGTAAGATTAATTACGGAGGTAACTGTTATGTTATTATGATATATTGGTATGAAATATGTTGGTGTGTATATTTAGCATGGGGTTGAGATGGTTTGCATAAGTAAAATTAAGTTAAAAAAATATGGGTTTTTAGAGTAGCACAGGATAATACATTATACATTAGTATCACCCATGCAACTAATCGTTCCAATGTTTCTGAGGGACAATCAACTTGATATGCTCTAATTACAACAACCTAATGTGATTTAAGCCTTAATATTTCCTAATTGTGAGAACCTAATGTCATTTGACTTAATTATTACAACCTAAAACTAATTAGATAACCTAATGTGAATTGATGTAACTACGATAACCTAATATGGTTTGGGAGTTAATGTGCATTGATTATGAAAATTGAATGTGATATGCTCTTTGTCTCAATTTTCGCTTTCTACATTTAGTTTACATATTTTTTATATTTTTATTTAATTTAATTGACCATACAAATAATATTTGACAAGTCCAAATCTATTTATGACCACCCTTTTTATATACTTAAACCTAAAGATCACACTTTATTTTATGCCGCTTAAGGTCTTTGTACTACTTAGACCCCTTAAAAATATAAAACAAATCACATAACTCAATGATTTCATAGAGCCTATTTTTATTCCAAAGTTAAGTGCATTTTATGGCCTTCATGACTTCCAAGTCCATTGGATTGCTGTGTCTACTTTTTGGCTATAAGATTTAAGTGATATTTTGATTTTCATGGTTGTACTTTAACTTTCTAATTGTGTTTTGACCCTATGACCACATGTTTTATTTAAAATTTAACCATAATTTAATTTTTTGTTGTCGTTCATTTATTACTGTGTAGGGGCCACTAACACATCCATGGTAAGCTAAGGCCACTTTAAAAATTCAAAATCCACTTCATTAATCTATGACCCTTTGGCTATGTACAACTACCATGCATTTAATTTTATTATTAGCATATTTATTAAAAGTGGTCTACGTATGGGTTTATCAATATATTTTAACCATAACCCATGTATTTATGTAATAGCAATAACATAAATAAAACCCATAGAAATATGAAATGGATTTTAGAACTTAATACATTTACACATTATTAAAATTATTTAATAGCAAAAAGGCACTCTGTGAACTCCATGAATGCAAGTTAATACGAGTTGGTCACATGGGTTATTTTGATTGAGTATGATAAATTGAAGAATGATGAAGAATTGGGTTTATTGAAAAAAAATATACCACATGGCTACGCTAGATGAAAAGTGAAAGGTATGGACACCCAAAAAAATGAAGCACAAATAATAAATCCATAAATTTGAGGTTTGTGTTCTGCAGTTGCTAGGAAAATAGGTTGCAATTTAATGTAAGACTATGTGACACCTTGACATTTATAGCATGACCATTTACATCCTTAGTTACCTGATTCATAGTGATTTGAGGAGATTAATTTCCCTTTTTTTATTTAATTTCATTTTGAGCTTCTTACTCTTTCATCGTAGTTTTCCTGCATTTGAATTAGTTCATGCAACAAAGGAATTGATCTATATGAAACAAGTAGCTAAGATTATGACACTTAGCATGATCATGCCACTAATAGGCAACACAATGATCACCCCTTTATAATTTGATTATATGGAGTCCATAAGTTTATGATGTTGTTATCATGACAAGTGTCACCATCCTTATGACTCACCCTCATACTCAACCATAGAGGCCTTTAAGCAAGTTCATTGTACACAAACCCATTACTTTATCAAATCCAATTTAGTGTGTACATAATTTCTTTGGCTTGGGTTACAGTGGGATAATCTTTATAATTTAATTGGAATAGAATGTGGTAGTCATGGAAACTTATCCATGATCATGCCACATGTCAAAAATCATGTGGTCATGCATACATATCTACCTCGTCAGACCTAATGTAATGTCCCTTTTTGGGAAATTTACGAATTCTAATTTTTACAATAATAACCCTCTCAAAATGAACCCACAACACTATAATTTATGATTTCTAAACTTAAGGACAACTAATAAACATATTAGGAAACAACATACAATATCATTAGTCTAATCCCTATTGGAAACATTCATAAAAAGGAGTTGTATAACACCAATTAGAACACTAAAACCCAACCAATTTATTTATTACAATAATCATAATATACGTATAACTAAAATCCAACAAAAACCTTTCATACAATTTCGAAGCTGATCACAAAACTCACTAAATATGAAATCTTACAAATCTGAAACCCCAATACCTCATCGAAAGATTTTGATGAAGCACACTTGTAATCTCTATATGAAATTACCTCACATGTTTAGAGGGTTTCGTCCCCAAGTCTCAATTTTAATGGTGAGGGTTTTCATCCTCACAACTCGTATCAACTATAAGGGTTTTCATCCTTATGCTAAAAACTTGAATAACTATGAAGCTCAACAAATTGGGAAAATATATTTTGCATAAACTTGGATGATTTTGGTTATGTAAAAGAAGGTGTATATATAGCATTTGAAAGGAGGAAGAGATGGAGGGTGGGGCATACCACATTGAAGGACTCCATTACACAAGGGGTCTACATGGTCAATAAAAAATGTGGTCCAATAAGGAAAGCACATTTCCAATATGAGAGGCTAGAAAGTAGTGCAATAGTAAACTCCACTTAGCTAAAAGTTTGCAATAATGAACTCCACTTAACTAAAAGCTTGAAATAGTGAGATCCACTAGGGATGTGCACACACACACACACACATATGTAATAGTGAACTACACTAGCAAAGCTTGAAATAGTGAGCTCTACTAAGGATGTGCATACACATGTGTGTAATAGTGAAATCCATTAAGTATATGCACACACATGTGTATAATTGTGAATTCCACTAGTGAAAGTATGCAATAGTGAAACCCACTAAGTGCAACACCAAGGGTCAACTTTTCACTTTTATTTGTTATAATAATAATAAAGTAATATTAAGTTACTTAAAAGTAAATTACTTGGACAACTTAAAATATTAACTTTATTATTTTTACATTATTCAAAAAAGGGGACATGACAGTCCACCCTTCCCAAAAATTGCTTTTCCTCAAGCAATGTTGGTTCACCTCATGATTCCAAATACCAAGACCCCAAATCAGTGTAGGAGATTTGTGAGTCCTCTTGTTTGATGTGTTATGCTGCATTACTCTTGCAAATGAAACCTCCTTCACTATTCTTGCTAAAAGAGAAAGAATATTTTTTAAGAATCCAGTGAACTCTCTAAAAACCTATTTTGATCTACCGAGTTTCCACTGCACCACTCTGATATAAACTAAAAAATATTGGAAAAATGATATTCATTAATGATGTTGAAGATTATCCCTTCCAATAAAAGACCTAAATCAGCATGGGTGTAGGCTAAAAATAAATTATGATAGCCACAAGTCTCCAAAATCAAAATTGTGTTGGTTGGAGTATCCATTCTCTTTAGCTGATAATATTTACCAACAATCTCTAATGATTCCATAACCTCATAGGAATTAAACTTGCTGCTATTCAAGTATGAAATTATCAATTGAAAATATGATTTTATCAAGATTAATAACCTATTAATGGAACAACAACTGCAATAGTGAAATCTCCTTGCACTAAAAAGAAATATGAACATTCTAATGACTAAGAATACCTTTGCTAAGGCTAAAAACCCATTCCCAAAATTCATTAATTTAAATATGCTCCATCCTTTGTTAGAATTTATTTGCCAAACCATATGTATATATGCAATTGAAATCATGTGATGTTGATTGAATTGATGGCAGTTGCGCCAAGTCTAAAATTTTGGCCCATGATCCTCCATGGTACATTCCCTTTGTTACCATAATTTCTCAATATACTTGGTTGGTGAACTTATGCATAATTACTCAAAAATGAAGTAGGTATACCATGTTTATGTTGCACTACTCTGATTAAAATAATGATATCAATGTAAATTTGTTTTATTTTCATTTCATGTATCCAAAAATAATGAGTCAAGCTGAGATAGTTATAAAAATTGGATTATTCTTGTGTATAAAAGAGCACCTCATACTAGAGTGTTATATGAAATATTTTGTCTACCCCACTCTTATGTGTCATATGAAACATGGCCAAATTATTTTCATGTGGGATGTAAGCAAAAGGATGGGCATGCCTCACCATGCCACTAGTGTGAGCTTCCCTCTTTAAATCTAGTAATGTCAACAAACTCTTTAAATGTTGCTTTTTGACTTGAACATGAAAGATAACTATTTGTGTAAGCATAACTAGATCTTCAATTTCAGATTCCTTTTCATGAGTTGCCCTACAACCCTTTTGAAAGTATGTGATGAAATTATTGTAATCAAGCACGAAACTACCAATAAATTCACTTATTTGTTCCACTTTAATTTTAAGTCTTGGGTGTCCCAAACAATCACCTGGATCCCACACCTTGCTATTATCATCATCCATGTCTTTTGATTCAGGAAGTGTCTCACCATTCAACACACAAATCAGATTATCAAAAGATAATTTTGCATCCAAAATAGAAGATGCATCATCATGAATTTTTTTCTTTTCTAGCCCCACGAGATTGCATTCTTGATGTTCATCCCAAGTGATATCAACATGCTAGATCTTCATGTTTCTAGGACTGTTGAAATCACTGTGTGGTATATCATCACTCCTAATTATTTCTTCATGCCTCCAAGGAAAGTTTGAATCATAACCACATTCTTCATTTTATAGAACTTCAATAACTCCCTCAATTATCTAATTAACTTCCTCTAATCTTGCTTTAGATTTTAGCTTATTAGTTATGGCTACAACATCCATTTGATTTTTAACTTGGTAGATTGAGTAGTGATCTAAGCTAAGTTTAAGGTTGAGCTCATAAATATCCTTTTCCTTCTCTTTGTATGAATCAAAGGTCTCCTATGCAAACTTGATGGCATGATCCCTGTCAAAGAGAAAAAATTCCAATAATCTGATTTCATTATCTGTAAAGCTTATTTGATGGTCTAAAAATAAGTAAGGGTGGCCCCATCCTTAATTACTTAATACCTCTCTTCAATCTAAGCCTTCCAATAGAGTTATTCAAGGAAGTTGTGTGTGATATCAAATCTTGTTAAATCTATTAGATTAAACAAAACACAGAGAGAAAATGAGATTGAGAATATCAGAGCACTTATTCAACGTATTCAACCAAACATGAAGGCCTATTAAATAGGCAAACAAATGAAATACCCATGAAGCATGAGACGGGTATAAGAAAACTAACCTACGTCGGCTTGCATGAAATAGCAAAGACCGAAAAAACAACTAACCAACATAAATTACCTTAGTAAATAACCTAAGGTAAATACAATAATATGCTAACACCCTTCCTTAATGACTAAACCAGAAACAAGACCAAGTTTATCTCTGAATTTTATGAACTTGTCTGTACCAAGTGGTTTGGTCATTATATCAGCTGGCTGCTCTGCAGTGGGCCAGTAGAAGAGACTGATGTCTTCATTTGTAACCAACTGTCAGATGTAATGATGGTGAACCTCAATGTGTTTGGTCCTGGCATGAAATACTGGATTCTTCACCATCTTCAAAACACTTTGGTTGTCACAAAAAATTGGAGTAGGATTTGATGACTCAAACTGAAGATCCTCCAAAATTTTCTTTATCCACATGGTTTCACAACCTGCACTAACCACAGCTTTATACTCTGCTTCTGTTGAAGATAATGCTACTATAGTTTGCTCTGCCATGAGAAAACTCCTGAACCAAAAGTGAAAACATACCCTGTTGTAGATTTTCTTGAATAAACTGAACCTGCCCAATCAGAATCAAAATATCCTGAAATTTCAAAATCTACAGACTTCTTATACAGTATGCCAAAGTCAAGAGTACCTTTGACATATCTTAATATTCATTTTGCAGCTAACCAATGGACTTCCTGTGGTTTAGACATGAAGTGAGATAAAAAACTCACTGCAAAACAAATATCTGGTCTGGTGTTAGTGAGGTAAATGAGACTACCCACTAGCTGCCGATACACTATTTCATTAACCGGAGGTGAATCAGTGTCTATTGAAATTTTATCTCCTACTTCCATAGGTGTGTGAGTTAGATTACAATCCATCATTCTGAACCTTTCTAGAAATGAATTGGCATACTTATTCTGTGACATGAATACAGTATTACCACTTTGCCAAAGCTCAACACCTAAATAGTATTTTAGTAGTCCTAAGTCTGTCATGTCAAAAGTACAACAAACATCAACTTTCATTTGCTGAATGAGACTAATACTACTCCCAGTGATGGCTATATCATCAACATATATAATGAGAATCAAGATATCATCACCAGACACCTTTACATAGAGAGTTGGTTCCGAGTTACACCTTTTGAAACCTGACTCCCTAAGATATGAGTCTATTTTTATATACCAGGCTCGAGGAGCCTGCTTAAGTCAATACAAGGACTTGATCAACCTGCAAACAAGATGTTCCTTACCAGGAACCTGAAAACCCTGTGGCTGAACCATGTAGACTTCCTCCTCTAGATCTCCATTCAAGAAAGCACTCTTTACATCCATTTGGTGCACCTTCCATCCAAACTGAGCAGCAATAGCAATAATCAAATGAAAAGTTACCATCTTGGTGGTTGGAGCAAAAGTATCCTCATAATCAACCCCTTCCTCTTGTGCATAACCTTTTGCAACAAGTCTGGCTTTGTGTTTTTCTAAGGAACCATCTGCTTTATATTTTTCCTTATAAATCCACTTACAACTAATGGATTTCTTTCCTAGTGGTAGTTCCATCAACTTCCAAGTCTTATTTTTCATCAAGGAATCATATTCCAATTGCATAGCTTATTCCCACTCAGATTTCCCTTTGGCCTCTGAAAAAGAAGTAGGCTCAAATACTTGTGAAACATCAATTGTTAGAGAAAGATTGACATGCTCACCTTTATTACCAAATTGCTTTCCTGATCTCAGTCTTCTACCTTCCACACCTTGTGGCAAGTCTCCTTCTTTTAGTGCTTCAATTGTGGCAGTATACCACTTTGGCTTCTTTGGTTGTTCTGCTGGAACCTCACAATGACCTGTATCAATTCCCTCCCTGGAATGTGATTCCACTGATGAACAATAATCCTGCTCACTTTTCACATTATAACTAGTAATTGAATCATTAGATAACAATGACTCAATATCTGAAACTTGACCAGTTGCTGTGAAGTATTGCATTTGTTCATTTACTATGACATCTCTATTTACCACAACTTTGTTAGTAGAAACATCAAGTAATCTGTAGGCCTTTGACTGATCACTGTATCCAACAAACATGTATGTTTTGCTTTTTGCATCCAATTTTTTTCTCTTTTGACTAGGAATAACCTCAAAAGCTACACAACCAAAAATTATAAAATCACTTACATCTGGAGTTTGACCTGACCAAGCCTCCTCTAGAGTCATATTCTCCAAAGCCTTTGTAGGACTTCTGTTGAGGATGTATACTGTTGTATTCACTGCTTCTGCCCAATACCTGTATGGGACATTTCTACTTTGGACCATACAGTGAGCCATGTCCATCACTATCTTATTACGCCTTTCCACAACTCTATTTTGTTGCAGAGTGTAAGGTGTAGTGTATTGTCTATGTATGCCTTCAATGGCACAAAACTCCTTGAACTATTTTGAGATGAACTCACCCCCATTATCCATTCTAAGAGATTTCACTGGCCGTCCTGCTTGTTTTTCAACCATAGCTTTCCAAGTAAGAAAGTTAGAAAAATAATCAGATTTCTTCACTAGAAAGTATACCCACTTTTTCCTAGAGAGATCATCAACCAGTAATAGGAAATAACGGGCACCAAAAGGGGTAGGTGTCTACATTGGACCATGCAAATCCACATGTACCAAATTGAATATTCCCTTTGCTCTCAAAGCTTTACCAACATCAAATAAATGTCTAACTTGCTTCCCCAACTGACATCCAGTACATACATGATGACTATGCTGAATAGAATGAATCCCCTTAACTATCTTAGTCTTACTCAATGTAGTCAAATACTGAAAATTCAAATGCCCATACCTTTCATGCCATAGTGAAATTGTGCTATCAACTACTGCAAGTGCACTTTCCTTTGCTTTGATTGGATTTGCAAGCTTATACAAGCCTTTCTCACCGATCCCAACAACAATAATCTTGTTATCTTTAGTGGTGACTAAACATTGTTGTTCTTGAAATTTTACAACAAAATTAAATTTTGAGGTGATCTCATGATTGAAAGAAGATTTTTGTTCATATCTGGTACATACCTAACATTCTTGAATGTATAATTTACTGTACCATCAAAACTTATATGAACATTACCAAATCTTTTCACAAAATATGTTGTACCATCTCCCAAAGATACAGATTCATTACTACTGTTATCTTCAACAAAATCCACATACCAGTCCTTATGGCATGTATAATGGCGAGATGCCCATGAATCAAAGTACCAAGCTCGATCCATCGTAGAATTACCACTGGAAGCCATGAAAGCAAAATCTAGTGATTCCTAGCCTTCACCTTCAGCTACATTCACATGATGAGCTTTCTTTTTGGGGTTAGCCATATCATGTTGTCTTTTCCTGCAATCTTTCTTAAGGTGACCAGGTTTCTTATAGTAAAAACATTTCCATTTAGATCTCTTATTACCACTTACTTGTGAATATTCTGATGGATAGCTATGTTTACTAGATGGCTTACCCTTTTCCTTGATAAAAAATGCACTCTTTGTGGAAGTGGATGTAGACAACATTGCCTGCTCCTGTCGTCTCTCCTTTTGCAATAGCAATGTAGACAATGTTTCAAAATCCAAAGTCTGCATCTCAACAATCATGTGCAAGGACTCCACAAATGACTCAAATGATGGTGGAAGATTTTGCATAACAAGAGCAATCAAATCTTGCTCATCAACTAGTTTTTGCACTACTTTCAACTGGTCACTGATGTCCTTGATCTACAATAAAAACTTAGAAATGGAGCCACCTTCCTACATCTTAGTGGAAAACAACAAATTCTTCAAATACAATGCTCTATCAGTTTCAGAAGCCTGATATTTTGAAGATAAAGTTTTCCATAAATCTGATGCTATAGTCGCATTTCTGACATCTGAGATTAGATTATCTGCTACTGACAATTTTAACAACATGAGAGCCTCACGATGACGTTTATCATAGTCATTGGTAGCAGTGGCAGGGCTTTGGTCTTTACTGAGCACTATTTGATCAATATTTAGATATTCACATATTGTCAAAACCTTATAACTCCACAAACTAAAGTTCTTGCCAGTCAATTTATGAGAATCTGGTAGTAACAGGGGTTGAATACTAGCATTTTACCTAGTTTTTCATGAAAATGATAAAATTGGAAAAACTATAATGACTTTTTTTTATAAAATTCCTTCTACTCACTGATTCTATATTGACACTAAACAACCCTATCCATTTTCAACAACAAACTCAGTACCGTTTGCAAGATCACAAAAATTATACCACTGAAACAATTAAATCGGAAAAACTACAATTCCGATTTAAAAAATTCTTTCTCTATTGACATCTAGATAAAAAACCCAGAAAACGGTAAAATTTTTAGCTTTCCAGACGCTTCCATGATTATTAGTCAGCGGTAGGCCCCCAATAACCCTTATTGGCTAAAGTTTTGATTTATTTCAATTAAAAAAATTAAAATAATTGAAATATTAAAACTTTAGGCTAAAAATTTTATAAAAAAATTCAGCCACTTAGAAAATTGGCCTACCTCTGAAGTTTGAAACTTCAGGCGAAGATTCTGAGCCCGTTTCTCAACCAAATTGCAAACCATTTTCACTAGTGTCTTAGTTTTGATTTAACTCACGATTTAGACTTTTGTTTCACTGAAAAAGATGAAGAAATGATTTTTTCTAATTTTGTCAAATCCGTACGACGCCCATGCACACAAATGAACTCAACAGAGGCTTCTGAGCCTCTAAAACAACCTGTTTTTGCTTCCTTTTGGTATTATTTAGCCTTCTGATGCTTCCTGGCAATTTTCAGACCTTCTGGTTGAGTTTTCCAAATTTTGTGATGCTTTCTCTCTCCTCAGCTCTCCACTGGGCGCCTGAAGCTCCTCCCTGGCAAGACACCAACCTCTCTCTAGCTTCCACAAACCTCCACTCAGGTTCTACAAACCATAGGCTCTGATACCATATTAGATTAAACAAAACACAAAGAGAAAATGAGATTGAGAATAGCAGAGCACTTATTCAACGTATTCAACCAAACATGAAGGCCTATTAAATAGGGAAACAAATGAAATACCCGTGAAGCATGAGACGGGTATAAGAAAACTAACCTAAGTCGGCTTGCATGAAATAGCAAAGACCGAACAAACAACTAACCAACATAAATTACCTTAGTAAATAACCTAAGGTAAATACAATAATATGCTAACAAAATCTTGCACAATCCTTTCTTCCGAGACCAATAATTGATTCTTCAAAACTTTCAATTCTTTAGGCGTTCAATCAAAATGAGATTAACACAATAAATTTTCTGATTTGTCTTCAAGAGCATGAATTTTAAAATTATCTACTTCTCTAAAATTATATTTACATATTTTATGATTTGAAGTTAAGACAACACTATGCTCAAATAGAGAATCACCATTTGCTTGCTCTTCATTGCATTTTAATGTGAAAACACCTAGATCCCATGGTTTAATGAATTGATGGCTTTGATCTATAAAAGTAGGCTCATTATGTTATCCATGAATGGTTTATTTCTTCATAAAATCACTTTCAAACTGATCTAAATAAAAAAGACTTGAACTATCAAAAACATTCTTCTCCATGGGTTCTATTTAGAAGTCAATTTGGTACACATTTGGCATTGGAAATTCCCTCTCAATGACTGAACTATCATCATTAAAGTGATGTATGTACACATCATTATATGTTGATCTAAAAGCTTCAACATCTTCAAATTCATCTTTTTTTTTTCCTGAAAAGGCTTCAATAGATTTATCTAGGTGCTCAACATTACTTGCTAATCTAGAATTTTCAGCCAACTTTATTTCATCGTTAGTTACTACAAAATTATTATCATTTTTATATCTTCCATTAGTGTCATCAAGGTAGTCATAGGTCTAATAAAATTCACTGGATTGATTTGAATTTGTAACCAAGGTTATTGTACTAAAATTTATATCAAGCTAAATCCCATCATTTTTAGCTACATGTAATTCTATAAATTTATTTTAGGGCTCGACCATACATGCCTCCTGAAATTTAGGGCTTCTAACAACTTCAAAAAAATTCAATTCTAACTTCTCATGTTTGTGTACTCTTGCAGATGCATCACGTGATTCTTCTTCCTCTATTCTTTCAATTGATAAGTATGTCATCAATTTCTGCTCACATTGTTTGGCAACGTTGTTAAACTAATTCATGTGCATATATAGAAGTAACATATTCTTGCCTTAAAATAACCAATAAATAAGATAAGAGTGGTTGATAATTCTCATCACTCTCATTAATAATCCAAGTCAAGATGGTCTAAATAGAGGATATAAAATTTTTCATTTGATTCTCACAAACAACAGCCAAAAAATGTTGAAACATTTCAAAAATAAGATCTTCACAATCCAAATCCAACATAATGACACACGATCTGATTTTTGCAATAGTTTCTAGAACTAAGATCTTTATAGACAAATTTAGATTGTTAAAATCATTCAAAACTTTGAAACTTTCTAAAATCAACTAAAAACCCTCCTTCATATTACTACTGTTATAAGGATCTTATGAAGCTGTTAATTTCATAATTTCATTAACACAAAAAGTAACTGTAAGTCTTACCTCCTTGTTTAGATGTCTCATAAATTCTAGATTAACTAAAGATTTCACTGATGGAGTCATAATCAATCGCATCCTTACATAATCTAACTAATCTATCATTAATAAGAAATTCCCAACTTCTTCCAATATGCAAAGTAAATCATCATTTGATTGAGGAAAATGTTCAAGTTTTTTGCCTACATTATAAATATTCTTTTCTAATTCTTCTTCACTAAATGTTGCCTTGATTCTGAATCAAGTACACAATCACAAGACACTACATGCAATAGTTAAAACTACACATGCAATGGTTAACACTTAACATGCAAGTGTTGATCACAAACATGCAATACTAAAATCCTCAATAGAATATTAAACACCAACAAGATGGCAAGACCATCAGGTCTGATACCACTGTAATGTCCTTTTTGGAGAAATTTCTAAATTCTAATGTTTACAATAATATCCCTTTCAAAATAAACCCACAACACTGTAATTTATAATTTCTACACTTAGGGACAACTAATAAATGTACTAAGAAACAACATACAATATTGTTATTCTAATCCCTATTGGAAACATTCATAAAAAGGTTATAACACTAAAATCCAAATACTTTCTTTATTACAATAATTATAATACACATATAACTAAAATATAGTAGCAAACATTTCATACAATTTTGAAGCTGATCATAAAACTCACCAAATATGAAATTTTACAAATCTAAAACCCCAATGCCCTACTGAAATATTTTGATGAAGCACACTTGTAATCTCTATAAGAAATTACCTCACATGCTTATAGGGTTTTATTCCCAAAGTTCAATCCTAATGTTGGGCGTTTTCGTCTTTTGCTAAAAATTGGAAGAACTATGAAGCTCAACAAATTGAGAAAATATATTTTGCATATTCTTAGATGATTTTGGTTGTGTACAAGAAGATGTATATAGCCTTTGAGAGGAGGAAGAGATGAATGAGGGTGGGAAATACCACATGGAAATACTCCATTACATAATGGGTCCACATGGTCAATGGAAAATATGGTCCAATAAAGAAAGCACACTTCCAACATGAGGGGTGAGAAAGTGGTGCAGTAGTGAACTCCACTTAGTTAAAATCTTGTAATAATAAAATTCACTTATAAAAAATATTGAAATAGTGATCTCCACTAAGGATGTGCACACATATGTTTGTAATAGTGAACTCCACTAGAAAAAACTTGCAATAATGAGTTTCACTAAAGACATGCACACACGTGTGCAGTAGTGAACTACACTAACAAAAACTTGCAATAATAAATTACAGTAAAATAAGCTTGCAACAATGAACTCCACTGAAGATGTGGACACACATGTGTAATTATGAATGTGAGCATAGGTAAACCTCTAACGAAAGTGGGGAACCTTACTCTAAAGCCTTAGCCGAACCCTGCTCCAAAAGGCAAAGGTGTTGGGGTTTCTATGAAACCCCCTAGTAAAGGAAAATGAGGAGGAGGGGTCTCTGTGGAGACACCTCTCAAAGGGGTATGGGTACACATCGACACCTTATAAATAAGTTTATCTTAAAATTACTGATGTCTCATTAAATTTGCAAAATTTTCATGATTATGATGGGTATTTTATAATGATAGTTTTTTTACTAAGAATTTTGATTACAAATATTGTTGTTTTATTTAGTCTCACTTTTCAAACAAAGAGATTCGATTGTTCACTTTCAAGTTATCATATTTGATTCAAATGTTATTATATGTTAGATGCTTAATGATATAGTATTACTCTATCTCCACTGTTCCCATGGCACAAAATAGGTAGGTTCTTCTTTTTCACTTTTTTTTTTTTTTGATTTTACACTTAAAATTATGTAAGCTAGTATTTAATTGGGTCATTCAATATTTGTGCTGCCTCCTTGAATTTTGCTTTAAAATGTATGGATTAAATGTGGGATTAAAATATTTGACATGGCATATTTCATGGTCAAATGTGAGATTAAATTATTTGACATGGTATATTTTTCTTCTACCCATGTTGCTTTGTTTATGTGATTACATTCAATTTTTCTCCTACGTACTTTTTATTTCCTCCCTCTATTTGGGTATTCTTGCATGTGAATCCCACATTTTCTTATCCACTCAATTTTATTTCCATTTATATGATCTTTCTTCTACTTAAATCTTTGAGTTATCATTTTATGCCACCTATGAGTCTCCATGATTTTTATCTTATTCAAATAACATGACATCTAAATTATAGTTGATACCTTCAATGGAATAAAATCTTATATGAAATAGATGTTAATTTTGACACTTTTTGTTATTGAGTATTTTTGAATTCTCTTTGTTTGTTATTATTTTATATTGGACACATTGTTGACCTAAACATCATATTCGTAGAGCACTACCAACGTGACAAGCACCCTGATGAAAGTTTTGTTGGGCTTCTAATCTCATAATTTTGCATTCATGCATCTATTTTGTAGTGAGTATAAAGCCTACCAATGCCTTGTATTTTTTTCCCTTGAAATTTTCCTGACTAAGCTTGTTGTGCAAATGAACATTGATGCACTTATATTCTTTCACTACTTCCAAATGGTTGGCTTCAAAAATGAAGTTAATTTATTTGTTTTTTCTTTGTAATAAAAATATCATGACTAAAATTTTGTTAGTATTCACTTGCATCCCAACCATTTGAAAAAAAATCTCTAGGGCTCTTTAATATTATCTCAAACTATGTGTTGTTTAGGTAATCAATATAAAATTATTTGCATATAAGAGTAGTTTTACTATAGCGCTAGCTAGGTGAACCCCCTCTCCATCAACTTTGTTTATTCACTCATCTAGCTTATTTGTGTATATAGCCCAAAACAATGTGGGGGATAGTAGAGAACATTATTTGACACTGATGTTGCTTCTAAAACATTCTTAAATACTTTTATTTGTTTTGATTTTAGCTTGGAGTTGATCGTAACGCTTATGTGTACCACCGCTCTATGCTCACTTGGAATTACAAGTTTCTCCATCCTACTCTAAAGTAAGCTTCTATCCATCGAGTCAAATGTTTTTTTACAATTAAAAAACAACAAAAAAAATCATTGGTTATGCAATACTTTTTCAATCAAGTTCCTAAGAATGACACACTCGTTAATAGTGGAGTGCAATGGTCCATAATTGTGGCTTTCGATCTGAAACCTACTCATTATTTCATACATTTACCCTCTTCCTCTACATAACTATGAATTATGTGCTATATCATGCTTCCAAATACTTCTCCAAAAAAGGGTTAACCCTAATAGTATAATAATTTAACAAGTTATTGGTATCTTCACTTTTATAGGGAAGAATAATGATTTGGTTGTTCAATATGTTAGGAAGCCTTGAAATATGAATAAATGGATTTCAATTAAATATTAATATAAATACCCATTTACATTTAACTAAGCCCTAAAAAAATGTAAAATAATGAATTAGACTTAGTGAATTTATAAAACTAGGGAAATATATAAAAATGCAAGGTTTAGACAAGTATCTTGAATATAGACAAATTGTGTAATATTTGTAAGAATTTGAACCAATACTTTGCAGTGATCAAAAGATGACCTATAAATTTGTGATGATCAAATAATATTGAATATTATGATATTTTATGACATTTGTTAGATTTTGATAGTGAAAAACAATGTTGTGCAATAATAAAAACATGAATGATAAAATTTATGATTATTTGAGAATGATGTACAAACTATCAAGTCTAAAACTTGGCAATGTCTAGATCATCAAGTTTTATTTTTAGGAAGATTCAAAAAGGGAAATTTTGTGTTGATGATTATGTTCCTCTGATTTGAGAATTCAAAAAAACCACTCAATTTGGTGTTCCTTCACTTTAACCATTGGGAAAATACACTTTATCCATGCCTTAATTAGGTAGTACAATCTTAAAAAATAAGAAAAATGACATGTTTTAGAAAATGTGATTCTTATTAAGTGTCGAGATGTTGTTTGATAATTAAAAAAACACTTCAATAATTAAAGTAATTCATCAACGAACTGAAATAATATAATGTTAGAAGTTTTTCCATTGATTTGTAGATGCATCTTAGATATTCTCTTGATGCTTAAATGCACTATGGTGCTTGTGTATTTATAAATGTCTTGAATTCAAATTAGTATCTTATTTGTGAAAACCAAAATCAAATGATTGAATAAATTAAAAAAATGATAAGAGTCACACAAGATGAAGGAAAAAATATGATGCTTGAGCATCAAAGTTCACAAGCAATCTTGTATTAACCAATAACATGAGTAGGATAACTAGTAATAAGCATTATTTGTAAGGCTTTGATGTTTTAATTGAATTTGTTACTCCAAAGCCATCCCAAAGCATTGAGGTATCTACAAAAACACCTTAATAGCCTTAACAAGTGATGTGGCCCTTGAAACCTTGATGCCAACATGTAACTCAACACAAAAATCTAAAAAACACTAAAGTACACTATGACATCTCACAATATACATAAGCATCTATACAAACCAACCTATTTGTATAGACACTACCATTTACTTCACTTGCTATTTGTTTTAGTATCACTTCCATTATCAGAGTTTGATTCCTCTAAAATAATGGATTCTTTACAAGTTTAATTATTTTCATAGTATGTTTTTCAAATTCTTGAGCTTCTATTTGACTCAATCTTTCTTACTATTATTTATATTTTAAACGTTCATTGTTGGTGGTGAAAACCTAAGAAAAAAATTTGCAGTGTGAATTAGTGTCTCAAAGAGTTACATATTATAGACACCAAATTTGGTACAAGTCCATTTGTTATAGCATCATTTACCTATTTTGGACTTTTGTTCCACTTATCTATATTTGGTTATTATTAGGACACTCTGTACCTCACACTACTCTATTTCTAATGTTTTCCTACCAAATATCTTCAATATTCATCCATTTTAGGCTTTGAGCCTTATATTCATATCTTCTGAGTTGCTTGCACCCTTCTTAGGTATTTGTCTTTCATGGGACGGCTTTAGGGTTACAAGTTATAACCAAATATTCCCTCTATAGATTTGGTAAACTATCTAATCTATCCCCTTTATTTTTGTGGGTCCCTCTGCCTTACCCTAATTTTTCATGTTTTTTATCTCACATATAACTACTTTCTATGGTCAGAGATTACACATATCATTCCCTAAGGAGTCCTATATATACAAATCATTCTTAGTCATTTAGCAGGTAAGAATCATACACAAATCCTTCCATAAAAGATAATTTAATTGATCCAAATATTTTACTCCACTTAAGGTGGATTTTGCACATTGAGCCACCCTTGGACATTATTTACTTCAAGCTATTGTGACATCATCCACTTATACCAAAATAGGGTTTATGAGAATGCTCATATAGCTTCATCATCATTATTATTATGAAATATGATGTTAAAACCCTTGATTGACATTCTATTTATGCTGTACAAGAACAACACCATTTGATTCTAGTATTTAGGGTACATAGCTATAAATCCATTGAGGTTACCTAACCCAACTACTTCTACCCCTTCTCATTTGCATATGTGTTGTGTAAAATTGGGTCAAGAGAGGAGAAGACATCATTTCAAACATTTTCCCCCAAATTTAGAGAAGCATAGATACAATATTATACAATATTAAGAGGCAAACTTGCATATAAAAATCTAAATCCTAGGAAGGTGTAAAATACAAATTAAACACATAGAGATATTTATTGACCCTAGGAATTGTCCACAACAAAGTACCAATGCTTGCTCCAATATTTCTAGAAACCCATGTTGAGTGCTCATGGGAATATAGCATGATGCGCATAGGACACACCACCATTAGGTCACATGAATAACATAGGTTTATCAGCTAAGCAAAATGCTATCTGGCAAAACATACACCCATGTACAAAATGAAAAACCAGAAAAGCCAAGACCTGTTAATCCTTGTGTACTTAGAAATTGTAGTGAAAATCACAAAGGATAACGATGAAGTTATGATTGATGGAATGGATCTAATAAATAATAAGAGAATGATTTTAAAAGATGTAGTAGATGACTTGGATCTGAATTCTACATTAATTCCCATATAGGTGGGAAAGAAACATTAATTCCTAACTAACAGTAGGTGAACTACCAAGTAACACCCACAGTTATTTAGAGGCCTATAAGAATTTGGGTCTTAAATGGAATAAGTAGAGGATAATTGGAAATAAAGTTCTATTAAGTTAATATTGTGATACTTTAGATAGAGAGAGTTACTTAGAGATCTGATGATTTTCAATACCTGAGGGTACCCTTTTGTAACCACGAATTAGTGAATTGGAATAAAGGTAACACTAAGCTATCATTTTACATAATCGAGGTTAATTATATTTTATATATTTATTTAAATGATGACTATGTATAGAATGAAATATTAAGCACATTATTACTATTATGCTCGTAACTATGCATTCTCGGTGTAGTTAGGGTACAATTAAGATAATGTGTCATATTCCCATAAATGAGCCCATTTCCAACTAACCCAACCTAGCCTGATTTCCCTCTCTCTATACCTCAAGTGAGTGCATGAGCCTTAAATCACATGAAGTGCTAATTCATAAAGTGAGTAGGTTACATTTTGGAGTGCATGGATGAGCTAGTGTGTTGCTACCACTATACTAGCACAACATTTTGGTTATTTTTTGGGATACGATTGCATTTTGTTGATGTAAAGGTGAGCATAAATGATGTACTAGATCTCCCTAAAAAATATTGAGAGCTAGTTGGATTAAAAAAATACAATTTCACAAAGAATCACTCTAATTATGGTAGCCAAAATCTAAAGAAATGGGACAAGGAAAATCTATAAAACCCTCTATATGAGGTGTTTTTCTATGAGTTTCAAAATCACTTGCACGCATGGCTTGTGACATAAACAATATAAAAAAAGGAGGAATTTGAGACAGAAGTATCCCTAGACTGAGTAATGTGTGGAGCATCTAAATAACTTGGACATGGTCTAGACCAAAGCTGTTGATGTTCGGTGGTGAGGTGCATTGAACAACTATGTGTTGGAATTTGCCTTACCCACATATTATTATCCTAAGAAATTCAAGCACCATTTTTTCCATTGATTTATAGATGCCTCTTAGATATTCTCTTGATGCTTAATGTATTTATAGATATATTGAATTTAAATTAGTATCTTATTTATGCAAACCAGCATCAAACGATTGAAAAAGTTAAAAATATGATAAGGAAATAATCACTATTTACTTAATGGAGAATGGAAACACCATGTCTCTTAAACATGATCACATAAGATGAAGGGAAAAATATGATGTTTGAACATTAATGTTCACAAACAATCTTGCATCAACAAATGACATACGTAGGATAAGGAGTAACTTAAGCATTGTTTGCAAGGGTTTGATATTTGAATTAACATTGGTACTCTAAATCCATCCCAAAGGTTTGAGGTATCTCCCAAAACAACTTAATAGCCTCAGCAAGCGATGTAGCCCTTGAAAAAATGATGTCAACATGTAAACCAACATAAAACTCAAAAAAGCACTAAAGTGAAATGTAACATCTCATAAAATACAAAAAATATTTATACAAAACAACCTATTTATATAAATACTACCCTCTACTTCACTTGGTATTTGTATCAGTATCACTTTCATTATCAGAGTTGGCTTGTTCTACAATAATGGAATCTTTACAAGTTTAATTATTTTCATAGTTGTTTTTCATATTCTTGAGATTTTGTTTGACGCAATCTTGCTTACTTTTATATATGTTTTCAACATTCACTATTGGTGGTGGAAACATAGGAAACAAATTTGTAGAGTGAATCAGTGTCTTAAAGTGTTACATATTATAGACACTCAAATTTGATACAAGTCCATTTATGTTAACATCTTTTATCTGTTTTGTAAACTTGGTCCACTTATCTATATTTGGCTATTATTAGGGCACTTAGTAACCCAAACTACTATCTCTGACCTTTTTCCTTCTAAATGTCTTCAATATTCAACCATTTTAGAGTTTGAGCTTTATCTGCATATCTTCTAAGTTACTTTCACCCTTCTTAGTCATTTGTCTCTCATGACATATTTATCAATTACAAGTTACAATCAAATCTTCCCTCTATAGATTTGGTAAGCTATTGAATCTATCCCCTTTGTTTTTGTGGGTCCTTTTAACTTGCCCTGATTTTTCATACCTTTTGTCTCACACATAACTACTTTCTATAGTCAGATATTACCCATATCAATCCTTAAGGAGTCTTGTATATATAAATCATTCCTAGTCATTTACTAGGTAAGAATTAGATAGAAAGCCTTGCATAAGTTATAGAATTTAACTGATCCAAATCCTTTGCTACACTTAGGGAGTCTGCACATTGAGCCACCCTTGGCCATTATTTACTTCAAGCTATTTTGACATCATCCACTTGTACCAAAAGAGGGATTAGGAAAATGTTCATATATTTTCATCGTCACTATTATGCAAGAGGATATTAAAACCCTTGCTTGACATTCCATTTATGCTACATAATAACTACATAAGGTTTGATTCTTGTATGTAGGGTGCATAATTATAACCCAATTGAGATTCCCTTACCCTACTACTTCTATCCACTCACATTTACATGTGTTATGGAAAATTAAATCAAGAGAAGAAGAAGACATCATTTCAGACATTCTTACCCCAATTCATAAAAGCAAAAACATAAGACTATATGACATTAGGAGGCAAACCTACATAAAAAATCTAAATCCTAAAAAGGTGCACAATATGCATTCAATGGTTACAAGTTACAACCAAATATTTCCTCTACAGATTTGGTAATCCGTCAAATCTATCCCCTTTATTTTTGTGGGTCCCTCTGCCTTGCCTTGATTTTTCATGTTATTTTATCTCACATATAACTACTTTCTATGGTTAGAGATTGCACATATCATTCTCTAAGTAATCCTATATATACAAATCATTCTTAGTCATTTACTAGGTAAGTATCAAAAGCAAATCCTTTCATAAAAGATAATTTAATTGATCGAAATATTTTACTCCACTTATGGAGGAGTTTACACATTGAGCCACCCTTGGCTATTCTTTACTTCAAGCTATTGTGACATCATCCACTTGTACCAAAATAGGGTTTATGAGATGATCATGTAGCTTCATCATCATCATCATCATCATCATCATCATCATCATCATCGTCATCATGAAATATGATGTTAAAACCTTTGATTGACATTCTATTTATGCTGCACAAGAACTATACAGTTTGATTCTAGTATTTAGGGTACATTGTTACAAATCCCTTGAGATTACCTGACCCAACTATTGGAATATTTTCATTGATGTCAAATGGAACTATTGTCGGAAGTGAATGAAATTGATTGCCAGAAGTGAACGAAAATGTCAATGGAAGTGAACGGAATTGTTGCCAGAAATGAATAGAATTGTTGATGGAAGTCAACAGAAATGTCAACAAAAATGAACAGAATTGTTGCCAAAAGTGAACAGAAATGTCGACAAAAGTGAATGGAAGTGTCGATAGAAGTGAACGGAATTATCGACGGAAATGTCGACAGAAGTGAACGGAATTATCGACGAAAATGTTGACAAAATTTTCAACCTTGGTCGACCTATTGGGAGGAGTTATGACCATTCGAAAGGGCCTTTTCACTTGAAGAGTCACGACCTTAATTTTTGGCTTTCTATGGTTATAAATAAGTGCATAACAAATGGCAAAAGTGTAGATTCGAAAGTGGAAGATATATAAAAGAAGAGCATAATTTTTAAAGCCAAAAATTTTGTGAGAATATTAAAAATAAAAAATCAACAAGTATAAGGAAGAGTATAGCAGCAAAAACACTCAAGTGTAGATCGAATCTAAAGGAGATAAAGCAAGTGTTCTATCATCTATTGTTTTGACAACAAATTTGAGATAGAAGAGTGATTTTTTTCTGAGAAGTTTGGTGCCTTCATTTTGAAGAGATTGGTGTCTCTTGCTAAGTTGGTGCTCGGTGAAAGGGGTTGGTGCTCTTGTAGGTTGGTGCCTAATTTTTTATTTTGGGGTTGGTGCTCCAGTAGGTTGGTGCCTACGAATATTTATATTAAGAGAATTTCTCTGTGGTTTTCTCCTGAAGGGGTTTCCACACAAATTTGTGTCTATTTGCATTGTGTGGTTTTACATTGTATTCTTTGATTGCTTTTAATATATTAATTGTGGAGTAATTTGAGGTTTTAGATTTAAGATTAATAGTCAAAAGTGAAAAAATATCTTATACTGATTCACCCCCCTCTCAATATAAGTGTGTGCTTAACAATTGGTATCAGAGCTAGGTTCCTTTGGTGTTAACACAACTGCTAGAAGGTATATTTTGGAAAGCACATATGGCAGGATCTCAAGTGCTAGATGGTTTCTCCACTAAAAAGGCTCCTTTGTTCGATGGAATGAATTATGCCTTTTGGAGTATAAGAATGAAGACTTACTTGATGGCCCTAGTTTTCGATATTTAGTAAGCAGTGGTAATAAGATACACAATGCCACAAATTGCACCAACGGATGCCACCGAAAAAAATGCCAGTGAGAAAAATGCAAAAGCTATGAATGCAATCTTATGTGGGCTTTCAAAAAATGAGTTTGTTAAGGTTATGCATTTTGAATCTGGAAAAGAGATTTGGGATAAACTCAACACTATTTATGAAGGTGATAGTAAGGTTAGAAAATCAAAACTCTAAACCCACCAGAGGCAGTTTGAAAGTTTAAAAATGAAGAATGATGAAAACATTATTGGGTATATTCTTTGTGTAGATGAGATTGTTAATGTCATTCAAGGACTCGGAGAGAAAATTGAAGAATCTATGATTGTTTAGAAAGTTATGAGATCCCTACCATTGAGATTTGATGTGAAGGTCTTCATCATGGAAGAAGAAGGTGAAGTGAACCTTGAAGAATAAATTATTTGCACATTGGAAGAAATAAAAGCATTTAAGAAGAAGAATCAAAAACTAAAATTACAACTCCAAAAATATGAAGAAGAGAATCAAGACTTCAAAACAAAGACATCACAAGTCTTTGAGGAATCAAACAAGGTAATTGCTGATCTAAAAGTCCAAATCGAATAAGCAAAGAAAATTGAAGATGATCTAACAGATCAGCTAAAGAAGAAAGGAGAAGATTGTGAAAGGTATGAATTTGAGATATATGTTTTAAAAAGGGATCTAGAAAAGGTGAATTCTAAAATAGCAAGTGAATTGAAATATGAGAAAAGCACTCAAGTTTTGAATAAGATTATAGAGAGTTAAAGATCACCATCTAACAAGTTAGGCATTGGGTATGAGAAGGAAAAAGAGACAGATAAGAGCTATGCTGAAACTCTTAAGGAACCAGTGAAAAAGGAAACCAAGAAGGAAGAAGCCTAGAATACAAAAACTAGCTCTATCAACAAAGAAAGCAAAGGAGAACAAAACCTCAGAAGACCTTTTACTCCAAGATATGTAAATAAAACTAGGTTTGGTAATTATTTTGATGGATATTGTTATTATTTCAATCATTTTGGTCATAAGAAATTAGATTGTAGAAAGAGAACTAAGGATATTGAAGTCAGGAGCAGAAACAAAGGAACCTATGGAGCTTTGAATAGAAACGACAATTCGTTTGCTCCCTTATCAAACTTTGATGAAGCTATAGTTTGTTACAAGTGCAAAAACTATGGACATATAGCATGCTATTGTAGAAGTGTTTTGGAATCTTAAAGACAAGATCAAAAGTTCAAATCTCCAATGACAAAGAAAAGAGAACCATCAAAGACTTGGAAGAAGAAGCAAGAAGAATCCATGATTGTTCAAACAACATTCCATGCTAGAGATGAAGGACAACAACGGTTAATTGATAGTAGATGTTTGAGACACATGAATAGAGATAAAAGCAAATTCATCTCATTAAAAAGGGTCAATGAAGGAATGGTGAAGTTTGGAGACAACACTACCACCATAATAACAAGAAAAGGTACACTTAGTCTCGATAATGGAAAAACCAAAACAAAAAATGTGTTATATGTGGAAGGGTTAAAGTATAATATTCTAAGTGTTAGCCAAATGTGTGATCAAGGACACACACTCAAGTTCTATTTTGAAGGTTGTGAGATCAGAAAAGGAGACACATGAGAACTAATTGCAGATGCTCATAGAACCACAAACAACCTATACATGCTTGAAGAAATGAGAGGAGAGAAATGTTCTCTGAGTCAAGTTAAAGAGAGTTGGCTATGGCATAGAAGGTTAGGGCACATAAATTTTGATAATCTTGTGAAAATCAACAACAAACATGATGTGCGAGATATTCCCAAGATAATGAAACCTTCAAGCACTCTATGCAAGCAATGCCAACACGGGAAGTAAACCAGAATAAGGTTCAAAATGAAGGAATATTCAACCACCAAACCACTAGAGCTGATTCATATAGATCTTTGTGGTCCTATCATAACTGAAAGCATGCAAGGTGAGAGCTACTTCATGTTGCTCATTGATGATTATACTAGAATGATGTGGGTAGCCTTTCTAAAATAAAAATCAGAAACATTTGAAAAGTTTAAAGCTTTCAAGGCATTAGTAGAAAATGAAAAAGAGCTGAAAATAAAATGCCTAAGGTCAAAGCGAGGAGGTGAGTTTATTTCAAATGAATTCATTGAGTTTTGTGAAGATCATGGAATTAAGAGACAATACTCAGCTGCAAGGACTCCACAACAAAATGGAGTGGTGGAAAGGAAAAATTGAGCCATTCAAGAAATGGATAGAACTATGCTGAATAAATCTAATCTATCAGATATATTATGGAGAGAAGTAGTTAATAAAACAACATATATCTTGAATAGAGGGCAAATCAGAGTTAATAATGACAAAACTCCTTACGAATTATGGAAAGGAAGACCGGCTTCGGTCAAACATTTCAAAGTGTTTGGAAGTAAATGTTTTATCAACAGGAATGAAGAAAACTTGGGAAAATTTGATTCAAGAGCTAACAAAGGAATTTTTCTTGGCTACTCCATAAAAAGCAAAGCCTATAGATGTTATAACAAAAGGCTATAAACTATTGTAGAAAGTGCTAGTGTTAGAATAGATGAGATCATGAATCAAAAGGCAAAAAAACCTTCAGAAGAGCCTCTAGAAATACCCAATCTTGTAGAAGAAGGGAAGGAAGAAAATGTAGAAAAATTGAGTGAATCTGAAAGGTAGGACACTAAAGCACCATCTCGCTTTGTTCAGAAGAATCATGCTGAAAGTCAGATCATTGGCAACATTGATGCTGGGGTGCAAACCAGAAGAAGAATTGTAAGTATACCTGAGCATGTAAATTTCTCTTTGTTATCCAAATAGATCATAAGAATTTTTCTGAAGCTAGTCATGATAAACATTGGGTAAAAGCAATGGAAGAAGAGTTAGATCAAATTGAGAAGAATGAGACTTGGGAACTTGTGCCTAGGCCAATGGATTTAAATGTGATTGGCACTATGTGGGTTTTTCAAATCAAATTGAATGAAAATGGCCAAGTCACTCGAAACAAAGCAAGGTTGGTATATAAGGGGTATGCTCAAGTAGAAGGTGTAGATTTCGAAGAGACTTTTGCTCCTATTGCTAGATTAGAAGTAATTTGAATATTTCTTTCATTTTCAGTATTCAAAATTTTTAAAGTTTATCAAATAGATGTTAAATCAGCATTTCTAAATGGAAATATAGAAGAGGAAGTTTACATAGAACAGCCATAAGGATTCCTCTTATCAGAAAACAAGGATTATGTGTGTAAGTTAAAGAAGGCTTTGTACGGATTGAAACAAGCTCCTAGAGCATGGTATGCTAGGCTTGATAAATACCTACAAGACCAAGGATTCAAGAGAGGATATGCTAATAGTAATCTTTACATCAAAACTGAATGAGATCACCAATTAATTGTTGTGGTGTATGTAGATGTTATAATCTTTGGAGGAGACAATGAGGAAATGTCTAAGATATTTGTTGAAGATATGCAAAAGGAATTTGAGATGTCCATGTTAGGTGAGTTGTCATTTTTCCTTGGTTTACAAATCTCTCAATCTAACAAAGGAATATTCATATCCCAAAGCAAGTATGTAAAGGAGATGTTGAAGAAATTCCATATGGAGGAGTGTGCCCCTGTTAGCACATCTATGGCTACAGGTACGAAGTTGAGCAAAGATGATGAATCTCTGAATACTAATCAAACTCTTTACAGATCAATGATTGGGAGTTTACTATATGTGATGGCATCTAGGCCAGATATCATGCAAGTAGTAGGTATGGTTGCACGATTTCAAGCAGCTCCAAAAGAAACACATGTGCAAGCCATAAAACGTATATTTAGATATTTAAAGAGAACCTTGGATTATGGGTTGTGGTACCCAAGAGGTAAAGAGTTCACATTGGTAGCGTACACGGATTCAGATTGGGAAGGTTGTGTAGATGATAGAAAAAGTACAAGTGGAGGAGCATTCTTTCTTGGAGATAGCCTAGTATCATGGTTGAGTAAGAAGCATATTTTTGTATCTCTATCCACAACAGAAGCAGAGTACATAGTGGTAGTGCTATGTTTTACACAAGTTATATGGATGAAACAAACCTTGAAAGATATCAAAGTAGAGTATAATCATCCAATCTCCATATTCTGTGATAATACTAGTGCGATAAGTATTTCAAAGAATCAAGTTATGCATTCTAGAACTAAGCATATCCCTATACAATATCATTTCTTGAGAGAACAGGTGGCAAAACAACAAGTAAAATTGGAATATGTTTCCACATCCGAACAGATGGCAGATATCTTCACTAAGCCACTTCCAACGGAAACATCTGAGTACCTACGATAGAAGTTGGGAGTAATTTATTTTGCTTCTTGCCACTGAAGAGAATCATCAGCTAAGGGGGAGCTAAGTACTAGCTCTTGGATATACCCTTTGCCATTGATGTCAAAGGGGGAGAAGTATAGAAAGAGGATGTCATAGAAAGGGGGAGCTACAACAAAGAAGGATTTAGACAGAAGAGACAGTGCAGTAAGGGGGAGTAGTTTCAGTATGTGGTTGCCATCAATGACAAAGGGGGAGATTTTTGGAATATTGTCATTGATGTCAAATAGAACTATTGTCGGAAGTGAACGGAATTGATTGCCAAAAGTGAACGAAAATGTCAATGGAAGTGAACGAAATTGTTGCTGGAAATGAATGGAATTGTTGATGGAAGTGAATGGAAATGTCGAAGAAAGTGAACAAAATTGTTGCCAGAAGTGAACGGAAATGTCAACAGAAGTGAACCGAATTGTCGACGGAATTGTCAACCTTGACTGACCTATTGTGAGGAGTTGTGACTGTTTGAAAGGACCTTTTCACTTGAAGAGTCACAACCTTAATTTTTGGCTTTTCGTGGGTTATAAATAAGTGCATAACGAATGGCAAAAGTGTAGATTCGAAAGTGGAAGATATATAAAAGAAGAGCAGAATTTTTAAAGGCAATTTTTTTGTGAGAATATTAAAAATAAAAAATCAGCAAGTATAAGGAAGAGCATTGCAGCGAAAACACTCAAGTGTAGATCAAATCTAAAGGAGATAAAGCAAGTTTTCTATCATCCATTGTTTTGACAACAAATTTGAGATAGAAAAGTGATTTTTTTTGAGAAGGTTGGTGCCTTCGTTTTGAAGAGATTGGTGTCTCTTGCTGAGTTGGTGCTCGGTGAAAGGGGTTGGTGCTCCTGTAGGTTGGTGACTACAAATTTTTTTTTGGGGTTGGTGATCCAGTAGGTTGGTGCCTACGAATATTTATATTAAGAAAATTTCTCTGTGGTTTTTTCCCGAAAGGGTTTCCATGCAAATCTGTGTCTATTTTCATTGTGTGGTTTTGCATTTTATTCTTTGATTGCTTTAAATATATTAATTGCAGAGTAATTTGAGCTTTTGGATTTAAGATTAATAGTCGAAAGTGAAAAAATATCTTATACTGATTCACCCCCTCCTCTCAGTATAAGCGTGTGCTTAACACCAACTACTTTTACCCCTTTTCCTTTGCATATGTGTTGTGTAAAATTAGGCCAAGAGAGGAAGAAGACGTCATTTCAGACATTCTTCCCCCAATTTAGAGAAGCATAAATACAATATTATACGACATTAAGAGGCAAACATGCATAGAAAAATCTAAATCTTAGGAAGGTGAAAAATACACATTCAACACAGAGAGATACTTGTTGACCCTAAGAATTTTCCACAACAAAGTACCGATGCTTGCTCAAATATTTCTAGAAACCCATGTCGAGTGCTCATGAGAATAAGGCATGATGCACATAGGATACACCACCATTAGGTCACATGAATAACATAGGTTTTTCATCTAAGCATGATGCTATTTGATAAAAGATGCATGTGGACACAAAGCAAAAAAGCAAAAAAGCCAAGACACGTCAATCCTTGTGTACTTATAAACTGTACTAAAAATCACAAATGATGATAGAGTTATGGATGATGACATGGATCTAACAAACAACAAGGGAATGATTATAAAAGATGTAGTAGCTGACTTGGATCCAAATTCTACATTGATTCCCATATAGGTGGGAAAGAAACATTAATTTCTAACTAACAGTAGGTGAACTACCAAGAAACACCCCAATTTGTTTAGAGGCCTATAAGAAGTTGGGTCCTAGTTGGAATAAGTAGAGGAGACTTGGAAATTAAGTGATATTGAATTAATATTGTGATACTTTAGATAGAGATATTTACTTAGAGATATGATGATTTTCAGTACTTGAGGGTACCCCTTTGTAACCACGAACTAGTGAATTAGAATAAAGGTAACACTAAGCTATCATTTTCTACAATCTGGGTTAATTATCTTTTATATATTTAAATAAATGATGACTATGGATAAAAGGAAATATTAAGCACACTGTTACTATTATGTTCATAACTATGCATTCAAGGTGTAGTTAGGGTACAATTAAGACAATGTATCATATTCCCCTAAATGAGCCCATTTCTAACTAACCTGACCTAGCCTGATTTCCCTTACTCTGTGCCTCGAGTGATTACATGAGCCTCAAATCACATGATGTGTTGATGCAAAAAGTGAGTAGGTTAAATTTTAGAGTGTGTAGATGAGCTAGTGCATTGCTACTACTATACTAGCATAACATTTTGGTTTTTTTTTTTTGGATACAATTGTATTTTTTTGATGTAAACGTGAGCAAAAATGATGTACCAGATATCCCTAAAAAAAATCAAGATCTAGGTGGATCACAAAAAATAGAAGTTCACAAAGAATCACTCCAATTATGGTAGCCAAAAGCCAAAGAAATGGGTCGAGGATAATCTGTATAACCCTCTATAAGAGGTGCTTTTCTATGAGTTTCAAAATCAGTTGCACACATGACTTGTGACATACACACTAGAAAAAAGGAAGAATTGGAAACAAAAGTATCCTTGGATCGAGTAATGTGTGGAGCATCTAAATAACTTCATGGTTTTGACCAAAGCTATTGATGTTTGGTGGTGAGGTGTGTTGAACAACTACTTGTTGGAATTTGCCTTGCCCATATATTCTTGTCCTAAAAAAATTGAGTACCATTTTTTCCATTGATTTATAGATGCCTCTTAGATATTCTCTTGATGCTTAAATGCACTATGGTGCCTGTGTATTTATAGATATCTTGAATTCAAATTAGTATCTTATTCATGCAAACCAACATCAAACAATTGAAAAGTTAAAAACATGATAAGAAAATCATCTTTATTTACTTAATGGTCAATGGAAACACCATGCCTCTTAAACATGATAAGAGTCACATTAGATGAAAGGAAGAATATGATGTTTGAACATCAAAGTTCACAAGCAATCTTATGTCAACCAATAACATAAGTAGGATAAATAGTAACTTAAGCATTATTTGCAAGGGTTTGATGTTTGAATTAACATTGGTAATCCAGAACCATCCCAAAGGTTTGAGGAATCTCCCAAAACACCTTAATATCCTTAACAAGTGATGTATCCCCTGAAAACATGATGTCAACATGTAACTCAACATAAAACTTGAAAAATCACTAAAGTGATCTACAACATCTCACAATATACATACAATATTTATACAAAGCAACCTATTTATATAAATACTACCCTCTACTTCACTTGGTATTTGTATGAGTATCACTTTCGTTATTAGAGTTGGCTCCTTCTACAACAATGAAATCTTTACAAGTTTAATTACACACTACTTTTTATGGTCAGAGATTACACATATCATTCTTTAAGGAGTCTTGTATATACAAATCATTCCTAGTCATTTACTAGGTAAGAATAAGATAGAAAGCCTTTCATAAGTTAGAGGATTTAATTGATCCAAATCGTTTGCTACACTTAAGGAGTATGCACATTGAGCCACCTTTGGCCATACTTTACTTCAAGTTATTATCACATCATCCACTTGTACTAAAAAAAGATTTAAAAAAAATATTCAGTTAGTTTTGTCGTCACTATTATGCAAGAGGATATTAAAACCCTTGCTTGACATTTCATTTATGCTACATAATAACTACATAAGATTTGACTTGTATGTAAGGTACATAATTGTGACTCATTTGAAGTTTCCTTACCCAATTATTTCTATACATTCTTCTTTACATATATTGTAGAAAATTAGGTAAAAAAAAGAGAAGACATCATTTCGAACATTCTTCCCCCAATTCCTCAAAACAAAAATGAAAAACTATATAACATAAAGAAACAAACCTACATTAAAAAAATTAAATCTCAGAAAAATACACAATATGCATTCAATAAAGAGAGATACTTCTTGACCCCAGAAATTGGGCACAACAAACTACCAACGCTTGCTCCAATATTACTAAAAACCCACGCTGAGTGCTCATGGAAATAGTGCGTGGTGTGCGCAAGACACACCACCAGTGGGTCACACATCCAGCATCGGGTTGCCAACTAAACCAAACTAATAATAAAACATAAATACTTAAAAGCCAACACCTATGATAATTGGCGTAATGTTTTGACGGTGCAGGCAAGGCTCTTTGAGTGAAGATATGGTAGAAAACAGCTTTTACACAACGAATAATGTACCAGACAAAAATTATATCCTTAGACGTTTGGATCCTTCTTTCTGTTCAAAACTGAAAACAAACAAATCGCCAAAGGAAAGCCCATGCTACCTTCTTTACGTTTGGATAAGCACTGTCTTCAACCTCACAAGTAACACTTCTTAGCATATAGTGATGATTGATAGATTGTTAGGTATTGTAAGAGTTTATAGAGTGATTCAAACCATGCAGAGGAGTAGAATATAGAATACAGATAAATATTTTAATTACACAATAATAATATATTTATTTATATTATTGTCTTTCGATATTATTTATATATATATATATATATATATATATATGAAAGTTTTTCTTATAATTGAATACTCATACGTTACAAATAAACTTGTAACCGTATTAACAAATTAATAAATACTATTACCAAATGGTAAATCAACATTTACTAATTTAATGAATGTAAATACTAATCATCAATAGTTTTTTCCTTAATTTTAATTTAACTTTATGAACCTTTGATAAATAATCTAAAATCTTTTTGTTATCTTAATTAATTGATTAATTAATCAATTAATATTTAATAAACCTAATTGACTAGTTTGGTGCAAATTAATAGACATGCAATAAGTGTACACAATACTTATTAATCTGTTTTATTTTTTTATTTTTTTATTTTTTATTTTTTATAAATGTATTATGAAATGGTATATCTTCTCTTGACAAGGAACCTGAACAAATTTATGATGATTCGAGAATGATGTACAAACTATCATGTTCAAAAACTTAGCAATGTCTAGATCATCAATTTTTATTTTTGGGAAAGCTCAGGGAAAAATTGTTTTGATGATTGTGTTCCTCTCATCTAAGACTTCAAAAAACCTCATTTAGTTTTGTGCACCTTTGCTTAAACCACTGGGAAAATAGACTTTCTCCATGCCCTAATTATGCAGCAAAACCTAAAAAACATAAGAAAAATGATAAATGTTTTAGAAAATGTGATTCTTATCAAGCACCAAGATGTATGTTCAATAACAAAAACAACACTTCAATAATTGCAATAATTCATCAAGGAAGTGACATAGTATAGTGGTAGAGGTCTTTCCATTGATTTCTATATGCCTCTTAGATATTCTCTTGATGCATAAATGCACTATGGTGCCTATGTATTTATAGATGTCTTGAATTCAATGTAGTATCTTATTTGTGCAAACCAACATCTAACGATTTAAAAAGTTAAAAACATGATAAGAAAATAGTTGTTCTTTACTTAATGGATAATGGAAATACCATCTCTCTTAAACATGATAAGAATCACATAAGATAAGGGGAAAATATTATGTTTGAGCATCGAAGTTCACAAGCAATCTTGCATCAACCAATAACATAAGTAGGATAAGTAGTAACTTAAGCGTTGTTTGCAAGGATTTGATGTTTGAATTAACTTTGGTACTCCAGAGCCATCCCAAAGGTTTGAGGTATCTCCCAAAATACCTTAATAGCCTCAAAAAGTAACATAGCCCCTGAAGACATGATGTCAACCTGTAACTCAACACAAAACTCTAAAAAGCACTAAATTACACTACAACATCTCACAATATGCATACAATATTTATACAAATCAACCTATTTATATAAATGCTTCCCTCTACTTCACTTGGTATTTGTATCAATATCTCTTTCATTATCAGAGTTGGCTTCCCTTACAATAACGAAATCTTTACAAGTTTAATTATTTTCATAGTATGTTTTTCATATTCTTGAGCTTTTGTTTGACTCAATATTGCTTACTTTTATATATGTTTACAACATTCATTATTGGTGGTGGAAACCTACGAAACAAATTTGTAGGGTGAATCAATGTCTTAAAATGTTACATATTGTAGACACTCAAATTTGGTACAAGTCCATTTATGTTAGCATCGTTTACCTATTTTTCACACTTGGTCCAATTTTATATATATATATATATATATATATATATATATATATATATATATATATATATATATATATATATATATATATATATATATATATATATATATATATATATATATATATATATGGCTATTATTAAGACACTTTGTACCCCAAATTACTCTCTCCAACCTTTTGCCTTCCAAATGTCTTTAATATTCAACATTTTAGGGTTTGACCCTTATCTACATATCTTTTAAGTTGCTTGCACCCTTCCTAGTCATGTTTCTCATGTGACATATTTAGCAGTTACAAGTTACAACCAAATCTTCCCTTTGTAGATTTTGTAAGCTGCTGAATTTGCCCCCTTTGTTTTTGTGGGTCCTTTTAACTTGCCTTGATTTTTCATGTCTTTTATCTCACATATAACTACTTTTTATGGTCAGAGATTGTACATTCATTACCTAAGGAGTCCTCTATACAAATCATTTCTAGTCATTTACTAGGAAATAACTAGAAAGAAAGCCTTCCTTAAGTTAGAGAATTTAATTGATCCAAATCCTTTGCTGCACTTAAGGAGTTTGCACATTGAGCCACCCTTATCCATTCTTTACTTCAAGCTATTGTGACATCATCCACTTGTACCAAAATAGGTTTTAGGAAAATATTCATGTAGTTTCATCATCATTATTATGCAATAGGATTTCAAAACCCTTGCTTGGCATTCCATTTATGCTACACAAGAACTAAATAAGGTCTAATTCTTGTATGCACGGTACGTAACCGTAACTCACTTGAGGTTACCTTACCCAACTACTTCTATCCATTATCTTTACATGTGTTGTGGTAGAGGGGAAGAAGACATCATTTTAGACATTCTTCCCCCAATTCATAGAAGCAAAAATACAAGACTATATGACATTAGGAGGCAAACCTGCATAGAAAAATCTAAATCCCAAAAAGGTGCACCATAGGCATTCAATCAAGAGAGATACTTGTTGACCTCAGTAACTGGCCACAATAAAGTACCAACACTTGCTCCAATATTATTAGAATCCCATGTTGAGTGCTAATGGAAATAGGGTGTGGTGTGCACACGACACACCACCATTGGTTCACACACCCAACATAGGGTTTCCAACTAAGCATAATGCCAACGAACAAAACCTGCCCACATGAACAAAATGCCAAAACAACAAAGCTAAGACATGCCAAACCTTTTGTACCCAAAAATTATAGCAAAAATAATGTAGGATAATGAAGGATGTATGAATGATGACATGGCTCTAACAAACAACAAGGGAATGATTACAGACAACATAGTAGTTGACTTGGAGACGAATGCCACATTTATTTCCAAATGGATGGGAAATAAACATTAATTGCTAATTAAAGTAGGTGAACCACCAAGTAACCCCTGTAGTTGTTTAGACGCCTATAATAAGTTGAGTCCTAGCTAGAATAAATAGAAGAGAAACTGCAAAAAAAGTGCTATTGAACTATTATTGTAATATTTTAGATATAAATAGAGTTACTTAGAGATCTAATGACTTTTAGTACCTGAGGGAACCCTTTATAACCATGAACAAGTGAATTGGAATAGATGTACCTTTCAAACTTTGATTTTTCTATTATGAACTATAATTACATTTGATAGGCAACATTGAATAGATAACTGCCATCAAAAAAATTCATGACAGGGATTGTCAACCATCAAATTTAAACTTTGTTATGCACATATGCTATGAATAACAAAACTAGTTCTAAGACATGATGTGTATCATGGAAGTTACAAGTTTATTTCATATGATGTCCACAAAGTTATCGAATGATGAATATGTGGAACAAGAGATCAACACACTTAAAACATTATTTTACTGTAAATGGATATAAAGGATGACAAATCGACATAGCCATATGAAAGTCTAAGAATGAAAATACCCATAAAAAGAGGGATGCACACATATTTGAATATTCTTTCTTTATGTTGAAGGTAGTATTCCACAAGTTGATAAGAGTTGTTACGAATCCCAACATCAATGCCTTTTTTCTTTGCAAAAAACAACCAATAACTTACATGGTTTAACTAAAGATAAAGTAGACCCAAAATTAATGTACATAGTTTATCTTATTGAATGCGATGATTGCAATAAAATCTACTTTAACAAAATAAGGATAACAATGAAATTTAAAATTAAGGAGCATAACAAAAACATCATAATGAAATTGCATGATTAAATTAACTTTGGTTGAGTACTTAAAAAAGATGAAACACTACATTTACTTAGCAAATGTGAAAAAGTTATTTCATAAAAACAACTATATTAAAAAAAGGTCACTTATATGTAAGAAATTGTAAGACATCATAACAATTTTAACAAGTGTTGTGGGGCGGCTTAAGTACCTGACAGTTTGTATGTTGCTATTTACTAGTAGATTATTTTGTGTGGTTTGTATGTTGCTAATTTCTCGCATGTGTGTAACAGGTTCAGAATAGAATGTATTACCATTTTATAGAGGATTCAAAAAGGAATGTGCATACTATGAATAGGAAATGCTAATGTGAAGGAAAATGTCAATATTACAGTTAACACAGTACTATGCGAAGTTTATGCTAGGCAATACCAACAAAAGTCATCAAAGTAAAATACATTTATTGTTCGAAAAAGAATAATAAACCAAAAAGGATTTAAAAGATGAGGCGTCGTGAAACAAAATGTATTCTTTATGGTTCAAGTTGGAAAGTGCTATTTGAAATTGAAATGTATTTTTTAGTAAAGTGGAAATTGCTACCATGAAAACACAGACTGTTGGAAGTAAAAAGTGCTATGCATGTTTAAACTCAAATATTTATTTTTAAAGAATTTCTTCTTGCATGTGCTTCAGTCGCTTCAATACTGCACCAAAGCGCCACTGCTTCAACTCTTACAAGGACTCCACCTGCTTCAATACTACAAGCATGTTAAACAGGGAACTTTATGAGATATATAAATACAAATACATAAAGTAGCATGTAAACACTAGACTTAATTGGAATTGAAACATGCAGAACTATTTATTAAACGGAAATGCATCCTATTGTCTTTTTGATGCAGATTTTGAAGGGGAGGAGAAGCATAGCAAGTGGTTTGAGAAATGGAAGGCTATTAAATTATAAACCGCTGGTAATTATGATGGAATACAAGCATACAAGCATGGTACAAGTCAGTTTTAAAATGGAAATAACCAAATTAACTCTCTAGAATGCCGCAGAACATGCATTGTTAATTTTTCAATATAAGAGACTCCCCAGCTCTATTAGTGCCCTCATAAATCTTCAAATACTTGATCTTTATAACTCTATTATTACTTGATCTTTATAACTCAAAAAGTTTGATCTTTAAAACAATGGTGAAATAATTTCAGAAGGAATAATGGGAACCATGAAGCTGATGCATTCTTTGTACTTGAGACCCACAAAGATGGAAAGCCTACCCCACGACAGGATTTCCATGTTAAATTTAAGGAAACTTTGGTTGCGATGACCTCAATTGATCCAAATAAAACATTTATTTTGTGGATTTCGTTTTGAGTTTTGTGTTCTTTCACGTTATGAAACTCGATAACGAATCACTGGCTGTAATCCTAACTTAATTGATATTATAATTAATGGCTTGAAATTAATGTTTACAACATAATTATTGTAGAAATTTAGTATATTTTTAACACAATGATACCTTTACAAGCACCAATTCGATGCAGCCAAATTGAACTTATTGTGGCCACGAATGGGCTGGCATAGTTTGCATCTGGCCCTATAGTCAAGAAGTGGATAGATTTTAGTTAGCAGAAGGTGTAATGTGAGGAGATGCATGGGATTTGTAGCGACAACATGATAATACCGAGGTTAAGGTATAGTCACAGAGTTGATATAAGGATTGGCTTTAATTTTTACTTTCCTGAAGATGGCGTTAATAGTAAGATCAGAAGAATCCTTCGAAAAGGCAGAAAATACACGAAAAAAGACAATACAATAGATGCCTATAAAAGGCTGATTTCAGCCATGGCATGCTTTAAAGCAAACAAAAATATTAGGCCCCAGTTGTAAGTAGGTGGAACTATGAACAAAACTGCTATAGGTCAATATGGTTATGCTGTTACTCTGCCATAAACGCTTATTGGTTTTTATATATAAAAATGAAAGCAATCCCACATAATCCGTTGATGTCGTACAAATATGTGTTGCATGATGATTGAAATATACTTTGCTTAAAACTACCTTATAATTAGAGGCTCCACTACTTTTTATGGCTTCATATCAAAATTACAATTCTACATCTAGTTGAAACCTATAAACAAGCTATAAATCAAAAAGAAACAAAGGACTCGCAGTTGCCCTCAAGGTGTAAGAGAAGTTGGAGAAATTGTACTTTTGTTTTTGTGATTATATTCAGTAATTGTTTTCTTTTCATTCGTGGAATATATTTTCTTTTTATATATTATATTATGATAGTTTGTCTTTATCGTTTGTTACATCAACCATCTTTTATTATTAATGTACAGAAATTACTTACAATGTAAAAATTCAAATAATATTAATCAATTTGAAATTCAATTATGCAGAGATTAATACAAAAATTCTCATATCACAGAAATTCTTTAGTTCTTGGTTTAACAACTACCAAATATTGGCATCGCAGTGATACCCCTGAGTGGTATGGTCTGTGTCAATCATATATATTTTGGAAGACAAATTCTACTGAATATGAATATAGTTCTAAATTTTCAAACATCAAAATTATGAAAAACAATTTAATTGACCAACATAGTTAATTATATTGTATAGTTAATTATATTATTTAGTGTTTCAGTGTGGACTTAAATTTATGAGTGAATTAATTCGAGTTCAAATTTCAAAATGGTCAAATACAAAATTCTATTCATGAAAAAGTTAAATATCTATTAGACCAACATTCTCAATATAAAATTAAAATCAAACATTTAAAATGAACTAATTGATTCGGAACTTCAAACATGAAATTTTAACATTCTCAATATAAAATTAAAATCAAGCCATTACAATAGACCAATTGGTTCAGAACCTCAATCACTAAATTTTAAATTAATCATGTTTTGTAAATTTTTTTTTGCATATTTATAATATATATTTTTTATTTTTATTTTTTAATAAAAATACTCTATTTATCTAAATGGAAATTGAAATTAATCATGGTTGCCATTTTTTTTTGTATGTATAATATAATGTTTTTATTTTTAATTTTTAATAAAAATATAATATTTATTTAAACAACAATCCCTGTATTTTATGAGATATATATGTATATTAAATGAAAAATTATTAACAAATTTACAATTTATTATTTTGTTACATTGTATATATTTACTACACATTTTTTTAATCGTAATATACAATTTAATGTACGAAATTCAGGTACAAACTATCCATTGAACAATGTATATATTTTTTCTTAGTATAATAAGAAATTGTATTGAATCTGATTTTTCCTGAATGGCTTAACCGTTAGAATTGGCAAAATAGAATTTTGGAATACTCAAATCATAACGAAACATCTTGTCAAAAGAAATATATATAGTTTATTGACTTTGTTTCAAAGAAAAAATTAATAAAAAATGAAGCCAGAACAGAAAATTCTGGTTTGTGGGCAGTATGGAGATCAAATTAAGGGGCGTTATGTCACTGATATAGCCAACTGTCCCTTTCACTGATATCCAGCAGATGTCTTGGCCAGAATTACTAAGGTTTTTCTGGCATACTTCTTCACTGTCCACAATGAACGAGTTAACGGGTAAGTGAAAATTACAGCAAAATAATATATAAACGCAGTTGGGAATATTGTTTTTTCCTTCTCTTTTTTGCAGTTGGCAGGATAATTTGTTTTAGGGATGTGCAAGCTCGCAGCCAAGGCTCCATTTTTATTCTCAATTTTGCATGAACAGAATAAGAAAGGGAAAGACAAAGAACGAAATCGATTTGGGGATACTTTTGGCAGACATAATTTTCTGACTTTATGGCGTTTGTTTGAATTTTTCATACATAAAACTGAACCAATTGTCATGAACAGGTAGGTTAGGTTTTTTCTTTGTACTTTGGAGGAAAAATTAAATTAGAAAACTAATAATGTTTATACCCCTTAATTGTTAGACGCTGGAGCTAACTGGAGTTAATTTCTCCACTTTTTGTTTGCCCCCTCATGCACGCAGTCTGCATGCTTAAATTGTCTCAGTCTTTCTCAGTTAGCATGCACAATTGTGGATTAAACATTAGTTTATCTTTCAGTTCTATATGTTTTCAATTCTATTTATGTAGCTTGATTGCAGATCTTAAAGGCAGAAAATAAAAAGATTAAAAATTTCCTTTTGATTGCCGTAGCAATCTGGTGTCGCTCATCTTTTTTTATTTCTGTTATTTTATTTTTTTGCTCTGTTTTTGACAAATTGGTATCAGAGCGCAGGGGAAAAGAGAGAGAGTTCAGTATGGACTAGGAGAATGAATAGCGGAGGAAATTGTGCCAGGTTGTAGGAAGGTGCAACAGGGAGAAGTCAATACAGTTGGATAGCAGTCGCCGCCACAAGATAGAATCATAGTTTCAGCCAAGAAGCGCAGTAAAAGGGAGGACTGCCTAATGCAAAAGGTGAATAGAACACGGGACAAAGAATTGGTCCGATAGCAAGGCTTCCAGCCACGCCGGCTTTCGTGGAACAACGGAAATCACATATCCAACCATGTTGAAGTAACTTGTGCAAGCTTTGCGGCCGACGCAGGGAAAATAGCGTAACAGCAAAACAGAAAAAAAGGTTTTTCAAACAAACTAGAGAGAGGGAGGCGGCGAACCTACAATTGTTTTCCACTATTAATAAACATGGAGAAGCAGCAACGCGCTGATTATTATCAACAATCGGCATTCCTACTCAGAGCTTAGTGCCTGCTAGCTGAAGGAGATCGTAGCAGTCAAAACAGCTACGGACGTTGCACTTGCCTTGTATAGCCTAAAATAGCAGACCCAGAGCGCTGGAAACAAGATCCAAGGAGGAGAAAGACTGCAGCAGCAGCAGAATCCTGCAAGCTTGAGACATGGCAACAAACAACAACATTTCTCAACACCAGATTTTCGTTTTCAATGGTAAGAATTACTATTTTTGGGCAATTAAAATGAGAACATTGTTTTTCTCACAAGATGTTTGAGATTTGGTAGAAAATGGCTTTGTAGAACCACAGGATGAGGCTGCCCATGGATTAACTCGAGCACAAAAGGAAGAGCTTAAAGAGAACAATAAAAAGGATGCAAAAGCTCTATTTCTAATCCAACATGCAATGGATGAATCTATTTTTTCTAGAGTTATAGCAGCAACGAGATCCAAGTCGGCATGAAAAATCTTAGAGACCACCTATAAAGGCAATACAAAGGTGAAAGTAGCTAAATTGCAATCTCTTAGGAGAAATTTTGAAAATTTGCAAATGAATGATTCAGAGTCTATAGACCAGTTTATGGGTCAAGTATTGAATATTGTGAATCAAATTAGATCTAATGGAGAAACAATAACAGATCAGAAGATCATAAAAAAATACTCAGGAGTTTACCCAGCAAATTTGATGCAATAGTTGTAGCTATTGAAGAAACCAAGGATTTGGAACATTTATCAGTAGATGAATTAATGGGATCTTTGTTAACACATGAATCCAGAATGAATAGGAATAACAATACTTCTTTTGAGAATGATTTCAAGTCTCAGGTATCATTTGGCAAAGGAAGAGGAAGAGGAAGGTCAAACTTCAGAGGAAGAAATAGAGGCAAAAATAGAAGAAACAATCCAGATCAAGGTGAAAACAATAATCAAAACTACAACAATAGAGGACATGGCAACAATCACTTCTAGCAAAATTCACAAAGGTTTGATAAATCTAACATTCAATGTTATTACTGTAAAAAATATAGACATTATGCAAGTGAATGTAGAAAGAAACAAGGAGATGTGGACAAGCAGAATGCTAATTACACAAATGAATCTAGTTCTAATTCTAGAAGCTTATTTCTCACTTGTCGTGTTGCTCAAGAAAATGCTAGAGATATTTGGTTCTTAGATAGTGGATGTAGTAACCATATGACAGGGAATAAAGAATTATTTGCTAGTCTTGATGATTCCGTAAAATCTAAAATGAAATTAGGAAATGATAACAAACTGGATGTAATGGGTAAAGGAGTAATAAATATTTTGGAAAAAAATGGTGAAAGAAGGTTTATTCCTAATGTTTATTTTGTACCTGGACTAAAGCATAATCTTATGAGTGTTGAACAGTTAGTATAGAAAGGTTACAAATATCTTTTATGGATAATATTTGCACAATGCTAGACAAATTTCCAAATGACAGGTTGATAGGAAAAGTGGAGATGACCAAGAATCAGATGTTCCCTCTTCGAATTCAGTGCATCCAAGGAGAAGAGGAAGCCCACTTCAAAACCATGCATCTAGACCAATCATGGCTATGGCATTTAAGGTATGGACATTTACATTTTGGAGGTTTGAATTTGTTACAAAAGAAAAATATGGTGAAGGGATTACCACCAATAGAACGGCCATGAAGTTCATGTGAAAGTTGCATTCTGCCAAAACAACATAGAGAGAGCTTTCCAGTAGGAGCCTCATATAGAGCAAGGGTAATATTGGAGCTAGTCCATAGTGATTTATGTGGACCAATGCAAATTCCATCATTTGGAGGTAGTTCTTATTTTCTAACCTTCATTGATGATTTTAGCAGAAAGACTTGGATATATTTTCTCAAAAATAAGTCTGAAGCCTTTAGAAAATTTAAAGAATTCAAGGCTATGGTTGAAAAGTAGGGTGGCCTTTACATCAAGGTACTTAGATCAGATAGAGGAGGTGAATATATGTTTAATAAATTTTAAGATTTTTGCATATATCATGGCATTAAAATGCAACTGACTACAAGGTACACACCACAAAATAATGGTGTAGCAGAAAGAAAGAATAGAACAATCATGGAGATGGCTAGAAGCATGTTGAAGGCCAAACATTTGTCAAATGAATATTGGGCAAAAGCAGTAGCATGTGCAGTATATATTCTGAATAGAAGCCCAACAAAGAGTGTTAGGGATCGAATTCCAAAAGAAGCTTGGAGTGGTAAGAAGCATAGTGTATATCATTTCAGAATTTTTGGTTGTATTGCATATTCTCTTATACCATCTAAATTAAGAAGAAAACTTGATGATAGAGGTGAGAAATGCATTTTTATTGGCTATAGTGAAGAATCAAAGGCTTATAAGTTGCATAACCCCATTTCAAAAAAAGTGATTATTAGCAGAGACGTGGAATTTAAGGAAGAAGAAGCATGGGATGGAAGCATTGATAAAACCATCACAATTGGAGCACCAATTTCCCAAAATGAAGAAGAATCTAAAAAACAAAATTTGCAAGGTGATCAATCCTCTCCACAAGCAAGAACAAGCACTCCAATAAGAACACCTAGGAGCTTAGCACAAGGTGAATCATCTGGTCATGCATGTCATCCTACTCCCAATTCACAAGTAAGTGATGAATCAGATCCAACTCTTGCCACTTTAAGATCAAAATTTAAAGGTAAGAAAAAGAGAAACTTGAATGAGATTTATAAACAAGAAGAAGAGAAGTTAGATTTATGTTCAAATTTATCCCTTTTCTCTGATGATCCTATTTATTATGAAGAAGCAGTTAATGAGGAACATTGGATAAAAGCAATGGATGAAGAGATGAATGCCATTGAGAGAAACCAAACATGGGATCTAGTTAATCTACATGAAGGTAAGGATTGCATAGGAGTCAAATGGGTTTATAAGACCAAATTTGATGTAGAAGGAAAGGTTGAAAAGCACAAGGCAAGGTTAGTAGCAAAAGGTTTTGCACAAGACAGAATTGATTATAATGAAACATTTGCTCCAGTTGCTAGACTTGATACTATTAGAATGGTTTTAGCAATAGCTGCACAAAATAATTGGAAAGTATATCAAATGGATGTCAAATCACCTTTCTTGAATGGTTTTCTAGATGAAGAAGTGTATGTGAAACAACCACCAGATTATGAAGTGCATGGACATGAAGAAAATGTCTACAGATTGAAGAAGGCCCTCTATGGTCTCAAGCAAGCACCAAGAGCATGGTATAGCATGATTGATTTATACATGACAATGGATTCAACAGAAGCAATAGTGAGCCTACATTGTACACAAAAATCAATAAAGAAGGTCATATTTTGATTTTGTGTTTGTATGTTGATGATTTGATTTTTACTAGAAATTTGTCTGTAGACACATTTAAATTAGCAATGAAGAAAGAATTTGAAATGACACATTTGGGATTAATGAAGTATTTTTTGGGCATTGAAGTTGTACAATCTGAGAAGGGAATTTTTATTTGTCAAACTAAATATGCAAAGGATGTGTTAAGGAGGTTTAAGATGTTGAATTGTAAATCAGCACCTACACCAGTTGCTACAGGGACCAAAATTAGCAAAGAAGACAAAGGGTATAATGTTGATTCTACAACATTCAAAAGACTAATTGGTAGTTTGATGTATCTTATAGCTACAAGACCAGATATCATGTATGGGGTCAGTTTAATCTCTAGATTCATGGAGTCACCAAAAGACTCACATTGGCAAGTTGGAAAGAGGATATTGAGATATGTGGCAGGAACAAAAAAATATAGAATTTTATATTCTACAACTAATATTTTTGGTTTGATTGATTATATTGATAGTGATTTTTTAGGTAGCATTGATGATAGGAAGAGTACTTCTAGACATGCATTTCTTTTAGGAACAAGTGTGGTCACATGGGCATTCAAAAAGAAACCTATAGTGACACTTTCATCAGCTGAAGCAGAGTATGTAGCAGCCACATCAGCAGCATGTCAAGCAACTTGGATGAGGAGAGTATTGACAGATTTATTACAAGCATAGGAGTCAACACCAATATTTTGTGACAACAAATCAGCAATTGCATTATCAAAAAATCATGTTTTTCACAAGAGGAGCAAGCACATTGATACAGGATTTCATTTTGTTAGAGATTTAGTGAACAATGGAGAAATTCATTTGGAGTTCTACAGATTTGAAGACCAATTAGCAGATATATTCACAAAGGCATTAGCAAAAGAGAGTTTTGATTATCTAAGACAAAATTTAGTCATTGTAAATGTTGAAGTAGTTAGTGGTAGAAATTAAGGGGGAGTGTTAGAAACTGGTGCTAACTAGAGTTAATTTCTCCACTTTTTGTTTGCCCCCTCATGCACCCAGTCTGCATTCTTAAATTGTTTCAGTCTTTCTCAGTTAGCATGCACAACTGTGGATTAAACATTAGTTTATCTTTCATTTCTATTTGTTTTCAATTCTATTTATGTAGCTTGATCGTAGATCTTAAAGGCAGAAAATAAAAAGATTCAAATTTTCCTTTTGATTGCCATAGCAATCTGGTGTCACTCATCTTTTTTTATTTCTGTTATTTTATTTTTGCTCTGTTTCTGACATTAATGATAAATAATATTGGAGTAAGGGAAGGGGTAATCTATCTTTAAAAAAAAATCTTTTGCAACATATTGCCTATCAACATAGCAAGGCGCTTTCCTAAATTTCAGCACTCTTATTCCCTGATTTTCTTCCACTGGAAGCACAACAGATGTTAGTAGCAAGAGGGATAGTCCTTGTACTGAAGGTGTTATCAGGGGCAAAAATTTGTGTTTTTTTCAACTATAGCATAGGGTTTTGTAAATGGAATAAAACTTTCCAGCGTTTAAAGAGTAATTCACTTGTAAGTTTTTTTAAAGATTATTTTCATTTCAAAACTCTAAAAAATGTGATGGGTATCGATCCCTTCAATCTTTTTTTAAAACTAATTTATGAATCGTTATTTACATAGTGAAGGAAATCTTATACTACTCTTGATATAAATTACAATCCTGCATTACATCTCTGGTAAGCTTACAAATTCACCTCCTCCTTTTCAAATTACAGGGTTTGAATATTGAAATGGGAATATAATCATTAAGATGAACAAAAGATAAATTGTGCTAATTAGAAACCTATTTCATAATACAAAGTTCAAGTATGTGTTTTGAGTTTTTTAAAGAAAAAATGAAAAATACCTGGTGTGCTCTTGGGTGGTTGTTGCAGCAAGAAAACCACATATCTTCTCAATATAAACATCAAAGCTTTTAAAGATCTCTAGGAGACGATCTTCATCAAGACCAAGTGAATATAGATTGATTATCTCACATTCTGCCATTATTTCAGAGAGTTCTCTAAATACAACATTGTATACTTGAGTGTCTTTCCCCATCTGATCCAATGTATTGTGATACCTCATGAATCAGTGGATGGAACTCAAGTTGAATGTTGTATCCCATGCTGACTCTTTCTTGTCCACTCCTTTGAACTTGACCTAAACCTCTTGAACTAAAAGGATTTGATCTTGATGATTCATTGCTTCACATGACAATCTACTAAGTAAATCCTAAATGTCATAGATTTTATAGGTGGCCTTATCACATGTATCCTTGGCCTTATTAATAATCTCAGTGAGTATTCTTATTCTAAAATGGGATGCCCTATCCAATTCCTTATGATCTGCATCACTTTTCAATATCTTTTCTGCAATGAGGGTATTAGTCTCAATCAGGCCAGCAACTTGTAATTTTTGGAATAATAGGTTTGACCTTTTAATCTCTTTCTTGTATTTACTTATTTTTGATTTCAAGGATGCCCAATCATATTTTAGAGTCTTGTAATAGTCCATTACTAGCTCAATTAATCTATTTCCTTTCATGATAAGATCCTCAGTGCAATCTTTTGTGGCCCTTCCCATACTGCTAATCTCTATCACTGCTTCAAGTGTTTCTTTGTTAGGGAACTGAGCAAGAGACTGAGATGGTTGGGCTACTAGATCTATAAACTTCTTCAGAGCAGTTTTCAATTACTCAACTATATTTTTCAATTCATCATTTATGACCTTATCACTATCCATCTTCTCAAAAAGAGAGCTAATACATGAATGGACATCATGTTTTAGTCCCTCTCTTGTAGGAGGACCCAGGTACACTTTGGATATTTGATAATCCCCCACCACTATATCTTCTTTTTATTTTTCTGGTGGGGGAACTATAATTTTCACATATCTCTCCCCTGTTGAATCATATGATACCTTGGATATGGTTATAGGGCTTGCCTTTGATCTTTTGGATGCCTCCAATATACCAAAGACCAACGTGTTGGGTGACACCATTTACTTCCACTTCTTTGTCACTGATTGTGCTAGTCAACTTAGGGTGGTAGCCTATGAATCTATAGCTAAAGTTGCTACACTAGTAGTTACTGTGATAAGTGTTGTATCTATCACTAATTTTACCATTGAATCTTCAGTTGATGATTTTTCTATTCCCTAGCAAAATCATCAACCGAAGAAGTGAATTCCTAACTTATGTTTGCTTGACAACAATTTGTTAGTTTCTACAAGCTACCTCACAAGTTCCATTAAATCCCATCTATCACTTACATACCTTGGAAGGGTGTAATGACAACCACTGTATCCTCCTACTCTGATGTATGAATATGTTGGGAATTGAATGGAATATGATCCTTAATTTGTGATCTCAGAAGTTGTGGCATCAGAGAATCTTATCTTTTCTAGCTCCTTGGAAAATATAATTAATATGCAGTATATGAAAGCATTATTTACCCTTCTAAAATGTTGTTTGCTAGCCTCGAGGGTGAGGTTAGGGTAAGAGTTAAATAACTTATTGACCTTATTAGGCATGGTGTTCAACCCTGGGAATGCCCTTCCCTTTGCTAATATGTAGACCAAGTACGAGGTCATGTAGAACTTGCTTGTAGTTTGAAATTCCATCAATTGTTTATGGATAGATTCAAAAATAAATTTGGCCCAATGGATATACTATTTGTTTTGGTGGATCACCCAAATGTATTGGTACATCCAATCCTAATAGTTCTTGGAATCTAGGTTCCCAGTAACTCTATTCAAGAGTATGATTATGTCACCCACTTCATCTTTGAAGTCTATTCTTGCCAGGGTTTTAGGCAATCTTTTAGATTTGGGTCTAGAGACTTTTAGCCATTGCTTGTTTAGAATCCATAGGCACATAGTATTATTATCTTGATAAAACTTCTTTGAAGAGTCAGGGGTTATATCAAAATAACTTTCATATTTTGGAATCAGGAACATGGTATCTATGAAATCAGGGTCAAGGTTCAAAATCCTTTCCCCTTTGTCATTCACTACTTCCCTCTTCTCTACATCATAGTGTTTTTCTAATGTGAGTACAATCTCAAGGGTTTGCACTAATAGTGGGAAGATTGCTGCCTCTTGGAATCCAATCATTCTTAAATTCAACATTTACTCTTATCCAAAAATTAGTTAGGTCTATGTGACCTAGATCTATGTCTGTGATCTCATTTGTGTTGGAGTCTAGGCTAAGTGGGACACTAGGTCCCTTAGACTTGAAAGTCATTTCCTTTTCAGACATAGGTTCTGGGAAAATTGATGTGGGAAAACCAATTGTAGAGTTGGTGGCTTTTGGACTTAAAATTGCAAGTAAAAAGTTCAATGAGGTTTATACAGTGTATTTGCAGCTAAAAAGTTTGGCAGGGTTTGGACTTGCAAAATGCACTTGCAAAGTCTAATGAAAATTCCAACAAGGTTTAGGATTACTATTGTAGGGAAAATCTATGATGAGGATTTGGAGGTATTTTTGTACATCAGATTTTTGTAGGTTTTAAAGTTTCTTTTTACATTGGGAAATTTCACAAGTATTAGAGTTGCTTTTGTAATAGGATTTCCCATAGGGTCTAGGAGTTGTTTTTGCAGGTCAAATTTCCTGTGGGGTCTAGGTACAAAATCTCAAGGGAATATTCTTGATTTAATGGATTTTACAAAAACCTTAGATTTTAATATATGAAGAATAAATGACTAGATTATTTTAGGATGAGATTTTAGAATGCAGATAAGGAAAACTCAAAGGAATGTGAGAAAAACAAAAAAAACCTAGTTTTACAACTAAAACCTTGCTCAAAAATGGAAATTTAAGCTTTTTTTAGAAAGATAACAATGTTTTGATAGAAAATGTAGGGAAAATAGAGGAATACCATGCTTCACAAGGATGGAAATGATGGCCATGGTGTGGGTGAGGCATGGCTTGGCAAGGGTCTCTTGGCTTCCTAGCATGCAAAGCTCAAAATTTGATTTATAATGTTAATAATGACTTTGAAAAAACCGAATTTTGTTAATATAACCTTGTAATAAATGATAATTAAGTTGGTGGTTGGGAAGGTGGTGGGAGAAGCGGAGTTTAAAAATTGTTGTGTAATTTTGCAATTTTGCAAAATTGCATTTGCATTTTGACCTTCACTTCCCGTTGGGTGCTTTTGTGTAATGGAAGCGAGAAAGCAAAACTAGAGGTGAAATTTGCAAGTTGCAATGTGCAACTAGGTTCTAATTTCCATGGGTAGGGTAGACAATGAGAAGCAAAACTTTGATTGCACTTTTCAACTTTGCAAGTTACAAAGTGCAATCAAATTTCCAATTTTTGTGAGCTTAGTAAACAATAGAAAGCAAGACTCGAGTTGAAATTTACAACTTGCAAAGTTGCAAATTACAACCAGAATTCTAGTTTCCACTGGTGTAGTGAATGGTGGAAAGCAAGGTTCTACTTACAATTTTAAACTTTCAAAAAGTTGTAAATTGTAATCAAAGTTCTGATTTCCATCAGGCGTTAGGTGAGCAGGAAGTAGAGGTTGGAGTGCATTTTGTAACTTGCAAATTTGCAAATTGTACCCAAATATTTGATTTTCATCAGGTATGTGAAAAGGGTATCCTAGGTCACTTTAAGGCTTTTTCCCAAAAAATTAATGGGTCTCCCTTAGGGTACAAGATGTTTTGACATTTTTGGCTTAAAAATATCAACATTTTTTGTGACCTCTATGAAGTGATTGCCTGGTAATCAATTTTTTTTCATTAGCTTTCTAGTTCATTGGGCATGGAGTCATTTTAAGCTTAACACACTTTAACTGGAGAAGAACAACGCTGAGATTTTTCCTAAACAAGAATGAAATAAGGGAAAAATATAGAAACAAACTAAGGAAATAAAAATTCCTAAAGAGTTGACTTGTGTGAAAGCTCTTATTTGGTTAAACCAACTAAACCCAATATATATAATGTTTTTGGAAAGAATTCCAACCTCAGAAGCAAGCTTTTAGGTATATCTCATTGACTAGGATAGGTAGCTCCGATCCATCAAGCTTGGATAGCTAGAATGAATTTGATCCCTTGCACTGATTTATGATGTATGGACCACTCCATATAGCATCAAACTTTGTATGCTTGCCTGATTTAGCTCTTTTAGCATCATATTTCAGGACCATGTATCCTTCGTTGAAGCTCCTATCAAATGATTTTTTTTGTCAAAATTTCTCTTTGTTTAAGCTTGATTTCCTTCCAAAACTTTCATTGACTGGTTCCTAACTTCTTTGAGCTCCATGATTTCTGCCAACTATATTGTCATTTCATCATTTTCAATCAATTCCAACTAATGATTGAGTTCAAGAGATGGTAACTCAATTGATAGTGAAACTCTAGCTTCCCTTCCATATACCAACATAAATGGAGAATTTTCAATGGCTTTCTTGGGAGTGATCCTATCAACCCAAAATGTTGATTTTAACTTTGTGTGTCATGTCCTTTGGTTGTCCTCCATTGTCTTTTTGATAATCCTTACGAGATTTTTGTTGGTAGACTCGGCCAAGCTATTACCTTGTGGGTAATAATTGAATGAATTATTTAGGTATACATTATGCCTGATAGCCCATTCACTCACTTGATGCCCACAAAAGCTTTAGCATTGTCTAAGATAATGGTGTAGGGAATACCAAATCTCGTAACAATGCCATCCATGAATTCTAAGATAGATGCCTATGTGGCATCTTTCAATGCAACTGCTTCAGTCCATCTAGTGAAATAATCAATTACTATAAGGACCCATTTGTGGCCTTCACTCAATGATGGATTGATCATGCCAATGAAATCCAATCCCCATTGGGAAAATGGTTGGTCATCCTGGATTGGTTTTAGAGGAAGAACTGCTAATATTTTCTTGCCTATAAAGCAAGCATATTTTTTACAGTTCTGTACCCATTGATTGGAATATTTGAATAGCAGGCCAATAATATCCCCCCCTAATTATTTTAATGGTAGTGGTTCTTGCGGAGAAATGTCCACTTGATGGACCATCATGAAACTCCTTGAGCACCTTGGGAATTTGATCATGTTTGATGCACCTCAATATGAATCCATTCATATATTTTCTAAACAATACTCCATCAACAAGAACATAAGGAATAAATTGGAGTTTGAAATCCCTCTTCTTATACTATTGGAAATCATATGGGTATTTTCCAGTCTATAGCAAGGTGGTCATGTCATTGACCCAACTATTGAATAGATGTGGAGTGGTTGGTCGGAATGCATGTTGAGCATATATTGCATTAAATACTATTTATGTAGTCTTTATATCATAAGCGAGCTATCACATAAGCCCTTTCCTCTTACAAGCTTAGTTATTTTGATGTTCACATCATATTCTATGACTTTTTTGATCCATCCTTCTCTTTTTTCATTCATTTCCTAGCTTAACAGGAACTCCTTAACACTTTGGTGGCTTACCATCAGATGAATTTTATTATTGGAAAGCATATGCCTAAAAATTTTTAGATATTTTATTATGGCATATAATTGATTCTAAAAAAAACTACGCTTTTTTTCATAATCCTTCAAGGATTGATTGAAAAAATATATAGGTTGCTCCAACTGTTATTTATTCTATTGGGTCAGAATCGTTGATATGCTACCTTCCCCTCCAAAATCATAAAAAATGAAATCATTCTTGTAGTTGGGGTTGAAAAGGGTAGGAGCTTGAGAAATAGCCTACTTGATGGCTTCAAAACTATAGTTTACTCCCCTGAATTGGTTTGATTCCTATTCTAGGATTCAGTTATATCCATAATAACTGTCTAGAAGGGATATAATCAATATCCCCTTCCACCCATGGAGCAAATTCTTCAAATTGTATTATGGATATAAGGTTTTCCATTAAAATTATACAAAGCCTGATTTCACCATTCATTTTCCTTATAGGGACCAAGTTATCAACCCAGGATGAGTGTTTGATAGGGAAAGTGATCCGGACAGCAATTTAGGCGACAATTTGAGTGACAGTTCCACCCTAATTGATGATGGAACTTCTGGGAGCCATAACTTTTGCACCGTATCTCCAATTGACTCGTCATTTGAACCATTGGAAAGCTAAGAATGACGAGAGTTCCATGAGATGGAATTGAGCTCCACTCAATGAAGTTTTATCCTTGAAAACCCAAAAAAAGTGACCCAAATTTCAATTTTAGTAATGCAGTCTAAAAATAGTAAGTTTCTAAAAGTAGTAATTCCTCGAATTATGTATTGTTTTAAAGCATAGAAGTCAAACCAATTAATATCCCTCAAGATTGGTGACCTTCCACATCCTCCCCATACTTTCAAAATAGGTGTAAATGAAGATGTAACCCGAAATAGAAAATCAGACATCTCTTCCCAGAGATAGGCATATAGTTGTATTGCGACCTTGAGTAATAATACATCTCTTCTCAAAAAATTCATTATTATTTTGTGTTATTGAAATATTTATCAACTATAAATTTTGATTTTTGGATCAGTGGTATCAGAGCGATTTGTCTTGAGAGTGTATGATCCTGAGGACGAGGTTAGGCTACAAGAAGCTTGGGTGGAAAACAATAGAGCTTCCAAACTATCCACCTATTCACTCCAAATGACTTCAAATGGTGGATGACACTGAGACATCTGATACTTTGAAGGAAATGGTGAATGAATCCCTCCAATGGCAACAAGCATAGATGCTACAACAATTTTCCCAAATTCTTCAACAACTATCGATGGGAAATTTTGGCTCCTCAACTGCACTTCCTGGCTCCTCATCTATGGAATGTCCTTTCAGTGCCCCAACACCCTTCAAGGTTTAGGTGAATTTTGATATTCCTAAATTTGAAGGCAAAATCAATGCTGATGTAGTAAAAAATTGGTTAGATCAATTATCTTCTTACTTCTCTGTAAACAAATTCACTGATGGAGAAAAGATCACTTTTGCTCTTTTGAAAGCATCATTGCCTGTGAAAAACTGGTGGGAAGTGTACAAAAAGAGGTTCAATACAGATGAAATTGGCCTTGAGGTGGAACCTACCTGGGATGATTTTGTGGAAGTGGTGAAAGAAGAATACTATCCCATTGGAGCATATGATGATCTGTACATATAGTGAAAACAACTTCGCCAAGGTAAGGACCAATCTATTCAAGATTACACATATATTTTTCGTTCTTTGTCTGCAAGATTGGGCATCCAAGAAAGTGAGAAACATAAGACTCTTAAATATCGTGGTGGACTACAATGGTACATATGGGGGGAAATGGAACTCTTCAATTTGGAAACCCTCAGTGAGGCATACAAATTCATAGTGAAGATTGAGTAGAAGCATGGCAAAAAGAATACGAAGAGTCAGCCCTCAAAATGGAAAAGTGACAGGGAAGGTCAAACACAAGGCCAAAATTGGAAGTAAAATGAGTTTCAAGATACGAAACCCCAGAAGGGGAAGGCTGAAAAATGGTGTGATTAACACAAAATTGGAACTCACTCTAAAGAATAACGTTGAGCCATCAAGTCACTAATTTTTGAGTCACAATACTCAACATCTACTACTTTGTCTTATACACAACCCACAGTCGAAGAGGATGAAGAAGAAATTGTAGACGCTGAGCCCGACACCATTATTGCTTCATCACAGACCCATGAGGAAAGGCCAGATGACAAGGAAAGATTGTTTCACTCTAAATTATGGGTAAAAGGTAAGCCTCTGCATTTCATTCTTGATAGTGGGAGTCAAAAGAATTTAATCTCTGTTAAAGTTGTGAAAAGTCTGAATCTATCCATGAAGCCTCATCCAAAGCCATACAATATTGGATGGTTGAGCCCAGGGAGAGACCTCCGTGTCACCATCAGTGTCTTCTTTCATATGCAATAAAACCTTTCCAAGATGAAGTCTTGGGTGATGTGGTCAATCTAGATGTTTGTGATGTACTCCTTGGTCAGCCATTCATGTATGAGCGACATGGCATCTATGAATCATGAACCTATAGAATCACCCTCACTCTTGGAACATGGCGCTACAGGGTACCAGAGGTACCACCTCCCGCATCTATCTCCCTGATCAGTGCTAAGTAATGTAAGAGATTGGTGGAGAAGACAAAGCAATTTGTTCTCATGGTGGTTAAATCGTAGAAATCCAAGAAGGTCAATGTTGTAGTCCTGACTACACAATCAACATAACCACAAAATTAGATAGGATGAATCACAGGTGAATATGATGACTTATTCAATTCACCCACATGAGTTCCACTGCATTACCAGGTAAAACATTCTATCGATTTGATCCCAGTATCACCTTTGCCTAATAGTCCTGTGTATCGTAGATCAATTTTGGAGAATGATGAGATAAAAAGATAACATTCAAGAATTGATCCAAAAGGGTCACATCAGGCCAAGCTCTTCATCTTGTGGCAGCCCAATTGTCTTGGCACCAAATAAAGATGGAACATGGAGGCTTTGCATTGACTACCGAGCCCTGAATAAAATCACTGTGAAGAATCGCTACCCTCTCACCAGGATTGATGACTTGCTGGACCAACTCCATGGATTGAAGTTATTCACTAAAATTGATCTCAAATTTGGCTATCACCAAATTTCCATCGATCCTACCGATGTCTGAAAGACTGAATTCAAATCGAAGGAGGGGCTCTTTGAAAGGTTGGTTATGCCTTTTGGCTTAACTAACGCACCTACAACCTTCATGAGGATGATGGATGACATCTTATGACCCTTCACCAACTCATTTGTGGTTGCTTACCTAGATGACATACTCATCTACATTAGAACATGGGAGGAACATTTGCAACATGTTCATAAGGTGCTTCAAACTCTTTGGGAGCACAAGTTGCATGCAAATATCAACAAATGCACATTCAGGATGACAACAATTCAATACTTTAGGTACATTGTGAATGAGGAAGGGGTCCATGTTGATCCAGAAAAGATTTAGGTTATTCGAGAATGGCCCACACCAAGGACCCTCACAAAACTTTGTAGCTTTTTGGGTCTTGCAAATTTCTATCGCAGGTTTGTTCTTGGATTTTCACATGTTGCTTGGTCACTAACCCAAGTGGCTAAAGGAGGAGCTAAAGCTACATTTTAGTGGGTTGAAATACAACAAAGGGCATTTGAGAATTTTAAGAATAGACTTTGCTCAACCCCTATTCTTGCCTTGCTAGATTTGCATCAACCTTTTGAGTTGATGACATATGCATCTGAATATGTCATGGGAGCTATCATCATGCAACATGGCCATCCTATTGCATATCATAGTGAAACTTTCACTGATACAGTCAGGAAATATCTAACATATTATAAGGAGCTTTATGCCATTGTGTAAGCCTGCAAACAATGGAAACACTACATCTTGGGAAAAGATACAGTCATCCACACTGACCACATACCATTGGAATTAATCTAGACATAGATCAAACTACAAAATGAGAGGCACCAAAAGTGGGCCACATATCTTCAGTAATTCCATCTAATAATCAAACACAAAAAGGGGAGCTCAAATATAGCTATAGATTGTCTGAGCTATCTGCCAATTACTACAGTCACAATAGTTCTTGACTTGTGTGGACATGAAACTACCACTTGGTGTGCTCTATATGAAGTAGATCCTACCTTTGCTGATACATATCAGGTGCTTCAAAAAGGTAAACATGTTTTTTTTTCTATTTGAAAGATAATGTCCTCTGTCATATGGGGCACATCTGTGTTCTAGCTGTAGAGCAATAGAAGATGATATGGGAAACACATTTTAGTAGGACAGCTGGACACTTTGGTATAGAGAAGACACTGGTAGTTCTTCAAAAACACTTCTACTGGCCCCATATGTGAAAGGATGTGGAAAGATATCTCAAATATTGCACCCCATGTGTGATTTCCAAAACCAACCAGGCCTTTGGAATCTGTCTCAATGGATTTTCTCTCAGGTTTGGCCACTTTAAAACATGGTAAGGACTCTATTTTTGTGGTAGTTGATCATTTTTCAAAAATGGATATCATGATTGCTTGTAAGAAAAATATATCTACTGAAGAAATTGCTCAACTATATTTTAGTCATGTATGGCTCCATTTTGGTCTCCCCAAGTCCATTGTCTCAGATCGAGATAGCAGGTTCTTGAGCATCTTCTGGTCCACTCTATGGAAGATGATGGATACCAAGCTGATGAAGTCCATAGCTTTCCATCCACAGGCTGATGGTTAGACAGAGGTGGTGAACTAATTGATTGTTCACATGATTTGGATGTATCACTCCAAACATCCACATACATGGGATGAGGGGCTTCTTTTCATACAACATGGATACAATCGGGCCCTGCACAACTCGACCAAGCACAATCCATTCCAAGTATGCTTTGAGTTCCAACCCACGGCACCAATTGATATAGTTGTTCCATTCTCCACCATGGAATACACACCTCATGGAAGATCTGAGGTAGCAAAATCAATAAAGTTCATTGAACAAATGTAACACATCCAGCAACAAGTTCATGACATCCTAGAGAAGATGAGTCATAAGTATAAGCAATGCCATGACAAACATAGGATTGCACACCATTTTGTTGTGGGTGATAAGGTTTGGTTGTAGCTTCAGAAGGAATGACTTGCAGGCCCACACAAAAAAATTTGGCCTCTGTGATATGGTCCCTACACCATCACCAAAAAAGTTGGATAAAATGCTTTTGAGTTGAACCTACCAGCCTACCTTGGTCTGCATCCAATATTCAATGTGGAGCTCCTCAAACCATATCATCCACCTCTATTGGACACTTGAATCATAGCAAAATAAATAGACATTGATGAGCTTGATCCACATAGTTTTTCTCTAATGGAGGAGGATCATATTGTGGACACCTGGATGAAGACAACAAGAGGATGCTCTATTCCGCTTTATCAAGTGGTCAAAAGGGGCCATCTTAGCCACCAAGGTGAGTGGCTCACAGAGAATCAAATAAAGACACAACTGCCACACTTGATGAGGAACATTGACGCAATGGGGACCATTTATTTTCAAGGAGGGAAGAATTATCTGGGCAGCAATTTAGGTGATAATTCGGGTGACAGTTCCACCCCAATTGATGACGAAACTTTCGGGAGCCATAACTTTTGCACCGTATCTCCAATTGACTCGCCGTTTGAACTATTGTAAAGCTAAGAAAGAGGATAATTATGTGAGATGTCATTTAGTTCCACTCAATGAAGTTTAACCCTTGAAAACCCAATGGAAGTGACCCAAATTTCAATTTTAGTAGTGCAGTCTAAAAAAAAGTAAGTAAGTTTCTAAAAGTAGTAATTCCTCAAATTTTGTATTGTTTTAAAGCATGGAAGTTGAACCAATTAATGTCCCTCGATATTGGTGACCTTCCACATCATCCCCATGATTTTAAAATAGGTATAAATGAAGATGTAACCTAAAATGGAAAATCAGACATCTCTTCCCAGAGATAAGCGTATAGGTGTATTGCGATCTTGAGTAATAATACATCTCTTCTCAAAGAATTCATTGTTACTATGTGTTCTTGAAATATTTATCAACTAGAAATTTTGAGTTTTGGATCAGAAAGTGATGTTAGCCTCTATCATCTTGGACAACTCACTCTTCATCAAGGGTTTTATTTTTGGATTTATTGGTCTTTATTTCTATATAACATTCTTGGTATTTGGGTGAAGCTCTACAATGTGTTGGGCTAGGTTAGGTTCAAGCCCCCTTAGATATTTATAATTCCAAGTGAATTTATCATCAAATTATTGACACAACTCAATAAAATTTTGCTTTTTATAAGTATTACATACCTTTTTGATCTTCAATGTTTTTCCCTCTAAAATGAATACTGGCTCCTAGTCTTCTTCATTGATCATGATATTCTTATTTTCACCTTTCAGCTGATCATCAGAGTTGAAGATACTTTCCAAATTAACAATACCCATGGGCAATTTGTTTGTCTTCAACTAAATGATTTGATCCCCATATTGATATGAGAGTCTTGACTGATTTTTGTCTGAGAATTCAGCCTCCTCTCACAAAAAATTCACAATTTGTTGATCATTGTAGAAAACTTCTTAGTTGGTTGCATTGTTAGGAACATATGGTCTTACTATCAAATTTACATGATGGCTTTTTTTCTTCTTTATTTCTTCATGTAGGTTATGTTAGGAACCTATTGAAGCCATATGATGAACATCCTTATTCTATGCTCTTGGTACCACTTGAATGTTTAAAGTGGTAAAGTCCTCTAAAAAGTCCCAAACCCTATTTTAATAAGATCTTAGCAAGTTATTCTTGGTTATGATTTTATATCTTACTTGGTGAACAATCAGTTCACTATCACCAAACACTTGTAATGATTGTATTCCCCTTTCTTTAGCTAGCTGGAGACCTTGAATCAAAGCTTCATATTCAACTACATTATTAGTGCAATTGAACTGAAGTTTAAAAGAATAGAAATAACTCTCTTTTTGGGGAGAGATCAAAACAATACCTACACCTACACCATTCTTGCTTATTGAGCCATAGAAAAAATTACTACATTCCTTGAAGATCCTCAGCTAGTTTTATAAGATTTGGGATGATTGCATCATTTTCATGAATGAAATACGTACCCAAACCAATTTCCTTTACATAATCATAACAATAAAATTGGGGATATGATCCCCATTCATCCAGATGAGTGTCTAGGATTTCATTCATGGGTGTTGTAACCTCATGGTCAAGCTCATTTTCCTGATCTTGCAATGTGCAATTCATATCCACAAGGATAGAAGTGTATGGCTCTATGTGTTCTTTAGTAATTGGCTAAGCTCTTATTGTCACTTGAGTTCCATATCTTATTTTGAACAACATATGCGACCAATCAACAAATATATATCCTCCCATTTTTGTAGTGAAGTCTCGAGAAAGGCATATAACAAAATAGGGGGTATGTCAATAATTGAGATATCTTGGGAAATTGACAAGCTTGGAATGCATGTATGGTAAGGTTTAAGCCTCTTATAGTCCTGACCATTTGGAAAACATTCCCATCCAATTGAACCACGCCCTTTGTGATAGGTGTATATTTAATACCAAGAGCATCATCTATTTTCTTGGGCATAACAAACCTACTAGCCTTTGAGTCTACCATGCAGTTATTTACAAGATTTTTCCCAATTATGAGTGAAAGGTAAAAATGAGGAGGCTTACCATTTTTACTTGCTTTGGTGTCTATTTGAGGTTGACACTTAACCATAACTGTGATTCCCTTAGCTAGGAGCTTATCTGTTATTTGGAAGTTTTTCAAAGCTTCTTGTAGTAAGTTCCTCTATGCTAGAATAGACAGTGCTTCCCACATGGTGACATTTGATTTAGTCTTCTTCATTTATTATACAATACTGAAAGGAATGTTACCAACCTTCATTGGTGCCTTTATGGGAGCTATGTCTTTTTTCACAAGATTTAGTTTCAGTAATTTTAACTTTGACTAGCCCATTGGCACATTGGGTGGTCTCTGAACTATGTTTCCTTTTGTAGACTCTTGTACAACTTTAGAAGTTGTAGCCTGCTCAAACTTGGAAGATTGATCACTTTCTATTTCCCTCTTCTTAGAGCATGTATTTTTTACCATTGAACTACCACCATTGATTAGTGCTTCCTCTTTATTTACGCCACAAAAATCCCCCTCTTACCAGTTCAAAAGAGTAGCTTCATTTTGAGCAGACTATTGTGTATCTTCCTAATGTGAATTAGCTTCTTCTTGTTGTCCTTGGGTGTTTGATATGCTTTTCACCATCAAGGCTTAAATAATGACACCATTAGGACAAACATTTTGATTATGCAATTGAGCACAAGGATAACACCACTCGTATTCCTAAACTAGGTTATTATGAACATGTACAATGGCTTTAAAAGTACTCGATGCAGGTAGAGGTTGAATATTTAGAGGATTTTCTTGCATGTTTCGACATTGAGGCTATTAACTGCCTTGGTATGGCTATCTATTAGGATGGTATGTTTGATTAGCTTGTTAATAAGCCCTGTAGATTTGGGATTGTTTCCTTTTCATCACTACCAACTCATTGCCAAAGCTTTTAAGCAGTGATTTAGACTCATATAAATCATTAGTAGGGACATGAGTCAAAGTTGGTGCCTTGCTTGTGGTGGGAATTGGGGAAACAATAGGTTGCATAGGAGGCACTTCTGGAAATAGAGGCATTGGAGGCCGTGGGGCATTTTTTTAGCTTGAATTAGGTAATTTTATTCTCTTACTATAATTTTATAGGGCTTGGGGAGTGTGGTACCACCCATTGAATGGATCATGACAACTATATCACTATTTAAAGCTCTCAAGTAATATATGAAATCATTACTTAGGGTTGGCTTGACCAACACTAGAATTTTGTTCCATATATTTTGAAAACAAAAATTGAAATCACTCATGAACTCATGAGGAGCTCATTGAATAGTGGTTATCTATTCAACCAGGGAGAGGTGGTCACTTTTGTCTTCAAATTGTGTGCATAGGGTAGACCCTAGATCATCCCATACGTGGATGGAATTGGGAAGAAAAACTCCATACCACTATAAGGCTTTACCCTTGAATGAGGAGGTAAGAAGTTTGATTGCAACATTTTCTTATGCTATATTATGAATGGAGAAGATGTTAGTAATGTCTTGTATGTGTTCAATGGGAGTAGTGGAAGCTTCACCAGTAAAATACGAAAGGATTTTCAGAGTTGAGGTGGTATATCATCATACTGGGCCAATTAAAGTGGGCTACCTCCATTGAAGGCTACAAAAGTTTGATTTCTTAAGGCCATGATAGGAGGTATGAAACAACTATGGGTATTTGTAGGAGATGCAAACAAATTTGTTGGATATACTCTAGTAAAAGGTACAACTGATCTTGATTTCTTTTTATATGGAAATGACAAATCTTTCAAGTTAATTTTATTACCTTTAGTAGATTATCTTATCTATATCTTTGGCATACGTAAACTTGGATTCCTTGAATATATAAGCCAATAGAGTCACCAGGTGCTTTTGAAATGTGTATGAGACTTGTAAAACATGTAGACTCTAGAAAACCACACGGTTCTAGTCATCGAGAAACACACCTTGGCCCCCTTGGCCACTTTGGGTTAGGATTAATTATTAAAACTCCTCTTACACACCTACTTATCACATTTGGCTAATTTAATTAATTAATTATTTTAAATAAGCCTATTTACACCTCCCCACCCAAATCCATGGCTAAGTGATCAATGTATAACCTTTAAGACTATTTCCCACCTAAAAATTTAATGCCCTAACCTCCTATAATTATTCCTCATGCATACCAATGATGTCTTTATTAACCTCAAACCATTTCTTTTGGTCTTAATGACCAGTATTAAGTACAAATAGATAAAATTAGCAAATTTGGACTATTTCTCCCTAATAGACTTTGGTCACCCCTCGATCGATGTCAATTGACTAGGACCGACGTCTGTTACTTAAGGTAACCAAATACCCTACCTATAAGAGGTTGAAATATATTTTTACACGAGAATCTTAACTCTCAAATAAATCAAATATTTCAGGTGAACCAACAAACTAGACTAGAGACATCAAAGTACCTCAGAAACTCACCATGAAGAGCTCACACATCATTACTCTATCTGCATTGCTCTAGAATCCTAAGTAGTTTGCACCCAACCTCAGCACTTCTTCAGGTTAGTAAACTCTAGAGTTAAGTATCTACACTTATATCAAGTTCAGTTGTTAGTTTCAATAATTTTATTGCTTGCACCCATTTTCCATCTCTCCCATATTCCCCCTTTGTGTTAGAGTCCTGAAACTCCAAGCACTTCATCTCCCACCAAAACACCCATAGGCCATCTCAATCACTTGAATATCCAACCTCCAAGTTTGATACTTCTGAGAACCTATTCTACCCTCACAACCATTCCCCAACCTAGAAACAATTTGTAAAGGCCTTTCTACAACCAACCCAACACCCATTTATGCCCAAAACCAAATTCCATAGGGATCAACATCGATTACCCTGATTGGCATCAGTTGTCCCTCGATCGACATTGATCGCATAGTGACTGGCACTGGTCACTATGTGTTTTATTTTTCAAAAAACAAGTAATTTCCACTAAGCAACCTTCACCTAAATTATGGTTTTTAAGTTTCTGTCACATCATAGAGGCCTAAGCTATTTTCTAAATTAGGCTTTTACATTTTAGTACTATTTTTTAATAAGTTATTGATAATTTGATTAAAAGTAATTGTTTCCTTTCAAAGGCATTTCTTGCATTGATTTGAGTACTTTATATTGTTTCATCCAAGCATATATTTCTATTTTTCAGAACTTAGTTGTTTAAAGAGTGGATTGACAGTCTCCAAAGAAGTCTACTGCTTCTTAGATCTAACTTTTGCTAGGTAATCCACCCATATATCTTAATAATCCACCATTTTATAGTTTTTCTCTTATTTGTAGGTCATCCTCCCGAGCCAAAGAGGAGTATCTACAATCGACTGGATCACGAGCACACAACAAAACTAGGTTATTCTAAACCACACCCCTCTTTTAATCTTCTTTTTATTTTCTAAAAAAAAATAAATAAACATGAAAAAAAATAGTGAAACATTTTGGCATGCCTAGTGGGACCCTAGAGCTTTCTTGGGTTCATAGTTGTTTACGACATTTAGTTGCATTAGTGAAATTTTCATCCATGGCAATTTCATTTCTAAAAATTAAACGTTCTTTCTTTCATTTCTTCATTGAAATTCATAGTTTCAATTTCAAAGCAAGTTTTAGTCTTTGCTTTCTTAGAAAAAGTAAAATTTTCATTTTATTGCATTTCTAAAAATAAAAATCAATCATCCTAGGATTACGAATTGCATCTTAATACCACATTTAGGTGTATGATAGTTTTTCTTGTACTCATTAAAAAGAAATCAAAATTTTCCTTTGGGTTTAAAAATAAATTGTATCCATTGATTAGTTACTTATTTAGTTCACATAGTTTAAAGTAAACAGTGAAATTAATTGTAGTCATCACTCCCATCACACACAATATCAAATCACTCATACAAATCAAAAATCAAATACTGACATAAGGCTTGACTAGGATTTCATCACCTAGTGGTAAACCTTACCCTTGGCTATCCCACTTGGACTTCACTACCAAGGGGAGAAACCAAAACTCAGTTCATTGGCTGAGTATAAACTCTAGAAATTTGGTATATTTTGGCTAAGCACTTGACACCCTTGTCACTGTGGTATGTGATGTGAGAGGGTAGGCCCCAATATCAAGCCACATATCAAATTATAGTACAAATTTTGAGAGCCTTTAACAACCCAAAACCATCCTTAGACTGCATTTTCTAATTCCCATTCTACAAGCCAAGTTGAGTTTCATAACTTTTTAAATTGAGTCATAAGCATAAAGAGAGATAAAAGGAATTCTAAGACTTAAATGTACACTTAGTGTATACTTGTTTTCTTTGAATCTTTTATTTTGTTTTCTCTCCTTTTGAGAGTGTGAGATTGCTTCCACCCTTATTTTATCTTTATTTGCATGGTTTTGACAAGACAACAAGTTAGAAACCAAACAAACCAAAGTCCACCTCCTAACCACCCATCTTCTTCTTCCTCATCCATGGAGCATACTCTGGATGCAAAAAGTTCCCCCAATCATTTTGAAAGTCTTAGTATATCTCAGTCTATTCCCATAAGAGATACAAATTTTACCACCCTTCTTGATAACAATCTCATGGCTCTCCAACACTACCTTGCCACCCTTGCTAACTGTACCTCTGCTTTGGTTTCTTTTGTTGAACCACCCTATGGTATGCCTTCTTACCTCATGGGTGAGACCTCGGTTTCCACTATATCCACCCAACCTATGGTGACCCAAGCTTCTTCCTTCACCAACAACCCTTCAAACATCACCACCCAAAACCAATCCCTTCAACCAACCAATACCCAAACACCTTCTACCCCTACCAACACTACCAATAAACCTTCCAATATGGGAACAACTCAACCTTTGGAAACCCAAACACCACTTACCATTGGGATGCCTCCCACTAGTGTCGCTTCCCTACCACTTTCCATCCAAAACCCAACATCTTCCACCCCTTTCCAAAATTTGGTAGTTTTCATACCCTCTAGACTACCACCCATCAGCACTAAGGTAACTACCCACCTTTATCCCACCAACCTGATCATGTCTCTTCCCCAACCAATGTCTATTCCACCAAACCTAGGGTATGTCCCAAACCCACAAGGGTATATGCCTCCACCTTCTTCCCAACCTTCTATGCCCACTTAAAAATACATGGCATCTTCCCAACCTTCTATGCCCACTTAACAATATGTGGCATCTTCCCAACCTACTATGACCACTTACCAATATGTGGTATCTTCCCAACCCTCTACTAGTTACCAATATGTTTCACTTTTCGAACCCCAACAAAATATACCTTACAACTATGGGGGTGCACCACCACAAACTTATCTTATCAAGATGTTGATGGAAAAAATGATAAATCTAGAGTCCTCTGTTTCTTGGGCCCATAATCTCTTATCATATGACCAGATTTGCAATGAGCCAAACCACCCTTCCATCCCAATCTGACCATACCCTACACAATGTGAACTTCTAAAATTTGCTAAATTCCAAAGCAAAGAAGATCCCCAAAAACATCTTAGAATGTTTAGGCATTCATGTTATCTGATTGCTTATGATGAATCCTTTCTTCTCTAGACTTTCCTCAGGTCCTTAGATGGACCCGCATTAGATTGGTATAGTGCCCTCACTAGGCACTCCCTCTTCTCTTTTTCCCACCTAACCCAAATATTCTTGGACCATTTTCCTATTAATATTTCCAAGAAGGTTTCCATCACCAACCTATATTCCATTAAAAAATTTAAGGATGAGTCAATTGCCAACTTTGTCACTCGTTGGAGAGGGTTGATCAAGCAACTCTCCTTCTCCTTACCCCAACCCAAGTTGATTGAGATTTTCTCTTGGGCTTGTGCCAAATATATCTCATCAACCTTATAGGTTCAAACCTTTGACAAGGCATTTACCATGGCTCAAAATTTTGAGATTAGAGCCATTGATTAGGGTAAACTTAAATTGAGGAACAAAAATTCTAGTTTCAAATTAAATGAAGCTTCTTCCTCTAAACCCGTAAACCACACCAACACCAATACCAAATCTAAAGGAACCAAAAATATAGTTGTGATTAAAATGGCTCCTCCTGTTGTCAACCAACCCAATACTTCCACCTCTTCCAACCAAAATGCTAAAACCAAAAATTGTTATGTCCAAAAGTAGTATACTCTGCTAGGGGAGTCCTACGCTTCAGTTTTGGATAAGTTGTTGAAAGCATATATCATCTATCTTCCTTTGATCAAACCACCCCAAAAATTTGATTCCTCTTTCCCTATACCAAATTGGTATAAATAAAATGAAATGTGTAGCTTCCACTGTGTCATTGGACATGATGCTAATAGATGTAAGACATTTAAAAACATTATCCAAGATTTGATTGGCAAGGGTGAACTTATGATGGACAATCCGAATGCACCCCCCCAATCAAGTACTTGATATTTATAGACAACCATTCCCAAACCACCCTCATTCTGTAAATAATGATCAGACTAATATAGAGTCATCCAACAAACATGAGTTCACACAGTTATTGTTGTTCTTAGTGAACTTATAGTTAATAAACCCATGTCCTAAACTACCACCTCTTCTCCACTTATTGAGGTAGTGGATCTACCTACCCTTCCTTTGGAATACAAAACAAAGGAGGAAACCACCATCCCTTATCCACTTATTGATGTAGTGGAATCACCAACCTCTCCTTTGGGAATCATAGCAAAGGAGGAAACCATTACCCCCATGCCTTTTTCTTCCACATTAGAACCATCTACCCTTCCTTTAGAAAGCATATTTAAGGAAAATATTGCCTCACCTACCCCTGCCATGGAATAATCATCCATTGGGGCCTTAGAACCTTTGATAGAGGAAAATGAAAATGTCACCATCCCACTTTCTCAACCACTTGGTTTATCCTTCGAGTCCAACATCGAAGGAACTAAGCATGTCCATAAGCCCTTTTATAGGTTGGTAAAAAACTTAGAGTTTCTATCCCAACCAAAACTTGATCATCACGCATTTTGGCATCACCTTGGGCTCCCCCATCCAACTAAAAAGGAGTCATAAACCTCACTGTTGTCTACCCAACCTTAAACCTCCACAATGGAAACCACCATCACCCCAACCAAACTAACAAAAGCCTCCATCTCCCAAACCTTAGATAAACCATCCAAAACACCTTCCACTATCCCAATAAAGCCCATCAAGAACCTAGGTGTCCTCCCCAATCATAATCTTACCCATCCTCCATTGAAGTTAGATTTGACACCGCCAAACCCACCTAAGAATCCACAAGTCAAGCCAACAAAGAAATATAAACCATCTAAGATTCAAAGATTCAAAACCACCTTACCTCCCATTTCCACTTTACCTTCCATTCTAGGAATGCATCCCTCTTCCATCTTAGGACCTCACCCCTCCAACTTGATTAAAATACCAAGCCTCCCAAATAAAGCAATTCTAACCTCCACTTCTAGCTACACCTCCACCTATTCTTACTAAGCCTACTACCTCCAAACCGTCTACTTCCAAACCTTCTACTTCAAAAACATATACTTCTAAGCCCTCAACCTCAAATACATCAACCTTCAAACCATCTACTTCTAAACCATCTACCCTAACACCATCTACCAATAAAATTTCGCCACCTAAAGCTCCAATTGTCAAGCCTACCCCTAAGAGGGCTTCCACCCCAACTATCAAAACCAAAACCTCCACTTCCTTTCCACCCTTGATAGAGTCTTATTCCGCCATCTTGTAAAGGTTGCTCCAAGCTTCCTAATTGGTCTTACCTCCCATCAAGTTGTATGATTCTATTAGTCCTAAACCATCTTGGTTTTATGACAATATGATTTGATCATACCATAAGACACCTGTACATGATATGGAGAACTGCAAAGCTCTTCAAGTTATAATCCACAAACTATGTGATGAGGATGATTTGTTAACAGAGGAACCTCCCATGAGCCCACCACCAATCTGAAATCCAAAATCAACCACCCCACATCCACCTACCCCCAAACTCTCATCTAAGAGCGTGGAGGAACCAAAGCATCCCACTAGCCCAAATCCTCTTCAAATCCATACCATTCATGTGGTCACTTGATCACAAACCTAAAAGGATAAAGTGAAAGCAAAGGTGGCCATCCCATGGACATACCCTTATTACACCACCAAAACACCTAACCAAACCCAAACACCTTCTCTCAAGCCCAAGATTTCAATCTTGGGTGCACCCCAATCCAACCCCTCTAAATCAATACAAAGGATAGTTCTAAAATAACTTCACCAAACACTGATGAAGATGACTTTGTATGAGTTAATCAATACCTCACCCCAACACTATCAAGCCATGATAGAGGCCTTGAAATCTATAGGGTTCAACTTGAAGATCCATGACCTCTAGTAGCCTTCATTAGGACCTTTCAGCTATCTGCCTCATTACCTTCTAGGATTCATAAATACCCCTTATTCATCTAAATGATCTAGATCCTCCCCTTTTCATTACTTCCCACATCAACCAAAACCAGATCAAGAGGGTTATGATTGATAGGGGAGCCAACATTAATATCATTTCCTCTTATACATATGACCAGCTTAAACTCCCAAAGAACATCATGTGAGAAACAACTATTGTGCTCCTATCCTTTAACAATACCATGGAAACAACCTTAGGGATAGTCATCCTTCATATTTGTTTGGGCCCTCACACTCTTATTGAGCTCTTATATGTGGTAGAAGGAGAGTTCCAATATAACATATTGCTTGGATGCCCTTATATCCATTCCATGGGTTGTGTGTTATCCACCTTACATCAATGTATCAAGTTTGAGCATGAGGGTCAAGTCCATGTCATTCCAGCCGATCCTAGTCCTTTCCAATCATGTATTATGACTTATCGACCCAATGATGTTATCATCCCAATCAAGGACACATCCCCTTCTTCTTCCATCAACCAAACTTCCACAAGTTCATCCATACCTTTCTCCCAAATCCCCATGAAATACCTTTTGGAATCCACATTCCAATGTCTCTCACTTTGGGGAGTATCACCTATTAACCTTATATACCCTTCTCACTCCCCAAAAGTATGATAATCTTGACCAAAATCCCACCTATGATTCCAACATTGTAACTATCATTCCCTTCAATCCTCCCAGTCACCGAACCAATCTTGTTTATGGGGGACTTGATCAACCAATTTCCACCTCCAATACTTCCTCTTTTGTTAAACCATTCACCTCTGTTTTCTCTTACTTGCATAAATTGGAGTTTGCCAAGACATACCTCCATCAGTATGATTAGAAGGGATTTGTTTTAGGTCATTATGAACATGGAACACATGAGTTACTATCATGCAAAACTCAAAAACCTCATGACTGATATGGTCTTGGATTCATTCCACTAGAAGATCCAACCAACCCACGTCCCATCACCATTATTGAGGAATAAATCCCATCCTCACCAACCCCTTCTCCTTCAAAATTTTTGGAACTCAATATCATCATCTCTAACTATTTTTTGGGATCAATATGATCAGTTTGGGACCCCTGACTTATCAAAAGGATGGGGAAACCAAAACCATTCCTCTAATGCATCTTGAGATGGTAGAAGATGAATCTCCTACCATTAATACTATTAAGTGTTAGGATGAAAATTCCATTCTCACCTATCTTGGTGTAGAAGATTATTTCCTTCACAAATCCCTTCCTCATGAGACTCTAACCATGTTCAACAAAGCCACCATCGACATCAACTTGGGCACTCAAGATAATCCCCGCATAGTCAAAATTGGCCAATCCTTATATTCCTTAGAGCGTCAGGATTTATCTTCCTTTTTGTGAGACCATAACATAGCATTTGTTTGGTCTTATAGTGACATGCTAGGAATCAACCTTTCCATAGTCATCCATAACATTGTTACCACCCTTGATGCAAAGCCTGTTCAGCAAAAACTTTGAAGGATGTACCCTTGTACATCCCTTCTTGTCAAATAAGAGCTTCAACACCTCTTATCCATTAACTTCATCCAACCCATTGATTATCCTCTTATCATATTTGTGAAGACTTTCATGATCTTAACCTTGCTTGTCCAAAGGATGACTTCCCTTTGCCAAACATTGACCAGCTTATTGATCTTACTACCAGCCATGAGATGTTATCTCTTATTGACAAATTCTTGAGCTATAATTAAATCTTGAGTTCCCCAAAAGATCAACACAAAAATACCTTCATCATCCCATGGGGGAAGTTTCGCTACAGGGTCATGCCTTTTGGTCTAAAAAATGCTGGTGTAACCTACCAACATGCCATGACCTATATCTTTCATGACCTCATTCATAAAACCATAGAGGATTATATAAATGACCTCCTTGGAAATTCTAAATGTCATCAAGATCATTTGGAAATCTTAAAGGTCATCTTTGAATGCCTTATCCACTTTCACGTCTACCTTAACCCAAAGAAATGCATCTTTGGGGTCTTGTCAAGTAAACTTATTAGCTTTATTGTCTCTCTCCATGGAATAGAAGCTGATCAATCTAAAGCCAAGGAAATTCTCAACATGCCTCCTATGAATAACCTCAATTAACTCTGTAGTCTACAGGGGAAGATCTAATCCATTCGTTGCTTCATCTCTCAACTATCTGATAGATGCCAACCTTTCCATCACCTTATTAAGAAGGATGTCTCTTTTAAGTGGAACAAATACTATCAAAAATCCTTTGACTCACTTGAATAATACTTTATTTACCTACCTAATCTCATCCCTCCAAAAGAGGACCAACCCTTTTACCTCTATATTTATGCCACAAAACATTCCTTAGGGGCCATGCTTGCACATCGTGATGATCAACATAAAGAGCAAGTAGTCTACTATATAATTCGAACACTTATAGAGTATGAAACTTGTTACACACATACCAAGAAATTGTGCCTCACTTTAGTATTTTTGGCTTCCAAAATCCATCATTTCCTTCTTAACCATAAAACCTTTATCATAACCAACACTGACCCACTCAAGTAGATGCATTCTAAGCCATATCAAAATAAAATATGGCTAGATGGCTCATGCTTTTAGCTGAGTTTGATATTGAGTTTCTCTAGTAAAATTAAAACAAATGGAAAATGATTGTTGATCAATTGGTTGAAACACCTTTAGCAGACAATTGATCTCCTCCTCTTGAGTTTCTCGATGAGTCTATCCCAACTCTCTCTCAAGAGAATTTTACTTATCAGATGACCATGTTATTCAATGGATCAAAGTGTCAACATGGTGGGGGTGATAATGTAATACTTATTCCCCTTGATGGTGAGCCTCTTACCTTATCCCTTAAACTTGATTTTGATTACACCAATAACATGGTTGAGTATAAAACCCTAGTGATAGGTCTCCAAATAGTTTTGTCTTTGGGAGTCAAATCAATCAACATTTTTGGTGACTCCCAAATTTTGGTCAATCAAATAAATGGTTCTTACCAATGTAAAAATGATGTTTTACAAAAGTATAAACAACTAGTGGATATACTCTTGATGTCATTTAAGCATTACCTTATTCAAGCCACTCCACATTCTAATAACAAGTTCACTGATACCATGGCTTATCTTGCTTCCCAAATCCCATCTACACCTTCTGATTCTAAACTCTTTGTCACTATCCACCACATTAATGAGCCCTCTTACACCAAAACCAAACCTTCCTTCCATTTGTCATGTGGAAGAGGCCCAATCCGATATTTGGTATAAGCAAATCTTTGAATATCTAAATCTAGCCATCATTCCTTTTGATCTCTCTAGAATTAGTCAAAGAGCATTTATACAGAATACATCTTTTTATACCATAATAGGAGGAATTATTTATAAGTGAGGCTTTGACGGTCTCCTCTTTAGATGCCTACATAGTCGTGAAATCTCTCACGCTATCAAGGAAACACCTGATGGGATTTATGGGGGACACTTTAGTGGTTTATCTTTCACTAAACATATCCTTCACCTTGGCTATTATTGGCCTACCCTTAATCAAGAATGTTGTGATTATGTAAATAAGTGTGTCAAGTGTCAAAAACACACTATTTTGCATCACGTTCCTAGTCATGGCCTTTAAGTCTATAAAGATTTATGACCCTTCTCGCAGTGGAGATTAGATCTCATTGGTGAAATCAACCATCATTCTTTGTAGTGGCATCATTCTATCAAAATTGTGATAGAATATTTCACCAAATGGGTATAGGATATTCCCCTCATATCAACCAAAGCCGATGATATTGTTGACTTCATTAACCATCACATTATCTACCACTTCAGGGTTCTTCACAAAATCATCACCGACAATGGAAAATCATTTAACAATTATAAAGTAAGCAACCTTTGTGAAACATTTGGCATTAAGTTAAGATTCTTATCACCTTATCATCCAAAATATAATGGGTAGGCTAAAGCTTCTAAAAAAACACTTAACAAAATGCTAACTAAAATGGTTAATATATCTTGTCAAGATTGACACTTACACATTCCCTTCACCTTATGGGCATATCAAACTAGCATTTGAACCCCTATGGGTGCTACCCATTTCTCTCTTATCTTTGGAGCTGAGGATATCTTGCCTGTCAAAATCCAAACTCCCTCTCTTCATATATCCCTAAAAGATATCATTTCTAAGGGAGAATATCATCAAGAACATTTAACCCAACTTGAGCTACTTGATGAGCATCATTTGGCCATGCTTAACCATGTTCATGTCTATCAAGAATGAATCAAGTGCACTTATAACAAATAACTAAAAGAATGAGAATTCAATATCGAAGACCTCATCTTAAATAAAAGTCATCATGTAACCAATATGGAAAGAAGAAACTGGGGAAAGTTTTCTTTTAATTGGCTTGGAATGTATATTATAATGCATAGGTATGGGTTGGGAGCTTAATAGTTATCATATATCAAAGGGAAAATAGAACCTGAGCCCCTCAATTCTTTGTGTCTACATCCATTCTTTTGTTAAAACAAGTTCAAACTCACCTTCTGTCAGACTTAAGCTCATCCCTTATTTTACAATATTATCACCTTCATCACCTTACTTTGAGGATAACCGATTAAATCATAGAATCATGTGATTATCCATTATATTTTTAGCCTCAATCCTAAATATGGGTACCACAACTCTACCCATGGCATGATTCTTGTGGATACTATTAGCTAATTTTGGCCCACATATAGAAGCTTTTGCATGGTTCGATGGAATGAGTGGACCAAAGGTTTGAAACATGTTTAGAGTTATAAAGAAGAGGATGTAAGTAGTTTTCATGGTGTTTGAGTAGTTAAAGGTCAAGGATAGGTTACACAAGCCTCAAGGGATTCATCAGAGCTTTTAAGGATCAAGCAAAAGCTCATAGCACAAGTCTAAATGACCCAGACCGTCCCCAGGATGTCATGAGGAAATATATGGGTTAACTTGTGTATTTTATAAGTATGCTCATAAATTCTTGTGGGGCTAAAGGATCACATGGAATCAACATCCTTAGTGCCTTGATAATTTTTTTGCAAATTTAATGTCTCGACGAGTTCTCTATGTTGAGATATAAGTCTTCAAAGATTAACTTACAGAATGGAACGTTGACATGGACATCAAATTCAAACCATGATAAATAACCATTGAGGTTCAAAATAGATACGGACATGTGGATGTCAATGATGATCATGTGGATGTCAAATGATGGGCGTGCAAACATCAAATTTAATCCATGATAAATAACTGTTGGGGTTCAAAAATATTAAGACATTTATGGAGATGTCAAATACGTTCACATGAACATCAAATCTAGGCACACAGATGTTAATCTTGGGCCTTGTGAATTATCCATTTGATTTTAAATGGTGGGTCCTAGAAATATCAATGGCTTGTGTTCATTCGTACATCAAAGATCTATGGCATGTGAGTAGGTCAAAGAGTCAGAGGATCTAGATCAAAGGTTCACATTCAGTTGTACATCTAAATCTAATGGTATGAGTCAAGGTCAAGGAGTCAACGTATCCTAGAGACCAATAAGGAAAAGATAATTTGGCATAAATATATAGTTTTGTGTTGGAAATTGACAACCAATAAACAAATGGAAAATCTAAAAGCTTTTGGTGGAGGTCAACAAACCAGTTTTTGACCTGAGCAAAGCAAATACAAAGGAACCAAGCTCGAATAGGATCTAGGTTAAACCATAATGGATACATTGAGACTAAACATCACCATTAAAGATATATGGAGATAAAATAGGTCTTAGACCTAATACAAATCAAGGGTCGATGACTTGTTGTCTAAATGAGACCAGACCACACGGTGAGCTTCATTTGTCGATATTAATAGCTATAGGAAAACCAATAAAAGAGATTGGTTTTCAAACTATAGAAAAATACCCATGTTTAGATATTGAAATGGGGTAGATAGGTGACCATGAAGGAGTTTCTCATCTTTCAATATGGCCCCAACTTTGACAAATAATGGCAAAAAGCAGACTTGGGCATGGCTTTGTCAGGTACATGGATATAAAGACCTTGCCCTCATAATGAAGTAAGTGGAGATGGCATGGAAGATCATAATAAAGAGATGTGGGGATTGGAGTAGCACAATGAAGAATTTAATGTTGTTTAAAAATTTTGAGTATATTCCCTCTTAGTAAGGATCATGACCCATCATCTATAGAACAAACCCTTGTCTTCTAGTGCAAATTTCTCAACCAATGAAAAGAGATTAAAGACTATTGGAGAAAATGAAGGACATCTAGTCTATGATGTATTAGTCAGGATTGGATCAAAGGTGGTGTAACATCCCTTGAAATGTATTATCTCATTAATTATTATTAGATGGCATGTTCCCTTTTCTCTCTTCTCCCTCATTCTATATTATCCCATTCTTGTCTCCATTGTAAGGGTTCTCAGATTTTAGATTTTTTCATCTTTCTGGGAGACAAGGATACTCATTGAGACTCTTGCAAAAAGGTGTTCATTTGATAAGAATAAAACCTATTAAAATATTTTAATAACTACCTCTTGAATTAATAATATTGACTCTTTACCTATCTCTTGCCTTTGATTAGTGCTTAGTATGTTTGTGCATGATGAAATCATGAAGGAGAATCTTCCTAGTTAATTATCCTTTTGCTTACCTTGTTTAAGGTGTTTTCAAGATATTTAAAGTCTAGATTAGTGTTATATTTGAACCTCTTCTATGAAATACTTATGCAAATATTAATATTTGAGGTTGTGTGAGCTATACTTGTCTTATGGTGATCTAGTGTGGGTTCAAGCTCATGTAAGTGTCCATCTTTTTTGGTGCATCACCTTTTAGCCTTTTTAGGATCCCTTATCCCCCTTTTAACCCTTTTTATTATGCAAGAATTAGTTTAGGTGAACATCAAAAGGAAACCAACCTTCTCTGGAGGTCCAACCCCACCATAGGTGACCCACAGCTTGGGGTTATTCCCATTGTGTAGCTCAATTGGAGAGAGCTTAAAGAACCCTCTCCAAGGGTGTAAATTGAAGCTAAAACAGTTTATGGAACACCTAGTAGGACTCAAGTTAAATAAAATATTGATCTATTTTTATGTTGGTTTGATCAGTTTGTAGTAGTTATAGCTTCACACAATAGTATCTAGTGACTCCAAAACAACAATCAACACTCTAGTGCAGAGCAACAACTATTTTTCATGCCAAAGGTGACTACAAGGTTAGCTTCTAGATGTATTCCTTTTGAATTTGTTGAAATACCTTTAAATTCAGTAAAGAGATATAGGTCTTCTAATGCATACCCATATAAAGGTAACTTTGTTCCTAGATCAAGTCCAAGGCCTACCCCTACTAGAAGATCCTTGTCAACGCCTTTTATTGCCATGGTAGTTCCTAGAGATTTTGTTTCTTTTAATGGCCAAAGTCCTCTATATCTCCCCCATTATGATCCTATCCTAGTAGCAGCTTTCAAAAGTGTCCCTTATTTTACTAGAGACAAAGCTACAACCCCTTCTAAACACCTCATAGATATAGCTAGCCTCTGCAACATTCATGATATCAATGAGGAAAATGTAGAAATTAGGTTATTAGCTATATATTTCAAAGGTAAAGCCTTAGACTGGTATAGAATCCAAAATGCTAATTCCATTTCCATGTGGGACAAATTAAGATAGGATTTATGTAAAATATTTGAAGAGAAAAGTGACCATTTATCACTTATAGAGTAGTTAACTGTAATAAAAAGAGCCCCTCATGAAGTCAAGCAAGACTTTAATACAAGGATTCAAAAGACTAGGGATAGAATCCTAGTCTCTATTAGGCCAACCCATAATTTTGCCTTCTCATACTATTTTAAATTCCTCAATAGTGACATTGTAGTGATGATCTAGTCTATGAGAGGGAACACATTGCCAGGTGCATATGAGGTGGAAATTAGGGAAGGAAATTGTCTAGTCTAAGTTGGCAAGCTAACACCTAGGCCACTAATGCCTTTGTTCCTTGAGATCAGACCATCTCCTATTTATATTTCTCCCTTTTATGTCATTCCTCCTATGTATACAATTACTAGTATACCCTCACCAAAGTAATAAAAGGCTTCCACTAGTAGATCTAGTGATTCCTAGGAACACAAGAACTTTCAAGAACTTAAGAGTATGTTTCAGTCTTTGGGGAATGAGCTAGTGAATTTTAAGAGGAAACAAGATTTAGATAGGCCTCATCAAGCCTCATATCAACCTCAACATCAAGCTTATCAAAAAAACATGCCATCATACAAAGGAAACTTCCAAGGTCAAGGCCAAGGTCAAAATCAAGGACAAGGGCAACCTAGCTACAATAGATAAAGAAACTATAATCCAAATGTTGCAAGAACTTAAAACACCTTGGTCCCTATCCAAAATAATGTTTCTTAGGAAGTTAAGGGTACCATGCCTTGGAATTAGTCTTTTGGGAAATTGATTATCCCAAACACTAACCTCAACCAAGATTTCAATGATCAATGTCAATAGGTTGAAAATTATGGGTACAATCAAGCCCTTATGGCTCAAAACATAGAGGTGCCCATGATGACAAAGCCAGAAGAGCCTCAAAAAGGTTAAATCCCTGATCAAGGACCAAGCCAGTATGGTGGTACATTGATTAACTATGAGCAAGAAGAGTATTATGCACTCAATCAACATGCTATTTCTATCCAAGCATACATCCCAGTGGTAGTTAATACAAGATTCAAAATAAGGAACATGGATGGTAACTAGGAAGCAGTCAAAGGGATTCCTACCATTAATACTTAATTATCAAAGCCAATTAGGTATACTATTGTTCTAAAGGTTATAATATCTCCAAGGAATTAGGATTAGAGGGATACATTTATTCCCAAAAACTCACAAATTCAAAGCACAGTTGTGGCTCCCAAAGTACAACCAAAGGTTGGTGGTTCACCCATCAACATTATGGAACAAATGAAGAAGTCTAATGTGAGTGTGTCAATGTTGGATATGTTTTCCATGATCGCATAGGTGGATATTATTCAATAAGGTTTGTCTAAGATTAATGTTACACCAGTTGCAGACAAGCCATCAAGCAAGGTGAATGAGGTTCTCACCAATGCAACTAAAAGATCAAATGAAGGGAAATCAAGTAAGGTGGTCAAACCTCCTCCTTTCTACATTTTATTAATCATTGGTGACTTTATAGTGCATAATTTCTTGGTAGATAGTCGGGCTATCACCTCAGTAATGCTAAAATCTATAACATACCAGCTTGGTCTAAAGTATGAGCCCTAATCTAAGGGAGTGTTACAACTTGATGGTTATTCCACCATGCCATCTGGTATCATCAAGGACCTCAAATTAACCCTACATGCTTGTCCTAGTGTCTCAGTGGTTCAAGATGTATTGATCCTTGATGTGCATCCTCATTTTGCCCTATGCGTATCTAGGGAATTCACATCAAAGATTGGAGGTTATCTTGTAGTGGACTAGTCATACATGGCATTTAGGACAATATATGGGACCAATGTGTCCATTAAGGCTGAGCCCATTACACATTTTCACATAGATACTTATGGGATAGACAACATAAACCTCAATTTCACCATCCTTGATGAAGATGAACATATGGTGGGTCAATAATCAAACACTCACCCTGAAGAGATACTAGACATGTTCTTGGATGAGCTATGGAATGAACATCAATCACTTGATCCCTTAGAAGGAATTGAAGAAATAGACATGGGTGTCTACTATGTGCATGAAGAGAATCAGTCCATGTCATCCCTCATTGGACTAAAAGAAGATCCCAGTGGCTTATGGAAAGTGTTCTTTGATGATTCAAGGAGAAAACATGGAGTGGGTACATGTGCAATGCTGGTATCTCCCTCAAATGAAAAGTATTTATATTCTTACAAGTTCCAATTCAATTTATCTTACAATGCAAAAAAATATGAAGGTATCATACATGGCCTTCAATGGGCTAATAAGAGAGGAATCAATCAATTAAAAGTCTATGGGGACAATGAACTACTAGTGCACCAGGTTAGAATCTAGAATATCACCAAGAATCCCTTGATGAAGTCCTAAAAACATAGAGTGTGGGACTTAATTGAGTATTTTGAGGCTTTTAACATCCAAGCCATACCAAGAAACCAAAATCATCATGCTGATAGGTTAGCAGTTGTGGGGGTTCAATTTGATATCCCCAATGATTTGAAAAATACCAAGGTGCAACCACATGTAAAAGTGGTGGTGAGACCATTAGTGTCAGACAATGAAACTCATTGGTAGGTCTTTGAAAATGAAAATCAAATTGTCTATTTCTTGCATCTGGAATCAAAATTATCTTCAGTGAACCAAGAAAAAATTCAACATCAATATGAAGAGAAAATAGTTCAATTGAGATCCAATAAGCTTCCTGAAGGTCTTGTCACCCTTGAAGGTCTTTTCTATGAGGGGGATCATATGAGAAAATACAAGGTAGTGATGTAAACCAATGAATAGAACTATGAAAGAGTCCTTATCTTCAAAGACAAGCTCCTCAAGCTTGGAAAGGTAAGCACTAAAGCTGAGAGACATGCTTTCATAGAAATTTGTAAGGAATATGTAGACATCTTTGATTGAGAATATAGTGATATGAGAGGCTTTGATCCCAAGCTAGCCCAACACACTATAGAACTAGAGGATAATGCCAAACCTATCAGGCAGAAGCAGAGGCCTATAAACCCGAAAATAGAAAAGCTTATGATAAAATAATTGACCAAGTTAATTGAATCCAAGATCATCTTTCTCATTAAGCACTCCTCATGGGTATCCAATTTGGTACCTATGAGGAAGAAGAGTTGAGAGATCAGATTGTGTGTTGATTTTAGGGATCTAAATAGGGTGTCTTTGAAGGATCACTATACTTTGCCATATGTGGAGCAACTCCTTCAGATAGTTTTTGGTTATGAACACTTCTCCCTCTTAGATGGATATTCAAGTTATAATCAAGTACTGGGGAGAGAAGAAGAACAATATATGACTGCCTTCACCACAAAGTGGGGCACACATTCTTATTAGAAGATGCCTTTTGGGTTGTCAAATGTAGGGAAAACTTTCCAAAGAGCCATGGACATGGATTTCCAAGGGTTGTTGAATCAAAAGGTACTGGTCTACTTAGATGACATCATAGTTTTCTCTGAGAAATCTAAGGAGCACATGGACCATCTACAGTTGATCTTTGAAAGATGCAGAGAGTATGATATCTCTTTAAATCCCAATAAATATGTGTTTTCATCCATGAAGGCAAAATTTTGGGTTAAATTGTCTCAAAGGAAGGACTATCCACTGACCCTGATAGAATAAGTGTTATCTTAACACTATCTCTACCCAAGCATAAGAAAGGAATATAGAGCTTCCTTATGAAGATCAACTTTGTGAGAAGGTCTAAACCTAGTTTTACAAACCTATTCAAACCCACCACCACCATGCTGAAGAAGAGCTAAGTGTTTTCTTGGTTAAATGAAGGTAAAGCAACATCTACAATGATTAAGAAAGTCATTCCCCAAGCACCCTCACTCATGAATCTTGATTTCTCAAAGGATTTCATATTGTACACCTTTTCTAATATTTATAACATATCAGCTATGCTAATGCAAAAGAATGGTGAAGGACTTGAGTAGCCAATTGCCTTTTTTAGTCAAGGGCTGGAGGGATATGAGGTAAGGTATAACTTTATATAAAAACAAGTTATTGTTGCTTTGAGGAGCTTAAATAAGTTTAGACTAATGCTATCCAATAATAAGGTTCATGTTATGGTGTCTCATCCTAGAGTGAGGGACTTTCTCCTCAACAAGGATTTTAATGAGAAGAGAGTAGGCTGGATTACCAAGGTCATGGAGTATGATGTGGAGATCAAAGTCACCAAGATGGTAAGAGGCAAAGGATTATCTGAGCATATGGTGGTGACCTTCAAGAGGAAAAAGAGGTTATTTTGGTGACACAAGACAACTCACAATCAGATGCACCTCCACTTCAAAATAGATGGCTCCAAGATACGACCCATTTCTTGATGACAGGAGAATGCCCTCAAGGTTTGGACAGAGCAAAAAGAAGGTATTTCAAGATTTACTCCATACCTTATGAATTAGGTGATGGTGTTATTTTTAGAAGGGACCTCAATGGGGTAATTCTTAGGTGCATTGATGACAAACAAGTGACAAAGCTATTAGAGCAATTTCATGATGAACCTGCAGGAGGCCATTTTTCTCCAAGAATAATAACAACAAAGGTAATGAGAACTAGCTATTATTAACCTAGCCTTTTCAAAGATGCCTATGCATGGGTCAAAAAATGTCAAAAGTGTGCTCTATTTGTAAGAAAGAAGAGATTAGTAGCTCTTCCACTCAACCCAATTCAGGTAGATCAACCCTTCATGCAATGGGGGATGGACTTCATAGGGATGATCAATCCACCTTCAAGTGCAGGACATAAGTGGGTGCTCACTACAACTAACTACTACACCAGGTGGGTGGAGGAAATTGCCTTGAAAGAATCCAATGAGATAGTAGTGTTGGACTTATATGATAACATAGTGACTAGGTTTGGGGTCCCATCTACTATAATCTTAGATAATGGCTTATCATTTGTTGGCATGAAGACAAGTGAATGAGTACTTAAGTTGGGCATCTAACTCAACACATCCTTGAACTGCTACCCCCAAGGCAATGAACTAGAAAAGTCCACCAATAAGAACTTGATAAGGATTATCAAGAGAACCATGGAAGAAAATTAGAGGGTTTGGCATACAAAGATAATAATAGCCTTATGGTCTAATAGAGTCACTCCCAAAACTACCCTTGGCAATTCTGCATATGCCTTTTTATATAGAAGGGAAGCCAAATTTCTCATTTTTCTTTAAATAACTACATTAGAGTTAGACCATCAACTTGAGTTGATTGAGAGTGATCCTATGAACTTAAAGATGACAAAGCTCATGGAGCTTGAAGAAACTAGGGACCTTGTAATGAAGACATTGCAGTCACATTAAGCGCAGTTCAAGAAAGCCTTTGACAAGAGATCCATAGCAAAGAACTTCAAGGGGACATATTCCTTAGGTGGGACTCAAATAAGGCCAAGCCAAGAAACCATACCAAGTTTGATAGCTTGTGGAGTGGTCCTTATTTGATCTATGGATACAAACAATATAATGCTTTCAAATTGTCCAACTGGATGGGGAGGTATTACCCATCCTAGTCAATGGCATTCATTTAAAGCCTTATTATTAGAAAATTTTGCATCTGTTGTATGATATTGTAGCATATTAGAATATTTTTATATGCTTTCCTCTAAATGACTTGAACACATTTCCTTTAACCTATGTGTTTCCCTTTCAATAAGTGCCTTGGGCACATTTTTTGTTGTTTTACTCTTTTGTCTCCTTTTACTTCAAGAGGAGGTTTTTCAAAAAGGGTCAACCCTCTAGTCAATCCCACAATAGTTTTAGTTAAGAAGAGAGGCTATGACTCTATGTACCCAATGGATTAGTTTAAGGACACTAAGTCTTTGCATAACATGCATGCAACCCCAGGATGTTGCTAGAAATGTTGGCCAATTTTGGCCCACGTACAGAAGCTTTTGCATGGTTCCATGGATTGAGTGGACTAAAGGTTTGAAATATATCTAGAGTTATAAATAAGAGGATCTAAGTAGGATTCATGGTGTCTGATTAGTTCAAGGTCAAGAATAGGTTGCACAAGCCTCAAGGGATTCATCAAAGCTTTCAAGGATCAAGCAAAAGTTCATAGCACAAGTCTAAATGAACCAGACCATCCCCAAGACATCATGCAAAAATGGATGAGTCAGCTTAATTATGCATTTTATAAGTATGATAAGAAAGCCTCATGAGGCCAAAGGATCACATGGAATAAACATCCTTAGTTCCTTGATCTTTCTCTACAAATTTCATGTCTCGATGAGTTCTTTGTCTTGAGATATAAGTCTTCAAAGATTAAATTGTAGAACAGAACATTCACATGGATGTCAAATTCAAGCCACAACAAATAAATGTTGGGGTTCAAAATAGAGACAAGTGTGCAGATGTAAATGATGATTATGCATACATCAAATGATGGATACATGAATGTCAAGTTTAAGCCACTACAAATAACCATTGGGTTTCAAAAATCCTAATACATTCATGTAGATGTCAAAGGCGTTCACATAAACATCGAATATAGGCATGTAGATGTCAATCTTGGGCCTCATGAATTAGCCATTATGATTTCAAATGGTGGGTCCTAACAAGATCAACTGCTCATATTCATTTGTACATTGAATTTCTATGGCACACAAGAAGTTCAAAGAGTCATAGGATCTAGATCAAAGGCTCACATTCATTCATACATCTAGATCTAATGGTGTGAGTTAAAGTCAAGGAGGCAACGTATCCTAGAGACCAATAAGGAGAAGATAGTTTGGAATAAATTAATAGGTTTGAGTTAGAAATTAAAAATCAATAAAAAAAGGGCAAATCTAAAAGCTTCTGGTGGAAGTCGATGAACCAGTTTTCGACCTGGGCAAACCAAATACAAAGGAACCAAACTCGAATAGGATCCAGGTTGAACTAGAACGGGTACACCAAGATCAAACATCACCATTAGATATATGTGGAGATAAATTAGGTCTTAGACCTAATACATATCAAGGGTTGACAACTTGTTCTCAAAATGAGACCAGACCACATGGCGAGCTTTATTTGTTGAAATTAATAACTATAGAAAAACTAATAAAGGAGATTGGTTTTCAAATTATAGAAAAAGGCCTATGTTTAGATATTGAAATGGGGTAGATATCTGACTATGAAAGAGTGTCTCATCTTTAAATATGGCCCCATCTCTAAAAAATAGCCACAAAAAGTAGATTTGGGCATGGCTCTATCAAGTACATGGATATAAAGACCTTGCCCTCATAATGAAGTAAGTGGAGATGGCGTGGAAGATCATAATGAAGAGATATGAGGATTGGAGTAGAATAATGGACAATTTAATTATATTTATAAACTTTGAGGATCTTCCCTCCTAGTAAGGATCATGACCCTTCATCTGTATAACAAACCCTTATCTTTTAGTACAAATTTCTCAACCAATGAAAAGAGCTTAAAGACTATTGCAACAAATGAAGGCTATCTAGTCTATGATGTATTAGCCCTGATTGGATCAAAGGTGGTGGAACATCCCTTGAAAGGTGGTAGCTCATTAATTGCTCTCAGATGGTGTGCTCCTTTTTCTCTCTTCTCCCTCTTTCTATATTATCCCATTCTCATCTCCATTGTAATGGTTCTCAGATTTTAGATTTTTTCATCTTTCTAGGAGACAAGGATACTCATTAAGACTCTTACAAAAGGGTGATCATTTGATAAGGTTAAACCTTTTCAAAATATTGTAATAAGTACCTTTTGAAGTAACAATATTGAATCTTTACCTATCTATTGCCTTTGATTAGTGTTTAGCATGCTTGTCCATGATGAATTTGTGAAGGAGAATCTTCCTAGTTCATTGTCCTTCTGTTTACCTATTTTAAGATGTTTTCAAGCTATTATAGGTCTGGATTAGTGTTTTTTTTGAACCTCTTCTATGAAATACTTATGCAATTAGTAAGATTGTGAGGTTGTGTGAGATATAGTTGTCTTATGTTGATCTAGTGTGGGTTCAAGCTCATGTAAGTGTTTATCTTTTTTGGTGCATCACATTTTAGCCTTATTAGGAGCCTTTATCCCCTTTATATCCCTTTTCCCTATGCAATCATTAGTTTAGGTGAGCCTCAAGATGAAGCCAACCTTCTCTGGAGGTCCAACCCCACCATAGGTGACCCATAACCTGGGGTTGTTCCCATTGTGTGGGTCAATTGGAGAGAGCCTGAAAAACCCTCTGCAAGGGTGAATTTGAAGCTAAAATAGATACTTTTATACCTAATAGGATTGAATCCCATGGTCATTGTCTCTTAAAGCATCTTCTCACCCACTATTCAAACCTTCTTGTGCTATAGTTTTGCCTTCATAAATGTAAGCCTTAAGCTTATATAAGAAAGCTTATGTCTACAAAAGCAAATAATAAAAGAGTACTCTCCATCTTATGGGTCATCTCTAGCATTACAGACTATTCCCTTGAAGAAAAACTACCAAAACAATTCAAAAATTTCTCAAAATAAGGTAGACATTAAATCCCTTTAAGGACAACTATTAAAGCTTAAAACAAGTCAAAAGCTTAGACCACTCCCTTGAAGGATGGCTAAGTCAAATATTTGTCAAAGCAAGAAATTTCATGAATTTTTCTCACATTGATCATCTTACCCAACCTCTCAAAGAAACAACAACATCAAAAAACCCCATAGTCTAAAAAAGCAAAATTTTTGGAAGCTGCAAACAACTTTCATAAAAGTCAAATAGTAGACTTTCTGCATCGACCATTCTACACCAAAATATGGCATGGACTTGTTTATACTAGCTCTTTTTCAACCTATAAAAGGTAAGCTATCCCCACAAAAATATTCCATTAGCATCCATCTCCCTTTTTAGCCTGTACAAAATAAGGTATTTTGAGCTTACTTAACACTATGTGATTAACAACCATCTTAACAAACCAACGAATGCTAATGAAAAGCATGCGAAGGGTTTATGTTCATAATTTGATCTTGTATACACATAATATTTTCAAACTTTTATTGATTACTAACATTTTGTATTTGTAGGAACCTATCGAGTCTCAATCTCTCTAAGTGCATGCCTTAAGGGGTGCATCAGGAAAGGGGTGGGAAGACCATCGATGCTTTATAATATTGTTGTCCCTTTTACCACTTACCATCTACACACTTGTTTCCTAAAACCATTTACCCTAATCTTATTCTTCTCATTCTTACCTCCTATAGTCTTTTCATTTTTCCATTTCTCCTTTTCTTGCCTTAACATCCTTTTTGGCTATCAGTTATATTGGGTCAACTGGGTCAACCCAATATATTTTAGAGGTATTTTTCACTTTCTTGTTTGTTAGCCTTTCAACTGACCTAGTGAATTATCCTTGAAAATACATTGGGTTGACCCTGTATAATTGACATTCTTGGAAGGATTTAGGGCAAGATCTGCCTATATATACAAGTTCATTTCCCACCATTTCATAAGAGAAGAATTATTAGCAAATAAGTATGAATGAACATCTGTTTATTGACCATTATACTTGAGGAATAAATCTTAGGGTTCCATACTTTCTTTAAAGATATGAATCTTATGTTGTGCATAAGTCTTTTGGATGCTTAGATAAGTTGTGTAGCCTTGATCTGATTTATCTTGGTTATCCTTACAAACCACAACAATCTCTTGCAAAGCACCTTGGCCAAGGGAAAGATTGAGGCTCAGTGGTTTCATCTTCAAAGGTAAGTATTCCTAACTTTATATCTCCTTTGTAAGAGTAGATATATAATGCATTTGTACTCTTCTCTCCATGTATTTAGGATTTCATATACATTGATGTGTGTATATGTCTTCTAATACATGTTTATTTCAGTTATTTATTTTATTGCTTCTAACCCCCACTTTATGCCACAAGATTTGGTGTGCACTAGATTAGATTTTGCTTTCTTGTTATTAGAATAGAAATGAGTGTTTTAAACCTTAGGAATCCATTAGGGTTGTTATGCGATTATATTAGACTGTAGGATTTGGAACCCTTCCTAGCATGATGTGTTGCAATAAGTGATATAAGTGATCCCCTAATTGGGTCTAGTGGATCCCCATATTGGTCATGCTCTCGCTTAACAAGTGTATCCCAATCATAAGTGTAGGTGTGATCTATCTTATTCGATATAGGTTTAATTCATAGACATGATATATTTTTGATTGCATATAGATCTAACTTCCTATTTTTGGTCCTCATCAATGATAGAGCATCACGTCTCCTTCTTCCTTTTTCATACCTATTTGTTGATGCATTTATTAAGATGTTTGTATTTTGATTGTCTAAGCTTTCTTCTCTCATTTCCTCTTTTCTAACATATAGTTTTGTTATCCAAACTTAATCTATATGTTAAGATAGTTTTAAACATTTAAATCAAAAATCTTCTTTAAATCATAACCTTTAAAACATTTAAAGAACATTATGTGTTTTGTTACATGATTATCACATATTCCTTAACCATTCACATCATTTATTTAGGTTTTTTTAATCATAAAAACATTCTTTTCATCATATATATATATATATATATATATATATATATATATATATATATATATATATATATATATATATATATATATATATTCATTTTTACATTTCATCTATCTAAGCAATCTTATTTATCATCACATCAATAAAATTAATTCTTTCACATCTAATACATTATAAATTTTATCATAAAGTTAATAACCACATTTTATCATGTTTCGTAAATCAATAAATCAATCCATTATGTTATCCATCACATATCTATCTAAGTATGGGATCACATATAATCATTAACATCCACATTTAAAATGTCAAACATCTAATTAAGATACTAACAAGAAAATACTAACTCATCCATAATCCACATATAAACATCATAAAATAAATAAATCACATGAAAATAAATTAACCATAACCATAAATAACATACATCATCATCACAACATCATAACTCAAATTGAAATGCTATACATATATATAAATGTCCATGTCTCTCAAAATGGTATGTATGTCTTGTTGCATCGACTTGCATGGTAGAATCAAAATAATAATAATACAAAAAGAGTCTAATAGGGTCTATGGTGTAGGGTACTACTACCCCCTAGAGACTGTCCATCTCTTGCACCCATTTGAGCACCTACAGATGCTACCCAATCACTAGGTGTCACACTGTCAAGTCTCCTTCCCATAACTCACTCTACTATATATTTGGCATACTGGGGCACATTTGAAAGTTGGGTGAAGACAAGTGCCTCATAATATTTTAGTTCCTCTACTGTGGCCACATATCTAGACATTGGGGTAGTCCACACTAGTCCTACAGGTGCCCATCCTCTTACCTATCTCAAAGCATCTCTCTCTATTAATATTAGGGTCACCTATGCCTATATCCTATCCTTATCTTATATGATGGTGGCTACTTGTCCTTGTGTTGCATCCCTCTCTTGGGTAATGGTAGCTAGATATGCTTGTGCATAATCCCTCTCTTCTATAAGGGTGGATACCTGTCCCTGTGCATGATCCCTCTCTTAGGTGATGATAGTAACCTACCCTTGGAGAGTATCTCTCTCCTAAGTCCTCACTACTAGCTGACCCTGTGCCATGTCTCTCTCCAATATCATAGATGATAACACTACCTATGCTACATCTAATACTACTCTCACCTAGTCCCTTTTAAAAATAACCACTTATCTCTCCAAGGCATACACATCCATTTGATCACCCTCCTCATGCATCTCCACATCTATAGCCTACTGTTATCCACCCATACCTCTAGCTGGGCCATGTCCCCCATCTCAAAACTCTATGGCATATTATCCCTAACACCACATGATATAATCCTATGTCATCCCAATGTCATCAACACCTATAACAATTGGTAACTCCTTATATAGTGGCTCATCCTCTATTGGCTAGGATGGAGGCAATGGTGCCTCTGCATCCTCATGTCTATATATCAAGAATTATCCTAAGACACCCTATATCAATCCAAACTATCTCCTCACATGTTCAAAAAGGATCAACTCTATCTCTTGCTATCACCTCCCATATATCCATCTGAAGCTCTACAAGGAAAATATGTGTGTGGAGCCCCCTCCATGGTGGAAATGGTGTATAGGGTCTCCAAATCATCTCCCCATCTAATAATGTATCTAATCACTATCTAAACTAATCTAAGTCCTACGTATCCACTTCTACTCAGGGCAGTGCCATGTTTGATCTCCATCTCATGAAGCTAACTTTGAACCTGGCTTAATTCCATGTATGTCAAGGTAGCTCAATTGGTTACAAAATGGTGATATGCTCATATTCCCAATAGTGAAATATGAAGCATACACTCATACCATAACATTTTTACACTCGGTACCCCTAGAACTCATGATAGATCTAAACCAATAGTGTTAGGGCCCATGTAAAGACTGTTTGATCCTCAATCATGTCTACTAGCACACCAAACAAAACCCAAGGAAATCTACCCCCACTAGAGTCTAAAAGTGCATATCAAGTGACAGCTATCATCATGAGCCACCTCCCCTTAGTGTCCATAAAGTACAAATCCTCAAAGTAGAAACCACCCACATACCATCTCACCTCTATGAAATCCTCTCCAAACAATTGGTCCATGTAGGCATCCTACTCATCGCTATGGATCAGCTCCACTAATCGACCCTGTAGCCTTAGAATCTTATGAATGTCCTCTAGCAGGATCGCCATCTCTCTCATCGATAACATAAATGTTTTGGTAGCTAGGTCCCATATCTTGATGAGGGATACCATCATCACTGCATCTTGTCGCATGCACTGATAATATTGCATGCAAGTAATTTCCAAAAAATAACAAGTAATTTCCACCTAGCAACCTTCACCCAAATTCTAGTTTTTATCACATCACAAAGCCCTAAGTTATATTCTAAATCAGGGTTTACATTTTAGCACTAGTTTTCAATAAGTTATTGATATTTTGATTAAAAGTACTTGTTTTCATTCAAAAGCACTTCCTGCATTGATTTTAGTACTTTTTATTGTTTCATGCAAGCATTTATTTCTATTTTTTAGAACTTAGCTAAATAAAGAGTGAATTGACATCCTCCAAAGAAGTCTAGTGCTTCTTGGATCTAGATTTCATTAGAAAATCCACCCATCTATCTGACTAATACACCCTTTTTCAATTTTTATCTTATTTGCAGGTCATCCTCCCGAGCCAAAGAGGAGTATCTACAATCTATTGGATCAAAAGCGTACAAAAAAATTAGGTTATTCTAAACCATACCCCTCTTTTAAGTTTCTTCTTCTTTTCTAAAAAAAGAAAATAAACACAAAAAAATAGTGAAACACAAAGCTTGCTGAGAATAGCACCAATCTCTTAGTTATGATTTTCAGGTCCCATCAGGTGTTGAATTTTTTTTTATCACTTAGATTTTGCACCCCTCTTTATGTGGTAGTGTGTTGTATAATATGAGTTTCAAACTATGGGAAATATAATGATACAATGGGATCACCTCTAAGTTGTGGAACCTTGGCAAATTGAGCTGAACCTCCAGAGAAGGTCGGCTTCCTTTCCCTAAGTTTAGTGCAACTGGTGCATTACCAGTTCATGTTAAAATACCGCTTCTCCTAAGTAGGGTTTGAAATAGGAAAAGAGTTTTTAGAAATGAATTTTAAAAACTAGAAAATGGTGATTGCACCAAATGATTATAGTGGAAATTAATGCTTGCTTCGTATGAACATAGGAGAACAATAAATATACTGAAGTATATTGGAGCACAAACTTATACATATAGGAAACCAAAGGTAATATTAGGCACCTATCATATAAGGAACAAGATTATTTATTTTAATCAATAAAAATTCAAGAGGGCACAGATAATACCACTGATGAATTTATGTGATTGAAACAAGAATCAAAGCATTCATAAACTTGACAAATATCCATGTATACACAAAGATAACACAAACAAGGAAGGCAAAACTTCAATCTATTATCAATCTCCAAGTTACAACATGTAGATCAATTGTTCAAAATGCAAAATAATTTTTCCAACAAAAAAAAAAGATGGGTTATGCTATAGTACACATATTTATACAAAAATACTCTATTGAAAAAGAGGTAGTTATCAAAACCCTATGCATAGTTAAACAACAAGAAAATCTAGAAACCTCATGTAAATGATGTGATATTCAGTTTGGAATGACATCCTTAATAAGGTATATGGATGAAACAAAAACATGCAACTACTGGGTGCTTCAACAAGTGCTAAAGGCATGCATAAATCCATTGAATCTTCATGCAAACATCCTCTTTGTCTCCAATTCAGCTGCTATTATCTTTTCCAAGGATTGAGGTGCAAAAATGAACTAACACTTAGCAAAGTTGAATGTTTTTAGGTATTTTTTGATTATAACTTGCAAAACCTAATTTGTATTTTTTAGTTGAGAATTTTACAACATTTTAAGTCATCTAACTTGAAGAAACTAAAAAAGCAAATTACAACATGTGTTTTTACAAGTTAAGCAACTCAAACTTTGTCAAAAGAAAAGTGCAATTTACAAGTTTGAAGTTTGCAACTTAAATCTTATCAAAAAGATACTTGGAAATTACAAGTGGCTCTTTCTCAAAAAGAGCTACCAAAATAGTAACAACAATTTGCAACCTACAGTTTTACAATGTTTCTTACACAAATAAATATAATTTATAGAATGTCTTTTATTGAAAGAATTAATCCACAACCATAACCTCTAAATATTCCTTATTCTTATTTTCATGTATCTTCTCAATATAAGTATCAAAGCTTTTGAATATCTCCAGTAGGTGATCTTTGTCAGGATCAAGTGAATATATGTTGTTTATCTCACATTCTACCATTATTTCAGAGAGTTCTCTAGATGCAACCCTATATACTTGAGTGTCTTTGCCCATCTGATCTAGTGTATTGTGATACCTCATGAATTGGTGGATAGAACTCAAGTTAAACATTGTATCCCATGTTGACTCTCTCTTGACCACTCCTTTGAACTTGTCCTAAACCTATTGAATTGAAAGGATTTGATTTTGATGATCAATTATTTCACATGACAATCTACTAAGCAAATCCTTAATGTCATAGATTGTATATGTGACCTTATCACATGTAGCCTTGGCCTTATTAATACTCTCAGTGAGTATTCTTATTCTGAAATGGACTACCCTATCTAGCTCCTCATGCTCTACATCAATTTTCAATATCTTCTCTGTAATGAGGGTATCAGTCTAAATTAGGTCAACAACTTGTATTTTTGGGAAGAATAGGTTCAACCTTTCAATCTCTTCCTTGTATTTTCTTATTTTTGATTTCAAGGATTCCTGATCATCTTTCAAATTTTTGTAATAGTCCATTGCTATCTCAATTACTATGTTTCATTTTGTGATAAGCTCCTCAGCCCAATCTTTTATGACCCTTCCCATACTACTAATCTCTATCACCGCTTCAAGTGTTTCTTTGTCGGGGAACTGAGTAAGAGACTGAGTTGGTTGGGCTACTGGCTCTATATACTTCTTCACAGAAGTTGTCAATTGATCAACTTTATTATTCAATTCATACTTTGTGACCTTGTCACTATCCATATTCTTAAAAAAGAGAGCTAATGCTTGACTGAACATCATGTTTCAGTCCCTCTCTTATAGGACAACCCAAGTGCACTTTGGATATTTGATAATCCCCCACCACTAGATATTTTATTTGTTTTTTTGGTGGGGGAAATACAATTTACACATATATCTCCCCTAATGAATCATATGATATCTTGGATATGGTTCTGGGGCCTGCCTTTGATCTTTTGGATGCTTGCAATAGACCAAAGTCCAATGTGTTGGGTAACACCATTTGTTTTCACTTCTTCATCATTGATTGTGATAACCAGCTTGTGGTGGTAGCCTATGAATCCAGAACTATCATTTGTGAATCTGTAGTTGAAATTGCTAAACTGGTGGTTAATGTGACAAGTGTTGTATTTGTCATTGATTTGCCACTGAATCTTTGGTTGCTGATTTTGCTATCTCTTTCCCATCTATGGGTTGAGAAGCCATAGTTATATCAGTGGGTACTTCTATCTATACCTCCTAGGTAAGGGCTTGGGTTATCGATGGAATGGAAGATATGGGTATTTAGATGGGTAAATTGGGCATTGATTTACTTACTAGGGGTGTGGGAGTTGGGAGTGACATGAGTGGAGTTGTAGGCATGGGTAGTTGAAATAGGGGAACCTATGGAAGTGTGGAATCTAGGACAGTGAATGAATAAATCAAGGTGGTGGGAACACTCATAGTTGATGAAAAGGGGAATGTGATGGGAGATGAAAATGAAGTAGTAACTACCCCAGTGGTTGGGATAGCTAGTGGGATTGTAGTTAAGATGACTAAATTTGTAGCTATGTACTATTGGGTGGTGTTAGTGATTAATAGAGTAGTAGTGGATATGGGAGATGAAGTGGAAGTGATTATGAAAGAGGGGGGTGAAGGCGGAGTCTAAGTGTCCACTTATATTGATTATATTTCTACCAAGGAAGTAACTTGTACAGGTGGGTCGGGTGAAGGTGAAATCACTTGCACTAAAGGACTGGTGGAAATATGAAGAGTAGCTATTTGGGTTGATTGGGTAGTGGAATCAGGAGGAGGGAGTACTATATTTGGTTGAACATCAAAGATAGGAGGGGACACTATTTGTGCCTATTGATCAAGAGCTTTGCCCTTGACAAAAGTTGGCATTGGTTGATCAATGTGCTATGCTTTTGCTTCTTGGCTACTAGATTGACCTCTTTTAGCCTTTTGTTTCTACTTCCTCTTGTGTGATACCATTGGCCTATTTGCTTGTTCTACTTGGGTTCCACTCCTAAAACCCTCCATTTTTATTACCACACCCTTCTCTTTCACTTCTCTCAACTTATACCTGATACTTAGGGTCTCCTTGGTAACCTTGACCCCTTTGCTCCTTAGCCAATATATTATTCTGTTTATTACACGGGTAGTCCTATCCATCAATGAGAGGGATTCAGGTATGAACCACTTCATTAATGGAAGAGGTTGGTAATAGATATTTTTATTATGGTAAACCCTATCAAATGGAGATTCATCATCTATTAAGTCCTTAGGGACTGATGCCAAGTTATAATTTTGATTTTTTCCAGGGTCATCTTGGAATAATCTCTTAGTCTTACTTCCTCTTCATCTTGCATGTCTTCCTAGTATTATTCGTAATAGGGAATGTGGGAATATGTGGTGATCCCTAATATATTGGTAATGTGGCTAATCACATCATATAATGGCCTTGCATTAGAGATCTTAAGATCATTTGAGTCATCTCAACATCTACACATTTGGCTTTTGATAGGGAAGCGTATGTATACCTCCCTATGCTGATGGGGAAGTGGATTCTTCACTTATGTTTGCTTGACAACAATTTATGAGGTTTTGTAAGCTACCTCAAAAGTTCCATTAGAGCCCATATGTCACATACATACCTTGGAAGGGTGTAAGGAAAACCACTGAATCCTCCTAATCTGGTGTATTAATATGTTGGGAATTGAATGAAATATGATCCCCAATTTATGATCTTAGAAGTTATGACATCAAAAAATCTTCCCTTTTCTAGCTCCTTGTCAAACATAATTATGATACAGTATATGAAAGCATCATTTAACCTTCTAAAATTTTATTTGCTAGCCTCAAGGATAATGTCAGGGTAATAGTTAAAGACCTTGTTGATCTGATCAGGTACGGTGTTCAACCCTAGGAATTATCTTCCCTTTGCTAATATGTAGACCAAGTACAAGGTCATGTAGAACTTCCCTATAGTTTGGAATTCCATCTATTATTTGTGGATGGAGTCAAAAATCAATTGGGTCCCATGGATATACTATTTGTTTTGATGGATCACCCAAATGTATTGGTACATCCAATCCTGATAGTTCTTGGCATCTGGGTTCCCAGTAACTCAATGCAAGAGTATGATTATGTTACCCACTTCATCTTTGAAGTCTATTCTTACCAGGGGTTTAGGTAGTCTTGTAGATGTGAATCTAGAGAAGTTTAGCCATTGCTTGTTTAGAACCCGTAGGCAAATAGTATTATTATCTTGATAAAACTTCTTTGAAGAGTCAGGGGTTATATCAAGATAAATCTCATATTCTAGAATTAGGAACATAGTATCTATGAAATCAGGGTCAAGGTTCAATTTTTTTTCCCCTTTGTCATTCATTACTTCCCTCTTCTCTGCATCATAGTGATTTACCAATGTGAGCACAAGCTCAGGGATATACAATGCTAGTGGGAAGGCTACTACCTGGGGAAATCCACTATTGTAAATGTTTTAAATCAAATCATTCTTGAATTCAACATTTACTCTTGTCTAGAATTCAACTAGCTCTACATGACCTAGATTTGTGTATGTGATCTCATTCATTTGGAATCTAGGCTAAGCGGGACACTAGGTCCCTTAGACTTGAACTTCATTTCCTTTCTAGACATAGATTCTAGGAAATTTGATGTGGGAAAACTAACTGCAGAGTTGGCAGGTTTTAGACTTGTAATTGTAAGTAAAAATTTTGGCAGGATTTATATTGTGTATTTGTAGCTAAAAAGTTCGGTGGGATTTGAATGTGAAAAATGCACTTGAAAAGTTTGATGAAATTTATAGTGGGATTTAAGCTTGCAATTGCACGTAAAATATCTGACGGGGATTTGGAGATGTTTTTTTAAGTTGGATTTCCATGGGTTTTGAAATTGCTTTTTACATTGGGAAATTCTGTAGGTATTGGAGTTGTTTTTGTAATAGGATTTCCCTCAAGGTCTGGGAGTTATTTTTGCACGTCAGATTTTCCACGGGGTCTAGGTAAAGATTCTTGAGGGAATATTATTAATTTTATCAATTTTACAAAACCCTAGATTTTAATCTATGGAGAATAAATGATCAGATGATCTTAGGATGAGCTTAGTCACATTTATGAATAAAAAACTTAAAGTTAAATCCCTATTGAATACCATGTCTAATCATTGTAGGATGGTGGAGGCTTATAGTTAAGAGTGTGGCAATAGTTACATAATAAATTTGTAAATGTACACCTTTTTGATTGTTTGGTTGCATCCATTTCTTTAGTAGTTGAAGCCCTATGAGCAAAATTATGAGGGATATTGTAACTACATGTAATTCATGTTTAATAGCAAAGTATGACTATAATAATGAAATTGTAGATGCTTACCTTTTTTTGAGTCATTTTTTGCAGGTTCAGCTTAATTTTTTTGTTTTTCCTTTGACGACATGAGCTGTAAGTTCATGGAAAGAAAACATAAATTATGCATTCTAAAATTACACATTACCAATTTAAATATGCTTTGTCTGTGTGTGAATTTTTTTATTCATATAAGTTGTTTGTTCTAGTCTAGAACATTGAATGTAATTGAAATTACATTTTGGTCAATCCAATATGCATGAAACAAAGTCAATTATATTATTTCTTTCTCAATATTTGTCCACAAGTGGTCTATTTTGGTACCTACCTCTAGGATTATTGCACTTGGGAGTAGAAACAAATTATGGTTTGCCATGAAGTGGTGCAAATTTTGTTGGGTACTTTTGTTTTATTCCATGTCAATGTTAAAATCATTGACTATAGCAATTTTCATGTTTGGTTCTAGAGTTGAAGTGATTTTTTATACAAATGTTAACAGCTCTACAGTAGGGGCTCTTGACACCAAATAGATATTTGATATTCGTATTGACATATTTAGAAAAATTAAGTAAATTGTAATTGTTTCTATGTTATTTATTGCAAATGTTTCAATACTTTGTAGTGAAGTTATTTTATTATAACATGTCAACATACCATGAATATTCATTGCAACAAAACAATTGAAGTTCTTAGTGAGTAATTTCATCTTTGGGCTTGTTGTTGTTTGAGATTATTGTAGGCATAAGATAGTTGCTTCCATCAGATGGTAATCATGTACTATATTTTATAAGTACAGTTATAAGCTACTAGTGTTCAAAGAGCATATGGTGAAACAATTAAAGGGTTTTCGAGCTAAGATCATATAGAAAATTCCATTGTGCAGTGTTTACAAGCCTTCACATTTCATTTTACTCTTCATTTGAGACTACAAAGTTTTGATCGATTAGTATTTGTACAAGGTACAATGACTCAATGGTTTTCACTCAATACAATGTAGTAAAAATAAGGCCATGGTGGTTTATTCTATGGGGGTTAAAAGATAAAGCATTCATTGTTATCCCTTGCGACCTATTAATCATCCTTGCACATGCTATTTGTATAGGAAATTGCTCTTGCATTTTTGTTTTCTTCTTTCCATTTATTATTTTTGTAACTCTTATTATAGGATTCTATGATTCATCAAATTTTGTAGTGTATAAGCATTTCAATGTTTGTCATTACAAGTTGCCTACGTTGGCATCGTGGAGTTGTATCCATACAATGTCAAGTGATGTGCTTGTGTAATATTGGAAAATTCCATCTGCACTATTGACTAAGCCATCATGTGTATTATAATTTCCCGTAGTCAGCTCAACTAGGGTGTTTTTTTATAGTTATTTTCTAGGCCAAAATTGTTTTTTAACTGTGTGTATAGTCTTTTTTTATTTCATCAATTACTATGTGGTCAATTGTAGTCAACATATATGTTTCTCCTTGTAAAATACTCAACATTTTGTTTTTTTGAATTTTGACATCTTTGTTTCTATGAAATAGGTATGGAAATGTCGGCTCAAGTGGAGGATTTCTATGGCAGTGTTGATTTAAGTATTCAATGTCTATTATTGTTGTGTTGTTTTTTCTTATACGGTTTAGAATTGAGGCAAATTCGATATCTGGTTGCCTCATTACTTGTTGCAGTTGAAAGCATTTGACATTGTCAATCCAAAATGTGTATGGTATTGTTTCACTTTGAATTTTAGGTTCTTTAAATATCCAATTATTGAGAATAAGTTGTCTGGTAGAAATCACCACAAAAAATGACATCTAGGTTTTTGAATGGCTCTGTCGGTGTGTGCATAAATTCACGTAACCTTTTGTCTATGTTATAAAGCATTCAACTACCTATTAGAGATACCTTGTCAATAATCATTACACGAAGTTGCTCATACTTCTTGCTGACAATATCTAGAGTGTTTGAATCCAGTGGAAGCATTTTTGACATTTTGTATGGCAATTGGAAAATAGAGTGGGTGGTTGCACAATTTGCATTTTAGGCAGCTTTGCCAGTATATGCAATGATAATGCCTTTGGATTTTATAAGATCAATATTAAGTTGTCTATTGTAGAAACAACATTGTTCTTTGTAAATTAATTTTTTTATATATGTCTTTCTTGTTAGAATTCCCCTTGTTAAAAGCAAGTGAATTGTTTTGTCTGGAGAAATTTATTTTCTCATTGTAACATCTTTAATGATTTTTTGTTGTTCAGAGTTTAATTATTTTTGTGAATTGAATTAGTCATCTTTGCTTATTAAAAATGGTTTCTTACTTATTTTGAAATTGCTTTGTGGTTGAGTTTTTGTTGTTTTATTTTTTGTAATTTGATTCATATCAACATCAATATCGTATTCATCATTTGTATTATACCATTGATTAAGTTCATTATCATTTTCAATGTTTAATATCATATTTTTTTCTTTATGAATGTGTATGGTAGTGATGCCAATGTCACCCCATTTTTTTTGCAATTTCACTATGAAATTGGCCTATGTATTTTATATCATTTCAAAGTGTGTGAGGTACGCTGAGAGCCAACTTTTGGAATCTTTTTTCAAAGTTTCTTCTAGTTCTCGATATGGTATAAACAACATCATTTTTTATCTACAAATTTTATCAGAGTCAATATGTTTTTTTTACCTCACATAATGTATGTTTTGTGTATTTTGGTACCTCTTCATATTTTTACTTGTTCATACATAGTAGGCTGTATATTCTACTAAGCATACATGTTCTAGAGATTCTAGTCTTCCATCACTGAAGTGCACATTACATTTTGGGAGTCATCATGCTTTTATTCTAACAATTTAAGGATTTTCAAAACAAATGTTCTATTTGCGGATGGTAATGTGTTTATTAAAATTGTTTTCCTAGACCCATAATGCAATGACAATGACAAAACTATGTGCACTGCATGTCAGTTGGACATTTGTTGGTAGCTAAGGAGGGTGTTACCATATTTTCATAGAAATTGGAATTTAGTCTCATTTTTTTTCAATAGTTTTTCTTGAACTTTTAAAAATCCATTTTTAGTTTGTGGTCCAATTTAATCATATAATATGTGCAATACATTGCAGTTGAATATGCATCAAAAATGTTTTGTGTATCTATATTTGCATACCAAAGTTGGAGAACACCAATTGTAAAAGCATTTGTACACATGTCTACTAGGCATCTTTTTAAAATAATTATAGGGCATGTAGTAAGTAATTGCAATAGATTCAAATACATTTCCTTAGTTAAGTTTTCAATTTTTAAGAACATGTTAAACATTCGTATTTTTGTCATACATTTTGTTTTATATCGATTTCAAAAAGATTTTAGTAGCACTTTTGATTTCCTATTTGGTATTTTTTAAAGGATCTAATATTAGTGTTTCATCCATTGGAGGCAATGGAATGTTGAATCTAAAGTATGACTTCTTATACTTATTACATGTGTGTGTATGATGATGGGTTTGCATTTGCATTAATGTTTCATCTAGAAATGAGGAATTGCAAGATATGTATTTTGTCACAAATGATTCAATTTCAAAATTTGAACATTGGCCATAGATCAATGCATTGTGTATCCATAGCATGAAGTGAACGTCTTCATTTCCTCTATTTTAAAAATTTATTACAAAAAAATAATTGAAAATGTCACCAAACAATTAATTTTTTTGCACTGTCATCTTCTTAAATGTATCTATTTTGTGATTGAAAAAATGGCTACAAATTATGGATTCTTTCTTATCATCATAATCATATCGTCTGAGCATATATTCTCATTATGTTGGAATTTTTTTCTACTATACATATTTGATAATGTGTCTCAAAGGGGATTCCAAACATGATCTGTGCTTATTAGCATGACAAAAAATGTGGGTAGCCCTAATTGCCTTATCATTGTGAAGATGTTTTTCTTTGTTTTTTCTAAATAGTCGAGTGAAACTTGAATGTTTTTCAAGCAACATAAACCTATTGGAGATTTCAAAATATTGTCTACATTTTTCTTTAAGGTCTCTTGCATATAATGTTTTCCCTTTCAATTCTCCTTTTCTTATACATATCCATACAGAACTAGAAACTTTTTGTATGATAATTCTAATTGATTTAAAGAAGAAATTTGTGATATGAGTTGTAATGTGATTGCATTGATGTAATAGTTCCCACTTTTCAATTTTATGGTAGGAAAAAGTTTCTGTAACATCATTTAGGCGGGCACAACGATAGTATAAAGTCGGGAAGTTCATTTCTTTTGAGTACCTATCCTTGAAAATACCCAATAGCTTAAAGCCTTTAGATGGTGTTATTTGAATAATGTTCCCTTCGAAGTCTTTTATTGAATGTGAATTCTTAGATCCATGAACAATTGATTTTGTAATTGGTTTTAATTCAACTTTAGTTAAAGTTTGGTCAATATATTTATCATTTTGAATGTCTTTTGCTCTTTGGTCAATTTGATTATGGAAAATATCTATCCACTCATTATCGATAGTCACTTCCTCTTGCATATACAATGGCATTTTGCATAGCTCATCAATATATTCATCACACATGTAGGTCCAACATTTTTGCTTAAATATGCATTGTCATATTCTAATTTTCATTTCAATGCGGTTGCAATTATTTAATTTTCATTTTCAATTTTCCTAGGTAATGCTATTTGGATATGATTGAAATCAATAATCACATTTATAATTTTTCCAAGAAGGCTTATTTATGCTCATTTATATCCTAGTTGTCTTATTTGTGCAAAGGTCATACACATGGAAACTGGTCTTTCTTACAAATAACTTAGTGTCTGAACTATTTGTATTGGTTGACTTCTTTATATTTGAAAACATGTGGCAAACATGGGCATTTTCTCATATATGAGAACTAGATTGCATTATTTACATATATTTCCTTCCAATTCTTTTCTATTGAATTTTGATCTAGTAGTAATTGAAGATAAACTATCAATGTTCGTATTGTAAAGATCAACGAGGTCTTTATAGAAATGTAAGCATTCACATAGATAATAGGAACACGTAGGTGTGTCATTAATTACTTTTAGATATGTTGTAATTATTCTTATGGCTTGATCAGTCTCCATGTTTATTTTATGTTGACTATTTCTAAGTTTGCATATTCTTGATTTCAAACAATGTAATGATGTATGCTTTATCATTTACCAATGTGTTGTCATTGGTGTTGTATTTTCATATGCTTTATCCATTATTATTGGAGCTATTGACATGTTTGCAATGTCAATTTGTTCCAGTTTCCTAGTCTTTTTTTGTGTCACATGTGATAGCATTTTCTATTTATGAATTTGTTTTTTTAGCAAATGCAATGACTTTAAGTCATTTCATTGGTGGTTGAATTTTTGTTTTTATTCTTTGTCTTACTTTAGTAGCCTTAAAAGTTTGTATTGGTTTAACAATTGTGTTTGTATTTGATTCAATACATATTAGCTTGTATTTGTCTATTCCATGTGCATTTGTTGAACACATTTTTTTTAATGAATGGATAGAGATGCTAGATCGATAAGGTCCAATTGATTGTTCATGGGTTTGTTGCAATAGATCATAGTGAACATGACTTGTCTTTATTTTAAATGCAATCACATTGTATATGTGTTTCATATTTGAGCAATTTCTATATATGTTTGAAATGTTTGTAGTTGTTGCTGACCATTTGTAGATATTAACTTGTAAGATGTTTGAAATCCATAGCAAACATAAATGTCCACCTTATACTTGAGCTTGTTCATGTGTCATTCCCAACATATAAATATATGCTTTCTAATTTATAATGGTTTTGCTGTTAGGTTCCATAAATTCTGATTTGGATGTTTCCAAGAATTCTATTGCATATTTTTTTGCTGTGAAAATTGCATTTTAAAATAACTGGGAAATATAACATTGTAGTGATAGCACATCAAATTCGCCTTTGGTGAGATAAATTATTGCATTAAATAAGCCTTCTCCATAATTGTTAATAAATGGGCTTGTTGTATGCAATTGATATTTTTGTATTTCATTTTTAATTGCATTCCATGTGCATGAAAATTTTGTACATGCAATTGATAATTTATTATGTATAGTTTGAGGAGCATAGCCTTCTATTCTTCTTGTTAACAATGGTTCATAGTGGCTAGAAGTTGAATTTATATCATGAAACAATATCAAATATGCAGGAATCAAAGATTCTTTGTTAAAATGCAAGTATTTTCACTTTTGCATCAAAGACCACAAGTAAATCGATATGTTTAGCCATTGCAAAAGCCACTTAATGCATAATGTATCACCCCATAGTCCATATTGACCTACATTGGTTGTGTTATTTACAAAAAAATCATTCTCTCTAGCTATGTACTCTTGTCATATATCCCATGCAAATCATATAGCATGTCACAATGCAACTCATATTCATATGACCATTGTGCACTTGAGTCATGATTGTGTAAACATGATAAAAATAAATCTATCATTCTGTTGCGAAATTCATTTGATGTGTAATGAAAATTCAATAATACTTGAATTCTATCTAAAAGACAATCACTCACATTATATTTGAATGAATTAGCATAGAAAAAGTGATTGTATTTTAAAGCATCATCAATATTTGATATTGATGTTTGTGGTTGATGTTCATATGTATCCACATCTACTAAAACTATAGGTATTTTCCCTTCTTTCTTGTTCCTTTGTATTTTCATTTTATTCACAAAATCTAAAAGGGTTTTTCGATCCAAATTTTAAATTTATTTTTAAAAGTTATTAAAATATTAGGAAGATAATTGATCCTACCTTGTGCAATATATTTATCCTGAATAACAAAGCATTTGCTCCAATGCAGAGAAGAATGTAAGCAATTATGCCCTGCAACATATTACAAAATAAGTAAAATTGCATTTTGAAGACGTATTATTATGCATACGAACAAAAAAAATCACACCATATATACTATTGATTATAATAAGAGCATGTTATATCCATTAACTAACTGATAATGAAATTTAGTGACCTTTATATATTGAAAGAGTGGGAATATAAAATGATATCTAGGAATTTGTACTAATGGAAGGAAAATACTTTTATTTACTAGACTTTTGTTTCTTGGGATACAAGATAATTCAACATCCATCTCCTTTATTTGCATTGTTGCATTGTGATATCAGTTTATAAATTGACCAAAAACTTATGAAAGTTTTTTTATTTGTTTACTTTTCATTTTGGATTCCACGCACGGCTCCCTAGGCATTTATGCTCTAGGTATTTGACTAGGTCTAGATCCATGGTTTCTCCTTCATAATTTGCTTATCTATTTATTTGCTTGTAGAAGGTGTTGCTAGCTTTAAGGATGTAATGGCAGAGGAACATAAACTATTTTACATCATCATAATTGATGATGACTCTCTAGATAGAGGGGAAGGAGAAAAATCATATTATTTAATTTGACAAAGGAAAAGCCATTATTTTTTCTATACATGTTTAGTTTTGAAAAGCACATTATAGTTGATGGGTTGTAAACCATGCCATGCTTTCAAGGTAATTTGTTTCTGCAAGATTCCCTAGTTTTTTTGGAGTTTTTTGCTAGTATCACATGCCATCTTGTAAAAACATGTGATAAAATGCATGAAAGCCATTACAGTATCATACAAGGTCTTCTAAAGTTTTCTCATTGAACCTAACCCCAACTAATTATCCCCCAAGCCTTTATATTCAACTCTCTATTGCTTTTAACACAAACAAAGAGGACCATGGATAGTAAAAGTATATGAAAACATAATATTATACTCATAAAGATTTAAGAACATGAAATCCAAATGAGAGAAATATAGCTGGTTCAAAGAACAAAAAAGAGAGTTTTCTTCCTGCATCATACTATCCAAAAGCTCCTCATCAAACCCCCAATTCCTATGTAAACCAACCAAACTTAATTTTGATTTCAAGGCTTGCTCAAATATAATCAAGGGGAAGGTCACATCAAAAAACATAATGGATAATGTAAACTTTATTAAAAAACTCTTGCCATTTAAGTAGCATTGGTGTAGCCTTCAACATGCAATAATTGAAGACTAGGAAACAAAGCTGCCAAATACTATGGCCAAGCACATATGCCAAATTCAAGCATGGGGGTTCCCTCACCTTAGCCTTTATACTTCCTATGATCACCTTAGACATTACACTTCTTATGATCACCTTGAGAAACTAGTTACATGAAGAATAAGGAAATATTTCAAACTAATTGGTTGGCAACTTTCATCCCTTAGCAGCACCAAATGCATGTAATTAATATGCCAAAATTTTGCAGTAGGATTAAAAGTATAACTCCTCAAAAAAATGTTCAAAATAGGACTTGGTATTCCAATAAACACTCCAATACAGATTAATTACTTGGATCAAAAAGTAAGAAGTTGTAGCTAGTTTGTGGATGTCTATTACTATATAGGAAAACTTTTAAAGAAAGTGTTTTGTTAATTTTGGTGAGCATCCTCTTGAACAATCATAAACATGTGGACTGAAATATTCTTTTGGACTTTAGCTGAACCTAGCAAAGCAAAGTATCTAGATATTAGCTATATTATTATCATATCTAATGAATGTATAATCCATAGTAGACTAATTTCCTTTGGTCACAAGCATGACCTCATAACTGGTTTCATTAATACACATTAGTCAATGAGTTCTGAGGAAACATAGAAGTTGACATTAGTAGTCACTTGAATCAAAGATAATGTAGATTAGCTCAAATAGTAATTATGGGAAAACAATACCTAGATGGTTATTAATGAATATGTTCCAACCTCCTATCCATCATATACATGTGCATCATATTGGAATACTATAAAAAAAAATCATACATAACTTTATAACAAATTACATTTCAACTTCCAAGTGCATGAAAAATGCAATCAAAGATTCAAACCATGATTCTTGTATGTTCCATGCATTTAGATAAACCAATTTATACAAATAACCTTTTCATCAAAATAATTAATGGGTGATTGATTTGGATAATGGCTTGCAATGAGCTACAACTTTCCTTGTTAAATTTTAGGAATACCATCATTTTTAGATTTTTCCCTTTAAATGATTATGATTAACACAATGATCATCCTCATCAAATCTAAAGATACTTTTAAAGCAAATCTGATTCTATGGTATCATTTCCTTATGGATGATTTAATTCTAAATTCTTTAATGAGTGTAGTTCCCAAACATGAAAATCAAAAAGATAAAAAAAAAAGTAAAAGCACATCAGGAAATAGTTGCAGGGTTGTAGCTATATCACCAATAAAACCATATTAATAATGGATTATCTACTTGTGGGGAAATAAATTAGCTAGCAAACAACCCACCTTTCTTAATCCCATTGCACAATCTCCTCTTTCATGTACCCAATACTCACTGGCATAATCGCATGAACAATGTTGCATGGTCTTTACTTGTATCTTAACTTACATATGACCACAAAAAGTAGTTTCTATGATTACATTCATTCTATTTTAATTAAGTGATACAATGTAGTATAGCATAAATAATTAGAATTGGCCTTGCATGGATTGACTTGATACTAATAATCTTGGCATGACTACAAGTAAATCTTCAAAAAGGATGATTTTCATAAACCCTACAAACATCTAAAATGCTAAGTTAAAATAAATATTGGTATGGTGCACTTTATCAATAAGAAAAAACATGATGAATGACTCCCCAAAAGGTGATAAAGTGATGCCTTATACTCATTCTCTATGATCACACAAATTAATTAACTAATAGCATAAGATGCAAGAGGATGAATCTCATGTAAATTACTTAAGAACCTAATCAGATGTTCAAGGCAAAATAAAAAAAGAAAAAAAGAATTGATTTCCTTTAAATCAATAAGGAGTTACCCTTAATAGAACATAGATGATTTTGAATCAATCAATCTTCTATTAAACTTACATTGATTCACTTGAAAATGAGAAAAAGGTGATTCATCTGCTTCCACTATCCCACAAGCCCAAACCCATTTAATCCATTAGTTGAATGATACTTTAGCCTACAAAGACTAATAATAGATTAGAAATGTAATCTATATAAAGTAACAAGTAACAAGTGTCATGAAACGGCCTGAGTACCTAATGATTGGAGCTAGTAAGGTCGTAATGTTGTAAGAGGAAAGCTATGGATTATGATTTAGTTGATGATATTTGAGGAAGGCAATGTTTCATACGGATCCTCGGCTTTGGCTAAATCAACATCCTTGTATCCCTCTGTTTCTAGTGATGATAATGTTAATAGCATTACTGTTGTAAACCCAAATAAATATATTTAGCTTTCAATGCCTGAGTTTAAAAAAATGATTCCTTAATCGTTGGATTTGTAACTTGAAAGATAGAAATAAAAATAATATATAATGGGACAGAAGTATAGAAATTTAGTATTAAAGTAACTCCAACAACTAAAAAAGAAACATTTAAAACTAAAACTAGGAAGCATATGAATAAGAATAAACCTAGACAAATAAGCAAAGATCATTAATATAAACAATCATGGTGACAATAAGGCCAACTGTCAAAAAGAATTGCCTCATGAACTAAGGGAAGTGGGTCATAGGGCTATATCTAAATCACAATCAGGAGCAAAGGAGGGAATCATTCTTATCAGGATAGATATTTTCTTTAAGAGATTATTAAGAAAGCGGTTTGTCAAAATGGAACTTCCTAGCATTAGAAAGAGTAAAATTGTCCTTTGCTAAGCATCAAGAATACAACAATCCAAATGGATATTAAAAATTAGATGCACTCAAATGAATGGTCCCCTACCTAAAAGAACCATAATGTGCTCATGTAACCTGATATACAATCAGTCAATGTATTCAATAACACCCTTATCAAATAGAATGAAAATTGTTCCATCCAATAGATAAAATGCAGAGCAAGCATTGAGATTAATATAGCAATTGAACTTCTACATATCTAACTCCCACTACTAAAAACAAAAAATATATTGAATCTAAATTTGTTTTTCATAAGCACCATTGCTAACTTTGTGAAACTAATGAGAATTTCTCAATTTAAAAGTTAAAATGTAAGTTTAAAATGCAATGTACCTCCCAACACCACAAACAAGATTCTTATTCATCATCTAGAACATTAGCTACTATGCTCAATATACCATAAAAATGGCATTTCCCAAAAAGCAACACTAAACTTTTCTAATCTCCACCCCATTCTAATGATGGCTCCTTTGATGAATCCCCTACCTTATTGCCACTTGTTACAGACATCTTAAACACATTGGGGGTTATGGAAGACATGTCATTGGGGTTATAACACTCATGTTGTTGGGGGTTGAGGCACCCATGACATTTGGGGTTAAGACAACCAGGATATTATCCTCTACGTTGAGCATGCATTATTGTTGTGATTTCCTCAACTATGGGTCTTCAATGCAAGAATCTGACATGACAGGGCAAGAATTTAAATTTGAGGGTTTCCCACTCTCAAATTTTTATGACGAGGTTGAATTTTTTTTCCTAGGGGTTTTGCATGATTTAAAATGTAAAAAATTCAACTTCTTGCTCTCCAATTCTGATAAAGTATATGAAGCATTTTTCTTTAATCTTTTGCGAGGATGAGAAGAACCAAGGCTATTATTAGAATTTTTTGGAGGTCGACCCCAAGAAGATGAGGGCTCAAGTGCCTGAGTCTTTTTCACATCAAGCCTAAATTCTAAGGGCATTTCTTATGCACTTGAGGTGGGATAAGGAGGAATATTCTCAGTGCTTTCAATTAAGTTGTCTATTGCAGTGGTTGCCATTGAAATGGCCTCAGATGTTATGCACATTGACTCTAAAAAATCCTATCTATGTAGCTTTAAATTTTAAACATTGAGTAGAAATCCATAAATGATGAAATCAAAGTAACGAAAAATGTTGGCTCACGAAAACTTCACCAAATTTTGACTTCCTGAAAGTAAAAAATAAAGAGATGAAGTTAGGTGTTATATAGCTCTTGGCACTAAGCTTAAGGAGACTAATTATCAGGGCAATGACAAATAGAAAGGGTTATCAAATATACAGATAAAATACATGGAGCCGCTTAAAATAATCCTTTTTGTCATAGAAAATAGATATATTAGCTAGAATTGCAGGCTTATTCTCCTCTTCAACAATGATAACTTAAAATGAACCCTTTTAAACTATAAAATGACAAAACAATGAATTTTTGGGGTAGATTTGTGTTGTGAATGAAATGAAAACTAGATCACAGAATTAAGGAAAAAATTAAATAATGAAAATGAAACTAGGGGTCATAGATAGTGTCAGCTTTTAGCAGATGAAATTGCCACTCGAATCCCATAATGGAACTCACGTAACTGCTTTAGGATTTTTGTAATGCCAGGCCAAAGAAAAAGCTCCAATAGTCTTCTTTGTTTTTTTGCCTCTAGCTTCTCGTCAAATTTGAATGAGTATTTTTATTAACCTAGGTTTTGTAAAGTTCCTAAAGACAGAAAATGGAAAAAAATGAAAATCCTCCTTACAGAGGCCTCCCGAGAGAAATAAATAAGGATACTCACCTGCACTAGCCACACACTGCCATGAAACAACAATAAAAACCATCATTTGGCACTGCCCAACACATGTCAACTCCCTGCCTTCCATAACCAACAAGCTCCTCTCCACGTTTGTCAAAGGAAAATCATGAATATATTGCAAAACAAGGCCATCCCATTGGCTCTAATGGTAGGAATTATTTGCCAGTTAATGTTAACTAGGAAATTATTATTCTTTTTCTAGGGGAACAATGGACATATGAAAATCTAACAAAAATTACCTCGACTGCCTTCTCCAATTAGCCATTACCCATAAGCAGGTCACAATAATGCCCTCAGGTGACACATATAGTACTCGTCAGGTACTAATAATTATATAGATTGCTTGAAAGCATTGGAAATACATAAAAAAGGACCACATATTGTTATACTAACCCAAATTCAAGTGAAAGAAGGTCAAATTACAACCCCTGGATTCCAAAAGTGCCTTATTATTATATAGAGAAGGAACCTAAATCAACATGCTGATATTCTGATAGATTTTTTAAGAATTTTATTCTGATTTATAGAGAGCATCTATTAATAATTTATAGTCCAGTTCACCAAACAATATTTAAAAGTGAAATGAATCACTAAACTAAGAATTTTTCTTCATAAAAGATGTGTTTATGTACTTTGTCAGAGCTATTTTCATTTATATTAGAGCGTAAGAATATTATTTACTAATCTTCGGCTTGAAAATGCTTTGAGAAGATTGTCTTGCCTCTTCAATTTGATCAACTACTATCATGTTTTCTTGGCTGATGGGCACATCCCTCCATGCCAACCTGGACAAGCAGTACTGTGTATGTTAACCCAAAAAATCAAAATATCTATTTCCTTTAATTAGAGGAAAGTCATGGAGGGATCCATGAAAATGGCCTATTTGATTTTTTTTACAACAAATAACTTACAACAGTTTTTTCAAGTATTAATACAAAACCTAATATAATTTCAACAAGCATATTGCACCTTTCTTGGATCTATCATCTACTCTTACTAGGGATCATGTACGTCATGCAGAGGGATTCATTAAGGTCCTTAATGAAATAAGCATGTCTGAAGCCTCATTGTGGCAGAGGGTGAAATCTACTATGTATGCAAAATTCAGGCATACAAGTCTTGTCTCTCTCCACCTTACTCCTCTCTCTCTTTGAAAAATGAAGACCATAAAACTTTATGTTTTGATTTTGGGTTCCATGCACCCATATGTTCCCTGTGGAATTTTAAAATTGTTTAACCTGTTTAATCTCCTCTTAACTTAAACCTTAAGCACATAGTTTGGGGTTTGCAGGCAATAAATGTGGAAAGTGGCTAGGCCAAAAAAATCCAAGAATGTGGAATTTTCTTCAAAACGACAAAGAGATACACACCTCAACAGATTATACTGGAAAATGGGAAAGATTTAAAACTTTAGACAACATATTTGGTTCTATTTTAGCCCTATGAGATTCTAAAAATGCAGGGAAAAAAGGAAAACACGTTAAAATAAAAATAAAACCTAACGAAATTCTAAAAATGTAGGGAGTTTCTGTTCACATGGAGCTTCCCAACAGAGAAATCACAAGACCCAGAAGAATAGGAAGGGGTTTGAATTTAATCACTACAAAACCCTAATTTTAGTAGAACTGGATACTCACCATAAAATTTGTTGGATCATAACAAACAAAGAAGCAAAGATCTTCAGAATGCCAAAAGAAAAATTTGAAATAGGACAGGGAAAACAACTGCAAGCTCTAATAAACAATTTGGGTGCCACGAACCTCTAGGGAAAATTGCCATTTGCCACTGTTTAACATGCATCGTCTATCTGCCACTGTAAATAGCTCCCTCCTCTGTCCATTGTTAAAGGAATCACGTGAAACTAATAAGAAACAAAGCCACCCCTTTGGGTACATGAACAACCATTATTCACCCTTTAATGCTAACAGGGAAATATTAAAAAATATTATGTGAACATAGGGAAATATTTGAAGTATTTAGACAATTGCGTCCGTTGATTCGCTATTGTCGGCAAGCAACTCCAAAAAATGACTATGGTCTAGACAATAGTACCCATCAAGTACTAATAAAGATGAAGGTTAGTTTTAAGTCAACCTTGGGATCACATGAATAAACTTGCCAACCAATTTATTTTTGATCTCACCTAATCCAAAAATTTAACTAGTAAGCATAAAAGTATTTGATGAATGAAAGGAATTAATTATTAATTGAGTAATTAATTAATTAATTATAAATTTTAAGAGGACAAGGTAGAATATGGATAAAGATGCCCTTATAAATATAGTGAAAGATATGAATAGTGAGATTATTAACCAATTTTGTTCAGATGATGTTTACAATTCTTTTTATGGTATAATTTATGATCTTAAGCAGGAGGCAATTATTCAATGCGAATATTTTGGTTGCATTTATTTAATTATTGGAAAAGTTTTAAATTTTTGAAAATTGATTTATTTAAAAGAATTACGGATGAAAAAGGATAACACAAATCTTTTTAGAGTTTAATTGTGTTGTTTGGATGAGAGAAGGTGTATTAATGGATTGTGTTTTACAAGCCATGAAAGACCCACGTTTGGAATCTTTGAAAGTGGTTAAATTAAGGCATCCAAACTATCCTTTTCGGTGTCAACAACACGTTATTTATGAAGATATGAAACATTGAAGGCTTTAACTTGGGAAACTAACTCTATTAGATATGGATTTTGTTGGAGGCAATGGTTGTTGAAGATGTCACTCAAATACAAAAGCTAGATGTAATATGTACTTCTCTTAACATCAACTATTTCAAACTCTGAACTTCTTACATGATTGAGTCAGTTGTTACTTTAATAATAAGAAATGATAAAACATAAATATAACCCGAATTTAATGGTTTCGAATAAAGATGATGCTACTTAACTTTCTTAATTCTTATTTCACCTATAAACTTATATATATTCCTTTTCTTATTTAACATTTCAAACCTTGGATAAATGATCTAAAATCTCGTTGTTATCTTAATTGATTGATTAATCAATCACTTAATATTTATCTAACCTAAATACGTAATTCGATACAAATTAATGAATATACTTGTTGTTGTTGTTGTTATTGGATGAGTAAACATTGTATGGAAATGGTCTATCTCCTGTTGACAAGGAACCTACCTAAACATGATGTTTAAGCGAAAGACATTAAGCGTCACGATTGTTTTATTGACAGGTGTTTCTAGAAGGTTTATATCAATCCATCAACCTGCATTCAATGGTGGTGGGAATTCAACGAACATTCATTAATGCCACCAATACTCTCTGCTACGCACTAATTAAGCTTGCGATTAATAATTATATTGTTGAAATATTTGGGAGTTACTATTGTGGGTAGTTGAGACATTAATCTGTGGGTGGCCTCTGAGATGACGGAGCGGTTGAAACTTCTCTCTCCGTTTCTGTGATGTCACATTCTCATTCATGCATGCGACTGCCACTATGCAAAGCAGTCTGCTATTTATATGGAGGAACTCGCTGCACTTGATATCAGGTTATTCGTATGTGTAACCGGGTATTCTTGGACAAGATGGGGTTCTTTATAAGTTTGATGGTTCTCATGGTAGGTTCTTTATAAGTTTTGATATCTTAAATGTTATTTGAGATTGCTTACTATTATTTACTGTTTTCTGTTTGTACTGTTCACAGTCGCTGATGGCTAGCGAAGCCGCGAATTTGCAAGGTCATGAATCAGTGTCTCCGAGTGTTACATACTGGCATGAGAAGTTGCCCATGACAGCCATTCCTGACACTCTGAGGGAACTTATTTCGGCCGAGGATGAGAAAGTTGCAGTCAGCGTTGGGAAGGGAGGAGTGAATGTGGGCGTAGGTAAACCGCCAACAAAAGCGGGGAAGCCTGCTCCGAAGCCTCAGCCGAAACCTGCTCCAAAAGGCAAAGGTGTTGGGGTTTCTGTAAATCCCCCTACTAAAGGCAAAGGAGGAGTAGGGGTCTCTGTGGGGACACCTGGCAAAGGTGTCGGGGTACACGTCGGCACCAAGAGTCCGTATGACTATAACTACGCTGCGGATGCGCAAATGGTGGCGGATCCTTCTCTTTCGATGTTTTTGCTGGAGAAAGATCTACACAGCGGTACCAAAGTATCTCTGCAGCTGATGCAGAGAAGCATTCCGAACAGCGAGAAGACATATTTCATTCCACGGCGCGTAGCGGATGAAATCCCCTTCTCCTCTGACAAGCTCTCTGTAGCGATGGAGGAGTTGGACGTGGAACAAGGTTCAGACACCGCTGTTGCGATGAAGGAGACGTTGCAAGAATGCGAGAGTCCTGCCATTAAAGGGGAAAGCAAATACTGCGCAACCTCGCTGGAATCCATGATCGACTACACCACGTCTAAGCTCGGAACAAATCACGTTAATGTTTTGGTGACAGAGGTTCCGAAGAGTTCGAAATCGGTGAAGCAGCAGTATTCGATAACCGGAATTCGACATGAAAGCAAATCGGGAGGGAAGTCGGTGGTGTGCCACAGGGAGAGGTATGCGTATGCGGTGTATCTGTGCCACGAATCGAAGGACACGAAGACGGTGCAAGTTTCGCTGAGGGGTGAAGATGGCAGCGGTGCAGAGGCAGTGGCAGTGTGCCACGCAGACACCAGTGCTTGGAATCCCAAACACGTGGCATTCCAGGTGTTGAATGTGAAGCCAGGTGGTGCAGCAGTTTGCCATTTCATTCCTCAGGACCACATCGTGTGGCTCCCAGCCAAGTAGACCACATCATCGCTCTTTTTCCGTCAGACTCTCTCTAATATGCCTTCAAATACTTAGGACTTATAATAGTTCATATAATTGCTACTGATAATCACTCTTTATGTCATTTTCCATGGTCATTTGTGTATTTTATTATATCTATTATTAATATTCATAAAAATGTTTTTTTTCTTGCCGGTTTGCTTTGCTCATGTTATTAGTAACAGTAGAGAGCGAAATAAATTTTGTAAAATAATTTTTTTTTGGGTGTATTTATTGATTTTTTTATATTTCTTATAAATATTATGAAAGAGGTATTATACCCAGTTTTGTTTTCTTTGTTCTTCTAAAATTAATATATATTATCTTTCATTCTTGTACACAATGAAGGGTTAATATATAAAAGGAACAAATATATTCTTGATATTGATATAGTAGTAAAGTTGATATTGATATAGTAGTAAAGGTCAATCTTTAATAATCAATGTTACCAATATTTATTGTTATTTTATTGAGTCATTCTTTCTCCATTTTGTACCGTTAAAGTTCATGTTATTTTGCTAAGCATTTGATGACGAATAACCGGCGTAATAAGAGGAAGTGTTAGATTGCAAATAGCCTATAAGGGATTAGAGTAGTTCTTGAAGACAATAATTATGTATATGGGTAAGGAATGTGGGTTTGAATCGGGGGTAGACAATGTGAGCTATTTTTTTTATGGTTCTATTAACTAACCCTACTTTCACTCATTGATTGGATGTGAACATAATATTTTATCTTTTACATAGAAACTTAACTTGCTTGAGTTGAGTGTCATAATTTAGTGTTCCCTGCTATATGCTATGTTATGTTTTACATATTGTTATTGGAATGTTTAATAATTTTAACTTTTGCTTATTATGCATTGTTGCCAATTTGTTAGTTGCATATAAATGTGTTCACAATTTAAAATATTTTTGTTTTTATGGATGTATGAAGGATGATGTTTTTGACATGAGCATATTCTAGTCTTCTTTTGTTGAGTTTGTATTTTTCATGTTGGTCAATTTTTTGAATATTTGTTGATTTATTGTGCATTTTATTGAAGAAAATTTGTGTGTAATGTTACTACTGTATCAAATGCTTGCTAAAGGGTGTGGAAAAATGACTTTTCTATATACATTGGTATGTTATTTACAGAGGTAAGTTGTCCTAAGGCACCAAGTATAATTGAGCGACCTCCAAAAGATTAATTATTATGTTGAGTAAATCTTTCATGCAAATGATTATTTATATTGCTGAGTATTTTTGGAACTATGAAGCTCATTTCATTAATGAGCACATTCAATGTGTCTCATTTCTTCTTAAGAAATTGTAAGATCTTGTTTTTCAAGTACCTTCATTTTATGGATAGGAATGTGGAAGCTTGAATGTATTGTTGATGCACTTATGTTGAATGTTTCAATACTAATTAAAGGGAGGAGAAGTAGGGGAAAACTTATAATCACTCTTTATATCATTTGACAATGTCATTTGTGTACTAAATTATATTTATTATTAATAGTCATAAAAGATATTATTCTTTACCAGTTTATTTATGTTAAATCATTGTGATAGTCCTCCAACAACATTCCACAGTCCTTATTGTGAAAGCCATGGTGAAGAAGTACAACCAAATTTGAAATTATAATTAATATATATTTTATTTTAACAATAATTATTTATATTTTTATTTGATTGACAATTCAAATAAAATTTTGTTCATATTATCATATTTAATTTAATATATTTATTAAATATATGAAAGATGTTGAAAGATATCATTTTGAAATCTCATTTTCTTTATGACATAAATTTAATATAATAAATCTCTAAAAACTAATATAATATTTTAAGAGTTCTATTCTATTTATGACATAAATTTAATATAATACAATTTTTTTTAAAATGATATAATCTCTTTATATCTTTTAGATAATTTATTTAATTAAATTTATTTAATTAAATTTTATAACCATATGTATTTTTTTAAATTTTTAAATAAATTTAATAAATAACACTAATAAAGTTAAATATATCTATTTTAATATATAGTATAAATTAACCATCTCAATCAATAAATCTTACTGGAATCTATATATTAATCTGTTAGAAATTCAGAATCCCCAAAGTGCTTTAAAAATAAAATTCTTCCTTGGCAAACTTGGCTGCAACAACTTTGAGTTAGGGAAGAGGCCGACAGAATTTCTGACAGAGAGTCGAGAAAGTTGAAGCTGGCTTTGATTCAGCTTCACTCTCGAATTGATCCAAGCCCTCCTCTATCGTTGGAGTTAAACCATTCAAATTCGCCCTGTAATGAAAGCAGAAATTAAGAAGATGTGGTTTCATTCCACTCAGGAACCTGTCCTGTGGTTTAGATTATTAATATCGTACATAAAGTGACATTGTCAATCCAAAAATCTTATTATGATGGTCGGCTGAAATATATTCCTAACCTAAATATATAAGAACTACATTCATCTTTTATCTTATAAACAATGATGTGAATGAGGCTCATATCTTATAAACAATGATGTGAATGAGGCTCACAATTTTCATGCTTTTGTTGGCTATGGCATCGATAATCGCAGCAACAACCACATTTATGTTAACCACTTTTGCAATATTCAAAATCTTGCAAATAATTTACTTTCTTCGTGTTATATATATATCCATATCTATTTACATATGATTAGTTAAATAGAATAGAAAAATGTTGTAAATATATGTATCCATATATATTTGTATAAGGTATCTTGCATCAATAAATTAGATTATATAAGAGTTGTCTTTCATTGAATAAGTATTTTTCATTTTTAATAGTATAATTAGTTTTAAGAATCGTCTAATTACCTCCACCAAAAATATAATATTACTGTTTTTTAATCTTTCGTGCACAAAAAGTGAGATGGAGTCAAGAATCATGAGGTTTTGAGTGAGGTACAATTGTCAAGTTATACTCTTTCACTTTATAAAGCCCTACTTTACTAAAACATAAAATCACATTCCTTCCGGCGTAACTTGCACCTTTTAAGCAACTACTAATTTAATTAAAATAGATGTCTAGAAGCTATGTTGTGTTTGATCATTTTATTTTATAACCTTTTTACCTTTCATGTTTGATATTATATGTGTATGCATTATTATATGTCATCTTTATGGTTTTATCTCACAAAATGATTCTATTTAAAATCTAACTAAATAACCATGATGAGATATTCCTTAACCACTTACTATTTTTTTCGGTAAAAGAAATTACTATAGGCAATTATTTTCATAATTATAGACTAGTATAAGTTATATTTATTCATTGCAAAGTTGATGACAATTTTAACTACACCTCGAAACATTCACTAACTTGTCTGCTATATAAAGTTAATCTATTATATCAATTTATAGCATCCATAATAATATTTATATCTATATGGCCCTAAATATTAATACTTTGGTATTATTTTATTGATACTTACATAAACTCATGTCATGTGATGAATTTTTCAGAAGAGTTTTTAAGGTGATACACATGGCCACTAATAATACTAATAACACTAATAGTACTAATATCTAGATGAGTATCATGTGGCTTCATTATGAACTACCCGTGATCAAAACAACAAATAAAACTCTAAATCAAAAAATGATTTCAAACAATTAATTCTAAGTAATAAATCATACGGTCATATATATTTAGTAATAATAGTTAAGCCACATAGACTAAGCCCAATGGCTTTTCCACTATCACTTTTAATAAACTAATAATACCAACCACCAACATCTCACCTAAAGGCATTCATGGAGAAACTCCCAATTCTGAGCCGATGGGATGGAGAAACTCCCAAGTAAGAGTAGGTACTAAAGCCACATCACAACAATTGTTTTTAAAGGAATCCTTTAGGTGGGGATAATTAAAGTGATAGAACTAAATATCTTTGGTGGCAAAAAATACCAAATAAATGACAACAAATGTATTAAAATGCATACAATGTAAATGGAAGGAATGCACACCCCTTCCTTAGATTAGTTAAACAACCTCAGGGTAGTTAAGGAGAGTTGTGATTTTAACAATATGGAGGAGAAAAAATAGCTTCATGTTGGGATGTTCGCTTGGCTTGCATACAATGAGATGAATTCCTTTTTGGAGTTGGCCAAGAGTCTAGACAATTATGGTTTTAGAAGAGAGTTGGCCATGATGATTCACCTCCAAAAAAAAAATTAATGAAAAATATTACGATGTTTTGAGATTTTGGTGAACATACTAAATTTGATTTTTCTAAACAAAAAGTAAGAGATTATATATATATATATATATATATATATATTGATTATGGGTAAAAACTTTTGATTAGAATTATGAATCAGTATTGAGATACACCTAGGGACTAATTCTTGAAATTAAAAAGAGCATACAAGGGAGTAAAATATAAAAAAATTAAATTTCAACATAAAACTACCAACAAGAGATATACACCCCTACAAAGGGAAGCTAAATAGATCAAAATTCCACATAACTTTTGCTAAACATCCTCGAAGCATTAGTGAGGTCAAATAACAAGAGAAGAAAATGAACAAACAAAGGGAGGTATATTTAGAATTAAAGTTGCTTATAGTGTCAGTCTAAAGTTAGTATTCTCTTGCCCTGAGAGTGAAGCTCCTTCATCATCCATTGGGAACCACCTCTCACCAAATATTCTATTTCCATTTTCAGCTTTTCTACCTCAAACATGTGACTTTTCTTCTTAGAATTTGGGCCAACAAGTGTTATACATCTCTTAGCCATAGGCATGGGAGGAGAGACAAAAGACTTAATATGCAAGGGAGGAATAACAGAAGCCATTAGGGTAGAGGCTTCCTTCGAAGAAGGGGTCTTCCAAGAAGAGGAAGGAGAAATCTCGGGTGTAGAGGATAGGGGGAGGAATCCACATGTTGGTCAAAGATCCACTGATGTTCCACCTAAAGTCTTGGTAAGGGGATCCCTCTTTCTTCCTCTAGACCATTTAAGAGGAGGAGAAAGATCGGGCATGGATCAACACACTACTACCATGTACCTAAACGAAGTGCATTGAAAACAATAGAAGAGGAGACCTTCATAATTGGAGAACTAAGTCCATTTACCCTGGGAAAAGAATCAAAACATCAAGTAAAAGAGAGGCTTGAAAAAGTTAAGGAAGATACAAACTCTAACAAATCTACCATCCATTAATTTCTCATCTATTTTGACAAAGTATCCCACTTTATTAACTAATAACTTAATAAGCATGAAAGGATCCCACTTTATTCTCAATAAAGGCATATTCTCAATTATTTAATACCACGAAATTAATATTTAATTAAAGGATATTGTATACCATGAAATTAATACTTAAAGGATTTGTCAAACATTTAATGGGATTTTCACATACCAACGTTATTAGTTCTTATATTATAATGTTCATTTTATTTTAACATTTAACTAGACTTAAAGTTTAGTTAATGATATATGTATAAAAATATTTAAAATTTTTTAATAATTAAAATGTTTTTTTTAAATAATTATTTATTTAACTTGTCATTAATGTAAAAATTTGAAATCTTATTTCAAGATTCATATATTTTGAGGAGAAAAGGTCAATGTATTTATATGTGAGTTGGTTATAGTATACATGAACATAAAACTAATTTAGGATAATAGTTACTTAATAGTTCCTTTATCATTTAATCATCTTTCATTTTGTGATGATGATTGTTAGTGAGATCTATAAAAATAAGGGTTGTATAGTAGTTAGTTCGTACATTCAATAATAACATTATTGTGAATTTGAAATGATGTTTGAAGCTATCGGTAATATTGCAAAAAGTCAATTAATGAAACAATTAGTAGGTAAAATAGAGTAAAGTGATAGTAATTTATTTAGAAATGGAGAAGCTTATGTATTGTCAAAACTTTTTGGCGATGGTGAATGTGGGAGTTGAGAAAGCTCAGCTATGTATGAGAGCTTTTGTATTGTAAAGTTTTCAAAGTCAAGTTTGTATATAAATTTGTAATGTAAGCTCAATGCAACAATCAATGATAGAAGTAATGGCTATTATAGCATAAAGATTTGAAAATGTTAATAGTAACATATTAGATCATTTGACATGTTCTATAATACTTGATTAGAGAGAGATTCATTTATTTATTATGTTAGGACTACCTAAGTGGGGTCGAGAAGGGAATATATTTGTCGTGTATTGTGTGTTTTTTGGCATGTGCCAAAATGTATTGCAAAAATTACATGTAGTAAAAATGTTGATTATTGTTGGTGTCTTACACATTTCATTATAAGTTGTGTATCCTCTAATAGTTGGCATGCAACCAATTGTTTCTAATGTTGCATTAGATATTACATGTCTATAGCTCAAGACATTGTGAATTCAGAAGATCTTGTTTCTTGTTTGATGTTAATAAAAAATATTAACCATGTTTGCAACTATAACTATTCAATGATATCAATGGTTATTAGCAACACATGCAAGTTTTTTGTATATTTTTATAATCCCTTTTGATTAACATAGTGGCTAGTCCTTGCATTTGTATTAAGAATTATTTGTGCTTTAGTTTATTGCAATTTTGCAATGTACACTTGTTTTAATAATTGCAACTAATGAATTTGATTTTATATTCATTTGAAGTAGTGTTATAAAGTATTGTGTTTAATTACTTAATTTAAGATATAGGTTTTTGGAATATCATTTTTTTTTTCTAGATATGAAATATTATATATATATATATATAAGTATAGTTTTTTATTCATTTTTATTAAAATAATATTTAAGAAAAAATTGATTATATGTTGAGTTGAAAAGTCATTGGCCAAAATTTATATGGTGAAGTTGAATTAGTCATATCCAATGGTGTTGGCCAACAACTATCTAATGTCTTTGACAATGTGTATGGGTATTGTGAATGGTAGAGATGTACGTTGGCAAAGTTGACAACACACTAAACTTTGAAGGGCTCTTCACTTTCATGATTTGGCACTCTTTAATTCATTTATGTCCCTTCCACTTCTTCTACCATCAAGCTATCATGTATTAGGATGTGTCCAGGATGTGTTGAGACCCTTGGGTGTGTGGGATGTTGCCATGTGGTAGCACTTTGGTGTCCTGGTGCCCAGTTATCACTAGAATTATTCAAACCTTAGGGCACATGATGGCACTTGGGATGTTGCCACATGACAACATCCTATGCATTTGGGTGTTCAAAGATAACTGAGATGTGTGGTTACCTGAGATGATACCACATGGCAACATCCCATGCATTTGGGTGTTGAGAGGCCACTATACTTGTCTTGACCTTAGGGCATATGATATGCTACCACATGGTAGCATCCAATGCACCTAAGTACCCAGAGATGGATGGGATGTGTCAAGACCACCAAGTGCCTAAGAACCTACCACGTGGTAGCATCTCACAGATCTGAGTGCCTAGAGATGACTTGGATGTGTAGGGCACCCAAGAAGCTACCACTTGGAATCATCCCATGTAGATAGGTGCCTATGAGTCATTGGACTTGTCCAGATCTTGGGGCACATGATAGTCTATCATGTGACAACATCTCACACATCTTGGGTCCCAAATATGATCAAGATG
>JARHVA010001212.1:3687500-3741521 GCA_037957365.1 Torreya grandis
GACTACTAAGATGACATCATGCCTATTTTTAGACATGGGTACCCTTGAATAAAAATCCATACTTATTATTTACCACTTATGCTCAGGAACATTATGCAGGTACAACAATTCTGTTGGATGCACATGCTCAACTTTGACTCATTGGCATTCCAAACATCGAGCCACAAACTCTGTCACATCTTTCTTAATTCTAGGTCAAAAGTATAAAGGTCTCAAACCTTCGACCATCTTGGTCACTCCAAGGTGCATTGTGGATCTCCTCAAGCACCAACTTTCTCAACTCTCTTGAGTTAGGAATATACATCCTTCCCTAAAATCTCAAAAGTCCATGTAACTCGATCACATAACCATCAAACCTATGATCTAAGGGGTCTACTTCCAAAGCTTACTTTAATATTTCATAATGTTCATCCCCTTAAAGATTCTAAATTACTTTCTGATTCAAATTAGATCTTGTTGTAACCATGGTAGTCAAATGTCTTCTTCTACTAAGAGCATCAGCTACTTTATTCTCCTTTCTTTTTATATCCACAATTTCAAAGTCATAATCACTAAGAAATTCTAACCACCTTCTCTCTCATAAATTAAGGTTAGGTTGAGTAAATATATACTTGAGCCCTAAATGATCTATCTTTAGCTCAAAGGGCCTACCTAGAAGGTAATGCCTCCACATATGAATTGCATGAACTATGGTGGCTAACTTAAGATCATGTGGTGCATAGTTAAACTCATGTTGCTTGAAATTTCTTGACTCATATGAAACCACTTTCTCATTTTGCATCAACACTCCTATTCCTTCTCCTAAAGCATCAATTATAACTATAAAGTGATCATTAGGATCTAGTATGGTTAAGATAGGATCTGTTATGAGCTTTTCCTTTAGCACTTGGAAAGATTAATCGCACCTTTCTATCCATTTAAAATTCTTACCCTTCTTTGGTAGTGAGGTAATTGATGATGCTATAGTTGAGAAACCTTCCACAAACTTTCTATAGTAACCCATAATTCCCATAAAACTTTTGACTTCTATCAAATTCTGAGGTTTGCAGGCCATTCCATTATCTTTTTTATCTTCTCAAGATCAACTGCAATCCCTTCTACTGAGATCACATGACCAAGATAGTGCACTTTATCTTGAAATAATGTACACTTATATAGTTTACCATAAAGCTTTCACTCTCTCAAGTGCTGTAAGATTATCCTCAAATGCCTTTCATGCTCTTTCACTGATTTAGAGTATATTAATATGTCATCAAGAAAGATCAATATAAGATCATCTAAATAATCTTTGAAAATGTTGTTCATCAAATTCATGAAGGCTATAGGAGCATTAGTCAACCCAAATGGTACCACTATGAACTCGTAGTGACCATATCGAGTTCTAAAATCTATTTTAGAGATGTCCTCATCCTTAATCTGTAATTGGTGATAGCCAGATCTAAGTTCTATCTTCAAGAACACTGTAGCTCCTTTCATCTGATCAAAGAGATCATCTATTCTTTGGAGTGGGTAATTATTATTAATAGTAGATTTGTTAATCATCCTATAATCAATGCATAATCTCATGGTGACACACTAGGTCTAATGAACCCTTGATTTAGAAAATCTTACAATTGTGCCTTAAGCTTATATAGTTATATAGTAGACATCCTTTAGGGTGCCTTTGATTGAGGCTCAATCCCTAGTAGTAATTCAATTGAGAAGTCAAATTCCCTCTTTGATGGTAACTCTGTCAACTCTATAGGGAATACATCTTTGAAATCTCTAAGGATTGGGTAGTCATTGAATATTGGTTCTTCTTTGTCAAGGTCCTTTACTTGGATGACATAGATGGCACACCCTTTCCTCTTGGATTTCTTCAATTGCATATCCTAGATTTATCTAAGCTCCAAAGGTCTCTTAGATCCATTAATCTCCACTTGATTTCCTAGGTCATCCAAACATCTAATAACTTTGTCTTCATAGTTTACTAGACTTATGTTCAGTTAACCAGTTGATTCCTAAAATTACATCATAAGACCCTAAAGGTGCTACATACAGATCAAATTTCATCTAAAAACTATGAATCTCTAACTCACTGCATGTTATACATGAGTATACTCTCTTTTATACTCTATTGCCATATTGTACCATCCAAGAGTTTTCCATATGCCCAGGTCTAATTGATAACTAAATATTACTCTAGGATCTACAAAACATTCTATGGCACCAATATTAATTAAAATAGAAATAGGTAGTCCATAGAGCTTGCTTTGAAACTGAATAGATGCTGCCAAAAAGTTGACTTACCGATTGTCCACTGTGGCATGAATCTAATGTTGTGGTGCTCCTTGCTAATTTTTGTTTTCTCTTCCAACTGATCTATGTGGACATGAATTTGCATAATTCTCTCCTCCAAAAATGTAGCATCCACCCTTAGGTGATTTTTATCTTTTGGTTCTTTCCCTCTGGTTGTTGCTTCTGTTGTTATAACCACCTCTTTTGTTTCCTCCACACTAATTTCCACCATCTTCATCCTGAGAGTTATTACCTCTCGTCAAATTCTTGATCTGTTGATTGCCATTAACTTTATTTTTATTCTAATTATAATTAAGTTAATAGTTTTGTTGATTATTTTGAGGTATCTTATTGGTAAGATTCACATATCTCTACTTACGGTAACTGGTTACTTGTTGTAACTTCTACTCTTATTTAATTACTTTCTCAAAAATGACATCCATAGTGAGTGTGTTATGAATGTCTACCTCTGCTCCAATTTGGGGCCTTAATCCTAATAAAAAATTGTTAATCCAAAATCTCTCAACTATCTGGTACTATGGAAGATACTTAAGTATATGTGAGAACCTCTTCCAATAACTAGTTATGGACATACCTTCTTGAACCAAATTCTAAAACTCTGTCATCTTCTGATCGAAGAAGAGCTACGATAACCATCTTTTTTGAAAATGTTACAGGAAAATATCTCAAGTTATTTCACTAGGTAATAGCTTCTTATCTACTATTTCATTGTCCCACCATATTGTTGCTTCACCAGTCAACTGATATGATCCCCACATTTCCTTCATGTGATTTTAAAAGTTTCAGAGTCCAAAGTATTTCTCCATTTCTATGATCCATGCTTTAGCTCCATCTGCATCTCCATCTCCAATTATATTTTCATCTAATTTAGGTAGTTATACCTTCTTGAGGTCCTTTTCCAACTCCTCTGCAATCCTTACTTGATTGTTAGCATTAACCCCAACCTCATAAACTTGAATTTCTATCTTCGAATTCTCATTTGCATTAACACATCTTGGGTTCTTGCTAGCATTCTACCCTCTAGGATTCCCTATGATTTCTTGCTCAAAGGCAGTCATTCTAGTATCCTATTGAGTCAAGAGAGTAACAATACGATCTAATCTTTCATCTTGATTATTATTATCACCTCCACAATTTCTTCTATTTTGACCACTTCTTGATCTTTCACCACGATTAGTGTTTCTAGTATTCATGATGAATAATCTATATCAAGTTGACAACTTAACATAATAGTCCCAAAAAGAGGCCTTAGTGTTCAACCTAAAACTCTGATACTAAAATTTAAAGCCACTCCATCACCAAAGTAAATAAAGTATATAATCCATTTAAATTATAACATCATAAATAATCAAAAGTAAAATGATGTAATTAATCTACTCACATACAATATTATAGAAAAAGATAAATCTTATAAATATGAATCAATAAAAGTCATTAAATCTTTTGAAATCTCATGCTCAATCTAGGTGAAAGAAATATAAAATAATATACAAAGTCCACTAACATTTATGCCATAAAACATCCAAATACAAGTTACAATGATCATGTACAACAAGTATAAATAAATCAATACACTCTCCAATTGCCCTAAACCAAGTGGTTCTCTTGCGAGCCGAGAGATGGAAACATGGGTCAGGTGCTTTTTCACCCAACCATGAAGCAATTACAATTCCTCATATCCCTTCATGACATGAATAAAACCCAACCCTGTAAGTAATGTCTAGCTACCTAGAACAATTGACAAATGGAGACACCCGATGCAACCTGATGTCTAACGTACAATTCTAACTAATAAAATACAGATTTTTTCATAATAAGATGTGGTGTGTGTGTGTGTGTGTGTGTGTGTGTGTGTGTATATAAGTTTTCTAGACAAAATATTTATCTATTTCAATGACAGTTCGTTTAGATCTAAATCTTTAAAATATAGTAACTAGGCAATTCTCAAAAAAAGGAAGTCATCTCTGATAATCCATATTCGGCATCCTAACCCAAAAGTAACCCAATCACATTCCTAGATGAAATCCATTATTTTTTCCAAGAAATAGATATAAAAAATAAATAATAAACAAAAGAAATAAAGAGAAAATATTGATCCATTTCATCTTTAAATTGATTGTAATTTCTTCTTTTTTCAAGCAACAATCATGGAAACACACCTTTATAATACAATAAAAAAAAGAATATCATTCATTCATTCATTCATTTATACAATTTATTATAATTTATATATTCTGGTTATTTTATATATATATATATATATATATATATATATATATATATATATATATCGTTGTCTAAAAAGTTGTTTTAAAGAAAAATAAATGTTAAATTCTTTCCATTCAATAATGTCTCCAGATTTTAACATTTAAAGAGAATTGTTTTTTTTTTTTTTTTTTTTTTTTCTTTTTAACAGCTATATGCAACCTTAAATCATAAAAATAAAAATAAGGAGAATACTTGGAGATATATGCTTTCCAAAAGGTCGATTTATTTATTGTTGTTGTTGATCCTCCTTATCTCTGTCGCTGTTCAGAAAATAAAATCATTTCCTCTTTCTTTGCTAAACTGCTCACTAACTATTGTGAATATTTTCAAAGCATTTCTGGGTTTTATTCCCCTCTTTTCTATCTTTCTATAAAAATTTAAAGTTTTAAATTTCATTTAAAAATGACAAAGTTATCTTTGTTTTTATACCTGTAGTTACTAAAAAATATGATAGATGTCTTTTTCTTTCTACCATCCCCTATTTATTTCTGAATCTCTGTTATTATTGATATTTTTAAAATTAATTTTAGTTTTTTTTTTTTTTTTAATAGAGTCTTGTTCAAGTTTTTATGAGAGAAAAACATCTAAAAATAGAATTTAATAAGCTTATTTGTTACATGTCGCTACATGATAGGATTATAATTCTTTTATTTCTTATAATTAAATTTCTAATTATAATATATTTTATTAATATAATTTATTTATTTTTTAAAATAAAATATTTGCTTAAATTACATAAGAAGTATTTAAAATTATATATATATATATATATATATATATATATATATATATATATATATATATATATATTTAAATTTATAATTTTAGTCAATCTAAATTAGATATGGTCATCCATATTTAAATAAATAAGAAATATTTATTAATTATTTATGATTAAATTATATATATATAAAATTATTGTAATTTAAATTTATAATTGTAGTGAGTCTATATATATATAAATATAAATATAATTATTGTAATTTAAATTTATAATTGTAGTGAGTCTAAATTAGATATGGTCATCCATATTTAAATAAATAAGAAATGTTTATTAATTATTTATGATTAAATTATATATATATATATAAATAATATATAATTTAATCATAAATAATTAATAAACATTTTTTATTTATTTAAATATGAATGACCATATCTAAATTAGACAAACTACAATTATAAATTTGAATTACAATTATATATATATATAATTTAATCATAAATAATTAATAAATATTTCATATTTATTTAAATATGGATGACCATATCTAACTTAGACTTACTAAAATTATATATATATATATATATATATATATATATATATATATATATATATATATATATATATATATATATATAATTTTAGTAAGTCTAAGTTAGATATGGTCATCCATATTTAAATAAATACAAAATATTTATTAATTATTTATGATTAAATTATATATATATATTGTAATTTAAATGTATAATTGTAGTGAGTCTAATTTAGATATGGTCATCCATATTTAAATAAATAAGAAATGTTTATTAATTATTTATGATTAAATAATATATAATCATATATCAATTTAATAAAATACGTCATTTCAAAATATAGTTATACCATTTTAAATATAAAATGTAAAGACATTATTATTCATGACTAAATCAAGCATTCGAAAGGAACTTATTATCACAATTAAAATATAATATTTTCTAAGTATCTAACTATTCATCGCATTTATCATTCACACAATAATGCGTATTAAACCATTCAAAATAATGCAATATGAGACTATATGAGTGTGTGAGTGCATCAAGGTTAACCATCACGATAATTCTTATCAAATGGCTAGAACATCTCTACCTCAACCATGTTTTCATCTTTGATGAGTACCTACATTCATTCACACTTAATCTCAATTTCAATAGGTTAGTGCTTCAAAAACATAGCCAAAGTAAAACATTATAATCATCTCGATAATATTTAATATTTAAATCTATTCTCTAATTTACAGAAATATAATTGCATGATAATTACCTTCAGACATGTGGAATTTACTCAAAGTAAAACAACCATAGTAAATGTTTATTAATCTAAAATAATTTATATAGTCCATAAAAATGAGATGTGACAGTGACTGGCCTTCCTAAGATGTTGGGGTACTTGGCATGTTACCACATGGTAGCTTATCGAGAAACGCTCTTGTTCCTAGATGTGACTGGGTTTTTGCAAAAAGTGGGGGTACCCAAAATGCTGCTACTTGGCAGCATCTGGTACATACCAGATGATGAAAACATTAAATTGCAAGCAAACCTGTCTATAAACATAAATTCAAAAATTATATAACATCAAACTTCTTTTTGATTCTCATTGAATGAATAAAATAATTACATACAAGTGCATAAATAAACCTTGAATTAGAATTGAAATTGACATGCAAAATTCAAAAATAAAAAAAAACACAAAGCTCATGCTATTATTTTTTAGTTGGAAGCTCGGAGGTGACTATTTTTGTTGAGACCCTAAGGTTCCCTAGATATTTACATGTGTTCATGTGTGATAGGACCACACTGTGCAAAGTGTATACCATGGGGGAAAAGCAAAAAATGCTTAGTGAAACATGGAAAAATCATGTGTGTTGGTCTCATAGATCTAAGGACACTGGATGTGGAGGGAAAATTTGGGAAAGATTGTGGAATTAATTGAAAGCAGTGTGACACATTGTTTTGTGTTTCTATATGTTCACCTGAAGTGAATTATTTCCATGCATATTAATACTAGTTTGGACTATGCTTATTTCCAAGCACTTGTTGATACATGAATCTAAGAGAAATTTTTATGTAAATTTTTCATTTGACTTAAAGAATTAGTTTTCTATGCATATTGGGAATACTTCCATGATTATGCATGTAAATTATTACATGACTCTTAAATCATTAGTTATGTCAACTGCATTGCATTATGCAACCTAAAACTAGACATAATGGGAAATTATTATGAGATATGTCTTAGAAAATGTCCTATGACTGTAAAACCTTCATTTATTGATGTAGCGTGCATATAATATACATAATATAATCATGTTGATAAGCAAAGTCTAAAATGCCATCTTGGGGTCGTGGTCAATTGTAATGTCTTTGAGATGTTAAAACGTAATGTGCATTGCCTGGTCTAATGCAAATTCTATAAGTGTCAATCTCCAATGCATGCCACAAGTTAGATTGCACATGTTATAAATATCAAAGAATATAAAATGTAATTTTGATATCAGATTATATCGACTAAGATGTCATGAAGTATAATTGTGTAAACTAAAAGGTAGGAGAAGAAAAATTATGTGATATTGTGATAGATAGCTCAAGATTGGTTATGTCTCACCTTTAAAATCTTATCATGTCATTTTGAATGTATTCAAACAAGTAGATTTTCTTGTATTATTATTTGGAGCAATATTGCACTTCGCTACCAAAATGGAAATTTGAAAATTTGAATTGGTTGTAAAGGTTTTGAAAGAATTTGGTGTGTTATGAAGGTCCTAGTGTATTTGTAAAGCTCCTCTAAGGTCTAGTCATATGTTCTATATCTGATTTTATCTACAAATCAATATAAATATATGATGAGACCAATCTAAAATATATCCAATGTAGGAAAGAGGTCTAATTTAATATGATGGATAAGTCATTACTTGAAGAGAGATCTTGTTTCAAGATCCTTCAAGTTTAGACTTATGGTTGCAAGAGATAAGTTTATAACTAGTTTAGGAAGAGTTAACAAAACTATAAAGGATGAGGAGGTTACTTGTAGGTATAAAATTTGCATGTATTGAAGTTATAAGTCTATGTGTGTAGAATTTGTAATGTTGCAGGGTTTGAACCTAATTTTCAAAGATAATCAAAAGAAATGAAGACACATTTTGATTCATGATGAATTTAAAAATACTATGAACATATAAGTTCATGATTTTAGCTTCTTATTTGATCTTATATCATGTTTGTGTGATATCTTTGTAGACACCCCATTTCAGCCACATTTATGTCTAAACCAAACTTCAGATTGATTTTTACCAAACTATGTAAATTAAACCTAAAAATCATCAAAATTCCCAAATTCATCTGTAAATGGGATATAAATGCCCAAAATCATGTTGAGGCATCACTATTTGGGGTATTACCCTATACACAATGATAACCTCCCACTGATTCATCCCTAGTTAGGTTACAACCAAACAAACTAATGTTTTTAACCAATTAAGTGGGGCACTTAACCAACTTTTAGAAAGGGTCAAAAGACTAATCGAATCTACTTAATTGATTCAACCCAATTAAGTGCTTAGTTAAATAAACCATTTTCAATTAATGAATATCTAAAATTAGAAATTAAAAAAGGCAAAATAATAGGCTTTTTCATCATTGCTTTTGTGAGTTGTCATGCACTCAAAAAATATCTATATTTATGAGTCATTTATTAATTGAAGAATAATAATTATTGTTGTCAATTTTTCCCCCATAGGTCAAATTTTCACCCTATCATTTGAAACTTAGCATATCATGCCATTTTACCTTGTGAGTTAGGTTGGTCTTAAAAGTTCCTTAAGATGACATCTTTTGTGCCCTAATGATTCCCTACAAGTTTGGTGCCTTAGCATAATTGCTATCTACAGATATATACCTTCAAAAATGATCAAAGGATGCTTTGTACAAGCTTTGAAGGACCAGGCCGTGATCAACCATCATGTGGAAATGAACAAGCCAATTATATAAATTTCATATCTTGATGTCTTTTAGGTCTTAAGATATAAAGCTTTGAAGTTAGACTTGTAGAGTGAAACAGGCTTGGGGATATCAAGTTTAAGCCTTGTAAAATATCCATTTAAATTCAAATATTCCAAGGTTAAACATGAAAGTGACAAGTGTCCAAATCTCAGGAACTAATATCAAATTCAATTGTGAATGATGATTTAACAGATGTTAGTGGGTCCTAAAGATCCAATGGTGTATATTTGATTATGCATCAAGGATCAACAATGAGCATTGAGTCAAAAGGTCAACATGAATACATAGTTTATAAGTGTCAAGATCTCAAGTGCCTAATGGAATATCTAATGGCACACGATGACTGACAGAGCTAGTGGGCCCAAGCAGATCAATGGTGACTTATCCATTGTATAAGTAGACTGACATCGAGTGAGAGGTTAAAGAGTCAGTAGATCTTAAAGGTTAACAAGAACCTACCAAGTGTCTTAAACATGTTAAATTGATAGAAGATCAATGGAACATGTTCAAGCTATGAAAAAGTAGATTGATAGTACACATAGGGTCAAAGGCTCAGCAGGATCTTGAGAATGAATGAGGATCTCTAGATGACACATTATTAGAAACCCAGATCAAGATCAAGGGACAATATCAAAATTCAAATTAAATATGGTCGACATCAAACCAAAGAAAATATTTTAAATCGATGCCACAGAGGTAGAAACATCGATTTCAATGGGTTCGTTGCCAAAGCTAGCATCATGACTATGACCCTTTTATCCATTCTTACATGCCATAAAATGAACCAGTGAGGAGTAATCAATGCTAAAACAAGATCAAAATAAATTGGTTCAGTTGTTGTAACAGCTTCAATGCCATAATTCAACTTGAAAATGACTTGATTTTGCTATTGTAACTGTAAGGAACGTCATGCAGGCTAGAAATGGTTTGAAAAGGACTGATACAGTTGTCATGGTCATTTTCTAGAAGTAGTCTTAGCATGATGATCCTTTCTAATTGAATCAACATCGGATGATTAGAAATATTGATCATAATGACCCCTTATCCATCATTCTACGCATTAGTCCCCATTTCTTTCATCCTTTCTACTATAAATATAGGCTTTTAAGCCTTGAAATAGATCCCTCTCTTGGGCATGACTAGACTTTCCCAAGATTGAGCTTTGTAACCTCTTGAGATAAATAGAAGACTATTTCAGATTCCATCATTTTAGTATAGTGTGTTCATGTCAGTTTGATTTGCATATGTGGTAGAAATCTCTCCCTGATTAAGTCCTAATCTCACCTAGCTACTAGTTATCTTTTTATGCAGGTCATGTTTAGTGTTTAATGTCATTTTATTGAAGATAACATGTGGATAAATTGACTGGTTAGTTCCTTGAATCAAGCCTCTCCATCACTTCCCTCGGGTTTTGATCACTTGGTGAAGCTCTACATGAAATACTGATGTATAACAGACATTTGGAGTTATAGATCTAGTCATTTTGCTTATATCATTAGTGTTTTAAGAAGCTCAAGAGTGTATGAACAATCAACTTAGGTGCATCACCAAGATTATCTTAGATTTCCCTTTCAGTTATCTTTATCTCTCTATTTCCTAGTAATTAGTAGGTTTTAGTGTAAATGAGTTAAGTGATGCATCAAAGGAGCTAGCCTCATTAAAAATCTTAGAGGTCTGACCCAAGATTAGGTCACCCACATCCTAGAGTCATTCACATATTAGACTAGATTTGGGTAGAGGACATGAACAATCCTTTGCTCAGCTAGGGTGTAATTTAGACCCTCAACAATTACATCTTTGACTCAAGCTCCACCACACATCTCATTTGTGATCCAAAAGACATAATAGACTTGACCAACCTATAAATAAGAGTGCCCTCCCTCTCCCTCAAGAAGCTTTTGTGTGTAAGGTTATTCTTCAAGAATGCCTCTAAGAATCTTTCAAGTAGATTTATAATGCCAAATTATTTGGACATAGCTTCACATGCCAAGCCAAGCCAAACAAAGCCAAAGTGACAAGGATAAATGATGCAAAGAACACCATTGTTAAAGACTCTTTCAACACATGATTGAGCACATCACTCGAAGTTTAACTTGAAAATTTTTCTCAAAAGGAAAGTGAAGAATACTTATTTTATCTTCTTTTATTTGTTAATTGCATTATTCTCTTTCTCTCTCAAATATCTAGGCTTGAGGTGTTATATCTCTATTTGTTTTTATTGGATTTATCATACTAAAATTTGACTAACCCCTTCTTGGATTCCTATTGTGATACATAATGACATTCTCGATGGGATGACACACCCCATAAGCACTAAGAGAGTGACATTGGAATCCTAAAATCTAAAATAAAAAAGCTCACTCAGAACATTGTTTTCACATTTTTTATGTTTTTATTGCTTGTGTTTTAATTTTTCTTCAATAAATAATGACTACACTGCTTGATCACTTGACCACTTGATTTTTCTTCAAGAAATAATGAAAACTAGACACCATCATCGTATGCCAACCATCATCATTGACCATCACCTTCTGTCATCACTTACTTATTATTGTCATTCAAAACCTTACCACCATCACTGACAGCTGCCACCATCACTTGACACCATCTTATTGTCACCAACACTATCACTATCACTTATGAACTACCACCATAATCTGACACCTATTACTATCATCTAACACTATCTTTAGTCACTACCATTTATTGATAACAACTTGTTATTGCATGAAACCATCCTTATCCCCTAACATTGACCGATAACAACTTGTTGTTTACCATCACTATCCTCAGTCCCTACCATAAAATTACAACGACTTGTTATCACCTAACACCATTGTGAGCCCCTGCCATTGATCGATCATGACTTTTCATTATCGACAACATCATCAACCCATACCATTAAATAATAACACAAGTCATCATTTGACATAGTGATTTGACACCTCTTGTCATTTTCAACCCCTAACATCAAATGATAACACCTATTGTCACTTGACAAGGTCATCAAACACCTCCTACTATCTTCAACACTTACCTTCATCCCACATTCTTGTTATTATATGATACCATCCTGCCATTGATTGATAAGCTCATGTCATCATAAACTACCCTACCATGGATCGATAACATCTTGATATCACTCGACATGATATGTATGTTGACCAACACCATCTTATTATTGAATGACAATTTACCTCCATCGTTGACTACCCTACCATTGAACGACACCATCTTATCATCACCCAACACCATCCTGCCATTGACCAATGACTTTCACCTGACATTTACTTGTAGGAAACTAAGTCAAAGGGAAAAGATTTTAAACACTTTAAAAATCCACTCACACTCCTTTTGGTGCTTAAAATTTACTTAACAACTTTCCTATTTTATTTTCAAAGACAAGGGGCCAAATTTCACTTCACATTTTGTTTAATGCTCTAAAAAGAATAAAAACCTCATATTAGTATTGCTAAGAGCTTTTAATTTTTATTTGTTCATTCTTGCAAAGGTAATTAGTTTCCATTTATTGGATTAAATTTTTTTTAAGAAAAATAAACTTTGTATGTTATCCCCCTATCCCCTTTAGTAAACTTGGGTGATCAAAAGTGCCTTATTTCTTACTTTGTTTAGTTGAGTCTAGAAAGGAAGAAAAGTCATTTATGCTCACCCCAAGTTCCTAGTGACTTGGGTGACCTAGAAATGACCCTAAAGTTCTTTCAATTTTTCATTTGTTTTTTTATGCATTGACTTGTGGTCAAGAGTTCATAGCCTCCTCACAAATTCTTTAGGGGAGCATTAACCTGGGGTTTCATCTCTCGACATAATTCCAACCCCACTCCATGGTGGGGTATATAAATTGGGCACACATACTAAAATTGAATAGTGGCTGAGTAGTTAGCCTGAAAATTCTAACAAAAACCTAAATCGGTTCATGCTAGACATTAGACTTCACTAAAAAGTTACGGCTAAAGCCATTATGCAAAGGACTAGACATTTGCATAACAAGCAAATGAGTTTTAGTAAGAGCTTTTAATTTTAATTTTTTCATTCTTGAAAAGGTAATTAGTTTCCATTTATTGGATTAATTTATTTTTAAGCAAAACAAAATTCGTGTGTATACTCTCCCCTTATCCCCTTTAGTAAAATTGGGTGATCAAAAGTGCCTTGTTTCTTAATTTATTTGGTTGAGTCTAGAAAGGAAGAAAAGCCATGTATGCTTGCCCCAAGTTCTTAGTGACTTGGGTGACCTAGAAATGACCCTAAAGTTCTTCCAATTTTTCATTTAGTTTTTTATGCATTGGCTTGTGATCAAGAGTTTATAGCCTCCTCACAAATTCTTTAGGGGAGCATTGACTTGGGGTTTCAACTCCCAACATCATTCTAACCCCACTTCATGGTGGGGTATATAAATTAGGCATGCATAGTAAAATTGAATAGTGGCTGAGCGGTTAGCCTAAAAATTCTAACAAAAACCTAGATCAGTTCATGCTAGACATTAGACTTCACTAAATAGTTACGACTAAAGCCATTATGCAAAGGATTATACCTTTGCATTACAAGCTAATGAGTTTGAATATAATTGACATGATGTGCTCTTGTGTTAGCCACACTTGGGACCATTTAGATTTTTTTTTAAATTATAAGTTTTAGTAAACCCCATTTTGTCATAGACTATCCAACCAAATACTGAGTTGCTTTGGCACTCTAAGTTTGTCTCACGTACCATTTCTTGGGAGACAAAGTGGGGCTTAAAAATCTCTACCTACATGCGCTCTTTAATTTTTGGATTAACACTTAATTCCTTTCAAGATTGGTATATCAATGGAAACTTTTGTGGAAGCTACACATGCCTTATCAATTTTAGCATAGGATGTGCACTTAGTATTTTTTTTAATTATTTTACTAACATGTATTTTTTAGGTCTAAAATTATTTATGTACCAAAGTCAAAATGAGTCAAAACCTTCAAAACAAGACGTGTTACAAACCACTTTGAACCAAGAGGTGTTACGCTACCAAAATCTCTCCAAACATTTGCATTAGAGATTTTTAAAAATTACCTTTATGTGATCTTAATCAAGGGGGTATTGTTACATTGTCCAATTTATTCCAAGACATTTTACCTTTGTTCAAAACCAAATCCAAAGTTTTTTGTGTGCCTCGTTGTTCTAAAAGTATCATTATGCTACCTGTTTGAGTCTAGGCCATTGTTCATTTAAAAATTTGAGTCTTTCAAAATGTCATTCTAAATCTGTCTTTCAAAGTTTAGATTTAAGACACTTGGTTTATGCTTGAGTCTTATTTATAATGTGGGATTGATTGGTTCACCTTTATGTCTTTAGATTGTGCAACTTGGGTTGATTTTGAGTTTGATTTTTAAAGACATTTGCCTAGAGACCAAGTTTCCTTTTGCCACATCTTGCCTTGATTCCAAGTTTCTATCTTAGAGTGTGTCATTTGTTTCAAATTAGGGTTTTTAGACTTGAGAGTTTTTCAAATTTACATGCCTAGCCTAGGTTATATGCCAAGACCTATTTCATATTCCTAGATTGAGTTTGTTTTCAAATGCCTAGCCCAAGTTTATTTGTGTCAAGACCTATTTCATGTGTTTAGACATAGTTTGTTTTCATGCCCAAATTGACCACATTCAAAGCTAGACCTTTTCAAAACATCAAGTATTTCAACCAACTTGTAGCATTGTGCCAAGTCAGGGTTTATTTTTGAACCCACATTAGAATTTAATAAGGGTTATTTTTTACCCCTTTTAGACCATGCCAATCAAGCCAAATCCAACCTAGACCTAGGCCAAGTTCATTTCATAACCAAGAAAAATTTCAACACCATTTTTTTATAGACTAATACTACCCTCTTTGGGATAATTTCCAAACCCAGCCATGTCAATTATCATATGCCAAGATCACCCTTCTTTGAGCCAATTCAAGTACCAAGTTTTCCATTTTAGGGATAATTTATCTGATAACATTACCCGATCTCCTCCTCAATTGGACTACATTAGCAACCAAGCTTTGCAATACCCAAAGCTTACCATTATAAGCCCTCTTCCTTTGGTTTACATTAGCAACCAAGCTCCATAATGCCTAATGATTACCATTATAGGTCCTCCTCGTTTGGCATGTGTTAGCAACCAAGATCTGTAGTGCCCAAGGATTACCATTTCAATCATTCTTCCTTTGTCTTACATTAGAAACCAATCTCCACAACACCTAAGGATTACCATTCCAGGCCCTCCTCCTTTAGCCCGTGTTAGTAACCAAGATTCATAGTGCCCAAGGATTATCATTCCAGGTCTTCATCATTTGGCCTACATTATCAAACAAGCTTCTTAATGCCTAAGGATTACCATTTTAGGCCCTTCTCCTTTGGCCTATGTTAGAAACAAAGCTCCATCCCACCCAAGTATTACCATTCCAAGCCCTCCTCCTTTGGTTTGTGTTAGCAACCAAGCTTCAAAGCACCCAAATATTACCATTCTAGGCACTCCTCCTTTGGATCACATTAGGAACTAAACTCCATAATTCCCAAATATTACCATTTTAGGCCCTCCTTTGGCCCACATTAGCAACCAAACTTTATAGCACCCAAGGATTACCATTCCAGGCTATCCTCCTTTGGCTTATGTTAGAAACCAAGCTCCATAATTCTTAAGGATTGTTATTCTAGGCCCTTTCCCCTTTTCTTTCAAATTTGGTTGCTCATTATCTCAACAAGGTTGCATAATTACAACTAGACATATCATAGTTACCATCCTAAACCCATAGCCAGTCTTTGTTGAGCCCATTTTAGATGATCCTATTTCCAAAGAGCCCATTCTCAGACCATCAATCATCACTCATACATTACCAAACTTACCCCACTTTAAAAAATCCAAGCCGATCTCTGAGCCATGATAGAGCCAATCATTACCTCTCCAAGATGTCAAGATCCTCCTTAGAGTACAATTGATTACTTTTGTCTAAGCAACTAAACACAAAATTAAACCAGAAGTAATAAGTAACTAGAAATCAGAAACAACAAAGAATAGGAGATACAAGAAACAATACAATCTTGTATTACACTCTTCCAAAAGGAAATACAATGAAGAAATCTCACTCTTCTTCCCACACCTCTTGGGTGTACAACAAGTCTCCCTCAAGAGTTATCTCTCTCAATCAATTACAACCAACTCAAATCCTGAGTTGTTCCCTCTAGCAGATCTCCTTGATCTTGCAAACCCTACAGATCAACTGACCTTGCTTACATGTGACAATCAACCCAATGGTTGTTGTTGCCTACACTTTCAGTGACAATCAACCCAATTGTTGTTGCCTACTTACTTTCAGTGACAATCAACCCAATTGTTGTTGCCTACTTACTTTATTACAATATAGCCCCATGGGTCTCTTAAATAGATCCCAAACCAAACAATAATTAGAAATGCAGACTCAAGACTAAAATTAGTCTTTACATGCAAACTAACTGTTCATCTAAAATTAGAACAACAGTTCTGGAAACACACAGGTGACCGATGTCGGTTCCTATCTGACCAATGCCAGCCGACCATAATCGATGTCGGTTATTATGTAGCTGAAGATAACTGATGTCAGTTGGCCTGATCGATGTTGGTTACTATGTAACCCAGCAACCTCCACATTTGCACATTCAGTGAAGCTTTTAGCTCCATAACTCAACAATCTCCCACTTGGAGATAAACAACTGTACCTGTACCTATACTTGTACAGCAACGACCTCTAATTTGTTTTTGGCTTGTATCTCCATCTTCAAGTTAATTCTTGAAGACCAACAAAAGTTGAATGAAGATTCAACTTCTCCTTTGTTCCCAACTTTGTTAATATATACACGGTTCTTATCCTTGCTAGCCACCGTGACTGCAACAACATTTTGCAACTCTAAAATCCAGCTAACCACCATTCCACCAACATTGAACACATATCTTGTGGTGCTTCCCCTACCATCCAAGTCACCTGCCATATCCAAATCTACATACCCATGTAGAGAAGTGTTTGACCCTGCATAACATAAATACCTGCTGCTGGTCCCTCTTAGATATCTGAGAATTCACTGAACTACTTTCCAGTGCTTTTTTCTTGGATTGGCCATAAACTTGTTGACAACTCCCACTACTTAGGCAATATCAGGTCTAGTACATACCATGTACTCAACCTCATCATGTGATTTAGGACACTGTTCTTTACTCAGCTTGAACTGTCTAACCATAGGTGTGCTTATCAATTTTGCATCCTGCAAATTAAACCTCTCCACTACCTTATTCACATAATATTTTTGAGACAGAATCAACCTGTGATTTTTCCTATCTCTAGAAATACTCATGCCAAGGATTGCTGCTCCTAAATACTTCATGGCAAATGTCTGAGCTAATTTTACTTTTAGCTCAGTAATTCCCTACATGTATGAACCTGCAACAAGCATATAATCTACATACAGTAACAGGATAATGTAGCTACTATTATCCAACCTGGTAAAATAAACACAATGGTCACATTGACATTGACTAAAGCCATGCTTTATCATAAACCTGTCAAACTTCAAATACCACTGTCTTGGAGCTTGCTCAAGACCATATAACCTGGCCTTATGTCTCACCTGTCCATTCTCTCCTTTCTTTACCCTGTAAATCCATTCATTTTTTAGTGTTTTCTTTTTGGCTGGCAACTCTACCAAATTCCATGTTTGGTTCTCTTCCAAGGAATCAATTTCCTCATTCATGCCATGTTCCTATTATTTTCTGGATTCTACCTGCATTGCCTCTTCAAAACTTCCTGGTTCTCCACCATCAATGAGCAACAAGTAGTATAAAGAAGGGGAATAATGAATTTGAGGTTTACTTACCCTTTCAGACCTCCTCATGGGCATTTGAGACTCATTGACAGCTTGCTATCTGCCCAAATTTCATTCTAACAGTGACCGATCCCAGTCATCTCTCAGTCTGCACCCGACTGATGTCAGTTCCTCCTGATCGACCTGAATGACATCGGTTCTCACCTGACTGACGTCAGTTTCCACCTGCCCAACATCACTGACTTTGGTCTCCATCAGACCGACATCGGTTCCTGCCTGATCGATGTCGATTCTCACCTAACCGATGTCAATATCTGTGTTTTCCTGTGAGTGATGATTTTTACCCACGAGCTCATTTTGGATCATAACCTTGTCCAAATCAACATTGCCCTGCTTAGAATTATTCAGCCTCTTGAGCTGATCACTGTCCATCACCTTCTCATTGAAAACCAAGGCTTTTCAGTTTTTAAATGTGTCAAAAACATCAGATTTCCTCTTTATGCAATAAACCTATACCTTTTTTGTAGCATAACACTGTGATCCTCCAATAGAAGCTACCTGAGCTGGTCCCCACACGTCTACGTGAACAAGCTCCAACTTGTGCTTCTTTTTTGTTGACCCAGTTTTGAGAAACCTCACTTTCTCCTATTTCACAAAAATAAAATGCTCACATAAATCTCGATCTATGCTTTTCAAATCTGAAAGCTTACCTTTTGACTTAAGAACATGCATTCCCTTCTCACTCATGTGACCAAGCCTACAGTGCCACATCTTTGCATCTACATCTGAAGTAGATAAAACAGAAGGAGAATTAGTAATACAAGTAGATAGATAAAGTGTACCTACTTTCTTACCACTAGCTAATACAAGTGCACCCTTGGAAACTATCCAAGATTCAGTTGTGAGAGTTATTGTGCAACCCTTATCACCCAACTTTCCTACAAAAATTAGATTCCTCTTCAGGATGGGTACATGCATGACATCCTTCAACACCCATGTGTTTCCATTCTACAATTTCAGCTACACTTCTCCTTTGCCAACAATTTGACAAGGCTTACCATCCCCTAAATAAACTTTTCCAAAGTCTCCATGGACATAATCATGAAAAAATTCTTTATTTGGGGTTGCATGGAAAGAGGCACCAGAATCTAAAACCCAAGATTCTACTTTATCCAAGGAAAATATAAGAGCATCCTGTGCAACAATACCTGCATCTTTTGCTTCTTTATTGCTTTCATGTTGATCTTCTACCAACCAACAATCTTTCTTTACATGCCCTTTCTTTCCACAATTCTAGCAGGTTATTCTTCCATTTCTAGATTTGGATCTACTGCCTATCTTTGACCTTGATTTCCCTTGCTCGATCTTCTCTCTTTGCTTTCCCATGCTTTCAACACTTAAAGCATTACTTGATGTTTCCCTCGTGCTTTTCCTGTGAATTTCTTCATTCAAGATTACACTAACAACGTCATCAACTTTCAAGATATTTGAAGCAGACGCAGTATTACTAACTGCCATTACCAAGCTATCCCAACTTTCAGGTAAAGAGCATAAGATTAAGAGAGCCTTAATTTCATCATCAAAAACTATTTTGACTAAATTTAACTGATTTACTAATCCATGGAAATCAATAAGATGACTATATACCGATCCACCTTCCTGTATTTGCAAATTAAATAATTGCTTCATAAGAAATACCTTATTCGAATCTGAAGGTTTTTCATATAAATTTTCCAAAGATTCCATTAACTCTACTGTTGTCTTTGCCTTTGATAAGTTGGAAATCACAGACGATGCCAGGCTCAACCTTATAGATCCTAGAGCCTTTCTATCAAGAACATTCCATTCTTCATCTTGCATATCTATGGGCTTACATGAAACCCCACCCAATGGTAAGTACACTATCTGCATCCTCCATAATTGATAAGTCTTGCCATTGAATTTCTTCATTCTTAGTTTACTTTCTTCTGTCATTGCTTTACTCCCACTCAAATAGAAACCCCTGTGAGTGACCTATAATCAACAAACACTAACCCGCTCTGAAACTTGAGCTCCAAGCTTTTCTTCAACCAGGCTCTGATACCAACTGTCAAGATCCTTCTTAGAGTATAATTAATTACTTTTGTATAAGCAACTAAACACAGAATTAAACCAGAAGTAATAAGTAACTAGAAATCAGAAACAACAAAGAATAGGAGATATGAGAAACAATACAATCTTGTATTACACTCTTCCAAAAAGAAATACAATGAAGAAATCTCACTCTTCTTCCCACACCTCTTGGGTGTACATTAATTCTCCCTCAAGAGTTCTCTCTCTCAATCAATTACAACCAACTCAAATCCTGAGTTGTTCCCTCCAGCAGATATCCTTGATCTTGCAAACCCTGCAGATCAACTGACCTTGCTTACATGTGAAAATCAACCCAATGGTTGTTGTTGCCTACACTTTCAGTGACAATCAACCCAATTGTTGTTGCCTACTTAATTTCAGTGACAATCAACCCAATTGTTGTTTCCTACTTACTTGATTACAATACAGCCCCATGGGTCTCTTAAATAGATCCCAAACCAAACAATAATTAGAAACACAGACTCAAGACTAAAATTAGTCTTTACATGCAAACTAACTATTCGTCTAAAATTAGAACAACAGTTTTGGAAACACACAGGTGACCGATGTCAGTTCCTGTCTAATCGATGCCGACCAACCATAATCGATGTCAGTTACTGTGTAGCTGAAGATAACTGATGTTGGTTGGCCTGACCGATGTCGGTTACTGTGTAACCCAACAACCTCCACATTTACACATTCAATGAAGCTTTTAGCTCCACAACTCAACACAAGAGCCATTATTTGAAGACCAAAATATGTCCAAATATGATATTTTGAAGCCAAATATAATCCAAGGCCAAGAAAAACAACTAATCCTTGATGGTTTTGTTGAAACACCTATTTATGATGAGTTAACATGTGATAAATCAAACTTAGCTTCAAAATCAGAATACATTAGTAGATGTTACAACATTGGTTACGCTCTCCTCATAGATCAATTTGAATATATTTGTGATCCTTCCATGATTTTAGAGGATGTTTACTTTAGTATCAACACAAGTTCTCCTAGTATCTTATACGAGGATTGTGTTTCATTTTACCATTCCATCTTCCATTGATATCATTAATCAACCTACCCATTATATTGACATTCCACCTCCCACATGTGTCGATTGAGACTAAAATAATTACACATTATTGAATTGCATCTATGGTGACATATTAACTACATAATATTAGGGGGGCCAAGACCACATTCATGTAGAAGAAGAATGATATCCTATTGAAACCTTTTAGAGGCACTAGGGGGTAATCAAAGTCCAAACTCAACATCTTCTAGTGAAACCTTGTTTGAGGTGCTATAACATAATCAAAGTCAAAAGTTAATGTTCCTTAGTGAAACCTTCTCAGAGGTGATATGGGACAACTGAGACAAATTTATTGGTGAAAACCTCTTTGAGGCACCAATAGCTGAGCATAAAATTTCTTCATTGCTTGATGAATACATTATTGAAGATAACATCAGTATAAATTATAATCTACAACATAATTAGATGGTAGTATCTCTCAAGCCCAAACAACAAAAAAAAATTTGGTCCTATCGAATGCATATTTAAAATTCTTTAGCCCTACCACAACCAAAATTATGTCAAATCTAGAGTCAATAACATTGTGTGTGACTGAAAATACAAATATTCATTTATTTCCCAACTATTATACATTCCATTATGATCCATTTATTCATTCCATACCTATATTACATTTCTAAATTAGAACTTTTATCCACTGATTATCCTTATTAACCATCCATGGCCATACTTTCCTTTACAAATGCTACAAATACATCTTTTCTAGAAGTTTAGAGGAAACAAAATAAATGACTAATGAATATCAAAACAATACTATTAGAGTTTAAATCAGCAGTCGATTCTTGACAAATTAGTTATTTTAAAAGGGTGCAAGCTAACAATTTAAATAATTGACTATTCTGGTTGTATCATATGCTGATCAAGATGAGCATCTACACATCAAAAAAAAAAACATAATCATTTACCTTGCCTTTCCCTTTCCCTTTCCCTTGCCTCACCATTATTTCATGCCTTGCCCTTTACCTTGCCTTACCATTGTTTCATGCATTTCCCTTTGCCTTGCCTTTCCCTTTGCCTTGCCTTATTATTGTTTCATGCCTTGCCATTTACCTTTCCTTTTCATTTGCCTTTCACTTGCTTTTATTTCATACCTTTCCATTTACCTTGCCCTTGTTGTTATTTCATACCTTTCCATTTACCTTACCTTTTACCTTGTCCTTCCATTTACCTTGCCTTGCCATTTCCATTTGCCTTACCTTGCCATTTTCATTATTTAATAACTTTCCATTTGCCTTACCTTGCCATTTACCTTGCCTTATCATTGTTTCATACCTTTTCCCATTTTCCCATTCCTAACCTATTATTACTTAGTAGGATGGAACTACATTGACTTGAGGTTATTTAGGACTATGTAACAACACTCAATTTACATTGAGGTCAGCTCAATCACCCCTTTTGACATGCTCTCTCCATTTTGTGAGCTAAACCATTTTGTATCTCGTAATCCTCCATTGAGTTGAGATACCAAAAAAACCCCAAAACATTGGAAATAATTCCAAACATTTCTCCACTATAGGGTGGAACCACACTGACTTGAGGTCCATCAAGACTATGCAGGGAATGCTCAATTTATAATGAGGTCAACTCAATCACCCCTTTACGTATTAGGCCATTTTGTATCATGTAATCCTCCATTGAGTTGAGATAGCAAAAGCCACCAAAACATTGGAAACATTTTCAAGTATTCTCCACTGTAAGGCGAAACTACATTGACTTGAGATCCTTTAGGACTATGTAGGCAGTGCTCAATTTACATTAAAGCCATCTTGATCACCTCTTTGCCATGCTCTCACCATTTTATGAATGATTTAAGACATACACTCTTGCCATTTTAGGAGTAACGTAAGCCAATGTTCTCATAGTTTTATGAGTCACTTTGGTGTGCATTGTATATTTGAAATTGAGGTACTACTGCACCCTTAGTTTGTCCCATCTCATCATTTTGTGAGTGATATATTATCAATATCTATTGAGTTAAGATACCCAAAAAATTCCAAAAAACATTCAAAATATTTCAAAATCCCAAACATTTTAAAATGACTTACAATCTCTTAAAGAGGTTTAAATCCAAAAAATCCAAAAACATTTGTCTTGTGTTAGACCTAGTCACCAATCCTCAATCTACCCTACTAGGGAAACTCCATTATTGGTTCCAATCCATTCCAATGCCATTAGGGGTGTGGCTTTCTCTTTGCATTTATCCTTTCTTAGGGGCACCATCTAATTTTCACTTTTAGGCCAAGTATCTTTGGGGGTGTGACCTTCCCTTTGCATGTATCCTTGCTTAGGGGCACCATCCAATTCACACTTTTAGGCTAAGTTTGTAGCTTTCACCCTACCGAGGTAAATCAAAGCATGCAACTTATACTAGGATATCTTATCCCCACATGTCATTCCCTTTCATATAGCCTTGTTTGGGGGCACCATCTATTTATCATTCCATTAATCATTTACATGTAGTGGTTAACGACAAAATGATTTTTGTTGCTTTTATTTTCAAGCTTTGTGTGTGTTTGTTTACTTAGTTTTTTTTTGTTTTCATTTTTGTGCCTTGTAGTATACATGTGTTTATTGGATGATTCCTCGTGCATTGTACTTTAGTCCATCCATATTCATACGATAACATTATCATCATATTTTTTTATCATTGGTGTTTTTTTCAATTGTTTATAGGATCAGGAGTCAATCCTCAAGCATATTACGACTAGGTCATCATGATATTTTATATCATGGTGCATACCATCATTTTATAAAATAAAAATTAGGCCAGGATCTTACAAGCAATGGTTTCATAATAAATCTCCTTGTTCACTTTGGAAGTTAACCCCTAATCCTTGATCAAATCAACTCATTGACCATTCTAGTTGTATTAATGCTAATAAGGATGAGTATTTATGCATCGGTAGGTACAACTGAATCATCCACACTGATTAATTCTTATTCTTTTTTTATATTCCTCATTCCACTTTCTCCCACTTTGGGGTGAATTGCATTGGCCTAAGGTTTATTTGGACTATGTAGATATCACTAGCATACATGATGTATCTCAGGTTAGCTTAGCCACCATTATTATTCCATCTCCATTATTATCTTCCAATCATCTCTTTCATCACTATGCACATCCTTATGTGCTTGGTTGTTTGTGTCTTATTCAATCTTTGAAAATTTATTAGAGCATTGCACCTACATTTGTGTTTGTTCATCTTTAATCTATGTGATAAATTATATCCTTGAGTTATGATTGCCAATATGCCATACTTAGACAGAATCAATTTACCATGATCAAATCTGCCCTACTAGGGAAAAATCATTATTCACTCTAGGCCATCCTAATGATTATAACCACCTTTGGTAAAATCATTATTTCTACTCATTCACCCTACTAGGGTACATATTGTGCCATTGATTATAACCACCTTTGAAAAAAATAGTGTCTCAACCTCCGTTAATGATTATAACCACCTTTGGGAAAATTAGTATTTTAATGAATGTGTGAAATCATTAGATCAATTGGATTAATCTCACCCATGGGTTAATTTCATTCTTCTCCTTGCTTATTTTTGAGGGACTATCCATCAATTATATGTTTCATCCACTACCTTGAGGGGGCATCATAGGCTTCCCAAAATTTATTTGGAGTGTTGTTCCCCAATCATTATCTTATTTTTATTCTTAGTTATTGTGCATGTGTCTTGCAATGCCTTCTCAAAAAGTGGAAAACTATAGATACCCCATTTTGGTTGCATCTGTGCCTAAACTAGACTTCAAATTGATTTCTACCAAACTATGCAAATTAAGCTTAGAAATCACTGAAACACCCAAATTCATATGAGCATGGGATATAACTACCCAAAATCATGTTGAGGCATCCTTATTTTTGGTATTACCCTGTACATAATGATAACCTCCCACATATTCATTCCCAATCAGGTTGCGACCAAGTAAACTGACATTTTTGACCAATTGAGTAGGACACTTAAATAACTTTTAAAAAGGGTCAAAAGATTAATAAAATTTACTTATTTGATTAAACCCAATTAAGTGATTATTTAAATAATCCATTTGTAATTAATTAATATCTAAAATTAGAAATTCAAAACTACAAATTATCTCACAAATAGAATTTATGAGACATATTTATTAACTGAAAAATATTAATTACATATTTGACTCATGCTCCACCACATATAAATTTTTGATCCAAAATCCATAATAGGTTTTCCTAACCTTTAAATAAGAGTTTCCTCCCATTTTCTCAAGAAACTTTGTGTGTAAGGTTATTTTGCAGGAATGCCTTCAAGAAGCTCTCAAGTAGAGCTATAATGCCAAATTAATTAGAGATATATTCACATGCCAAGCCAAGTCAAGCCAAGACAAGCCAAGCCAAAGTGACAAAGAGAAATGATGTAAACACCACCATTTTTAAATACTCTTTGAGCACATGATCGAGCACATCATTCCAAGGTCAACTTACAACTCTTGCTCACAAGGAAGGTGAATAATACTTGTTTTATCTTATTTTGTTTGTTATTTACATTATTATCTTGCTCACCCAAGTATCTAGGCTTGAGGTATTATATATTTGTGTTTTTATTTTATTTATCATACTAACATTTGACAAACCCCCTTTTGAATTCCTATACTTACAATATTCATCCGATCAAAAGGAACACTTGAGAGAGAAAAAATATGTTTTTAGGAATTGAGGTTTATTCAAACATTGCAAGTGATATAAAGGTAAGGTGGATGAAAATAGAGAGTGATCAAGTATAAAAAGGTACAAAACCAATTATATAAAGTGATTTCATTATATAATTGCTCTCAGGTATGTTAAACCCTGCTCAAGGTTTTAGAAGACTGAAATCCTTATATCTTGACATTGAGCACTTCAAATTCTTTGAAACTTGGTAGAGAGTTGAGCAAGGAGAATTAACAATTGTTAAAAGTGGTTTTAAGGTGTTGTAACCTATACAAAGAGAGTTATTATCAATTTTTAGTTAGCAGGTCTATATAATATAGTTTAAAATCTATTTAAGAGTATAATGGTAAACATAATTCCTAGATGATTAATGCTAAGTATTTGAAACTTGATAAGGAGATATAAATATCAAATGAACATTTTAAAGGTAATAGATTTGGTTACAAGTTTATATGTGAAAAGATATGTTTTAATGTGAAAACAGACACCAAACCTTCCATTAACTAGTGTTCATAATCAACACAAGAGCGATAGGTGGTTGGTATGGAAACTGTTCAGATTTTATAGTAACTGGACATGGCCATGTTGTGTAAGAATTTCAAATGCAAACATTGCAATCAATTTACATTTTAGTCTAGACTATGACCAATGTCCAATGTATAAAAAATTATATAATGTAAAGCATATTTAAGAATATAAAGGTAAACATAATTCCTAGAGGATTGATGTTAAGTGTTTGAAACCTGAGAATGAGTTAGAAGTGTCAAATAAGCATTTTCAAGGTAATAGAGGCAATTGTAAGTTGATATGTGAAAAGGCATGTTTTTATGTGAAAATAAGAACCAAAGTTTCCTTTAAACAACGTTCCTAATTAATGCACATGTGGGAGCCAGTTACTTTGGAAACTATTCACATTTTATAGTAATTGGACATGACCATGTCATGTAAGAATTTAAAACATAGAGATCACACTGAATTGACATTTTAGTTAAGACTCTGAGCAATGTCCAATGCACAAAAATGATACAATGCCCAAAGTTGATCTTATGACAATGATAACATCTATAAGTCATCAAAGTTTAAAATTCAAAATTAACGAAATTATGTCTTGGCTGTATTGAAATAAAATATGATCAAATGTTTTGTAGATTATATTAGTTATAAAGATTTGGAAATCTTTAGCCAGAAAGATAATGTATTTATATACAAATACAAAATCAAAGAAATTATTTCATTCTCTTTATTGAAATAAAATTGGATCAAATGTTTTGTGGAGTATATTAGTCATTTCATTAAATTTGAAATGTAAATAAGGCGAATGAGTTAGATCAAACCAATTATATATATATATATATATATATATATATATATATATATATATATATATATATATATATATATATATATATATATATATATATAAACAAAGAGTGTTACGGAACTAATTTTAAAATCAAGTTTCAGAGACCACAAACAATACATTTTTTTTGTCGATAGACATGCAATAATTTTCAAAAGATAAAAAAGTATTAAAGTAATAGACAAGTCCAAAGCATGAGTCCATACTAATTACAAAATTTGTTGATATGTATGTATATGCTAGCAAGTGACAAAAAGGCAAAGCATAATTGTTAGCTAGGAACCATGCATAGGGCATAATGCAACTAATTCTTGAAAAATGTACTTTTTCTTGTGAAATGGAAGAAGAAAGAAAAATTGTTAGAAGTATCTAGAAGAAAAGTTTAAAGTAGAAAAAAATAGCTTAAGAATAAATCACGTACATCAGTTGTTGTTTATTACATTAACTTCTAGAATAACTTTTTCTTTATTGAGAGTGAATTTTCCTTGTAGTGAAAATCCTCACAATAGATAAATTGTGCTTTCTTTGTCTTTAATGTAGTTATCATACAAGATTTTAGTGAATGTAGGAAGCATTGTCTTTAGTGGTTGTCCTGACAAAGTGTGTTATATGGTAGCATTTTTCACTATTTGTAGATTACAACTAAGGTGATAGGTATATGCACATGAACTATATTTATTACATAGAGAATAGTTAAAAGTTATAGCATCCACATGTTGCATGGATTGAACTACAAATTTATAACTACTATAGGTAGCTTGAAATGACTTTGAAAATATGTTTACTATTGTCAATGTTACCTTGACCTGCACATGTTAAGATTGATGGAGTTAATTAAAGAAAGGATGGGAAATAATAGATACAAGTCTTATAAAATAGATGCCACATATTTGTTATGAATAATTATGATGTTGACTAAAAATTAGGTCATGTTACAATGCCTAAAGCATATGCCACTTGATCTAGCACAAAAATATGGAAACAAGAGCTATAATTTAGCACTAGAGAAACTAAGAGAACATTGGCTAAAAACTTAGATAAAGTAACAAAAGTGTTGTGCTTGCCTAGTAGAACACTTAAGCACTATACTGTACTAATAAACAAAGTATGACTAAAAAAATTATCAAGAAAATACAACTGCGATTTGAAAAATATTTTCAAAATGACATTAAAGTGATCATGTTACCAATAAAATCATAGGTTTTATCAGTGCTTGAGAAATGGATTGATATAAGTTTTTAGGTCTTCTATCAAATATCTAGTTGTCTTATTGAATGTGCAAGCTTCATTTTGACATTTAATTATACAATTTACTAAAATATGTAACCTAGATAGAAACATTGAAACTAATATTAGATGAAAACAACCTGAAAATACATGTGACCTACCTCTAATTTTGCATCTAAGAGTGAAGACAAGTCTTCGACAAAATTTGTAGCCTTTAATGATGTGATAAATGTTGCTTGACTATTTCTAAGAGCTCTCTCAGCACCCTGTCATCAAACTAGGTTTTTAAATAAGTACATAAAAAAATCTTTGATAAGTGTTTTTTATTAAATTGACATAAAAAGATGCTAAAAACTTCCAAATAGGTAAAGCTGTTATGTTTAAAGAGTAATTTACTTTCAAGATTTGACAATGTACATTAAAAAATGAAGTATTTATGGAAGTAGAAGCTTACATTTATTGTGTCATCTTCAGTATTACCATTTTTTTTTTCTAAAATGAGTTGCATAATAGTATTTTTGTCACATGCAACAATTAAAATAATATTGTTAGTTGCATAGGCTTTAGTGTTCACCAAGATTTGGTTATTTTCGAATCAAGAATGAACCTATATTCTGTGTAGATAGGAGGTATGCTTTACACTATGCTAAATTCATTTTCTATTAGTATTGCTCACAATCTCCATGATCATAAACTATTTTGGGAGCAATAGAAAAATGAGAAATGTGAATAGCTTTTCTTATATCTTTTTTTTGTTTCTGCATTTGGATGAAGTTGTTGGGCATGTTCAATGTAATAGTCATTTCACCATTAACGTTTGTTAGATCTGCCCACATTAATTTCTTATTTTGTTATCTTTAAAACATTATCTTATATGTTACAAGCACATCTCCTTCAAAGAAGTATCCTATATTACAGCTATTAAGATCATTGATTGAGACCAAAACAAGGGAGATTGGTGTTTCACTGCAATGAAACAAGTGAAATGTAAATGCAACCAATTATAAAATGACATAAAATTTAAAAATATATATTTTGTCAATGCTTACATTTTCCCTATTTTTTATGTTGTTTGATTATTTTCAAGACTTTCTGTTATCCTCTTCATGTCAATTTTAATATTATGAGGAAACAAGTATAAAATTTAGAATAATAATATGTCCATGTACATGAGTTCGTTTTATTTATATGTAAAACACATACAAACAATGTTTCAAAGCACCTTGTTACATTAATCCTTTGTTCTCTTATTGGGTTGTTCATATCCATATCACATAAGGCAAAGTACATAATATCATGATCACTTCAATAAAAATATAGTACAAAGACATAATCTTTTTGTATTTGAACATTTGACCATATGTGATTGATAATGGGTCTTGACAATGCATTTTGATTTTCAAATAAAAATACATATTGCAGGCTTCCATGTACTGTTCAAACATCCATGAATTTTTATATTGCTTTCTAATATCAATTTTGAATTCAACTACAATAAATTTACATTGTACTCTACTTGAATTTTCCAATGCATCATCGATAACAAAAATGATATCTGATATATTTGCCCTTGGCACTACATACACATTGGTAATTGTGATCACATACATATCGCTAATGATATTACCATTATTGCCTCAACATTATTTTATTTGTATTTAATAGTCTCAAAAATTCATATGTGTTTTTTCTGCAAATCAAGATTCCATGAACATGAAACATTGAAATAGAGTAAAATTATTATAGTAAATAGTCAAATACAATGTTTTCAATGTATGTCTCTTGCAAACAGAATATGTCAAATTGCATCATGTCATAATCATTAAGGATGTCTTGCATGGGTTATTAATCTTCTTGTGTTCAATGATGACATAGATGTGTGGTAATTTTTATTTAGTGTATTCACTTTTTTTTCTAATTTCCATTTTGCATGTGCCCATAGTCAAGACATTTCTATTGTTATGTTTTCTTTGACCTTGAAATTTTCCATTGTCAATGGAGCCAATGAATAAAATGACTCAATTTATTTCACATGGGATAATGTTGTGTATGCTAAGCCATGTTTTTTGACTCTAGTAGGTTTGAATGCAAGGCCATCAAGTGTGAGACCTTGAGATCTATGTATTATGTGTGCACATGCAAATTATATTGGAAATTATTTTTTAATTATTCATGTATAATTGTTACATGTGTTTTGTATAAGCTTTGTAATGCATAATATTGGAGTCCAATCCTTTTGACATGAGCCATGATATAGTTGATCCAACTTTACATATTGTCTATGCCCAATATAAGGATCATTAAATTTAATCCACACTATATCTATATCATTATCTACAGTTTATGATGTGAATGTTCCATCCAACCCATTAACTAGGTCATCTTTAATGTCATAATTACCAGCATATATTTTGACCATAATACTAGGTTTCAATACAATACTGAGAAAAAGCATTGTCGATCAGTGATATGGTTGTTTAACCTCATATACATTTTTTTCTTCATCAATTGCATGAATAGTGATAGTATTTCCTAGTACAATTGATAGCATTCAAGCATTATGTTTATTAACATCAACATTCATGTAAAAAAGATAGATAAATGTTAGGCTATTAGGTACAACTCACAAATAATTTTGATTCATATAATCTATGTCATTGTATATTTGTGATGTTGTTCACAGATGATGAAGAACCACTATAAAGTTGTCACTTTGACCCATTGTTATTTACAATTCATATATTTTTACATGTATTTTTCATAAGTCATAAGGGATAATTTCATCATTTAATTTCAGATATTCAAATATTAGATAATCACTTATAGGTTATATTTGAAAAAACTCTCCTCAAAAAAACATATCTAGATTTTAAAAATATGTTGTAGGAATATGCATTATATCCCGTAGCATTTTGTCTATTGAATAAAAGAAGTGTGAGCCTACTAGTGATATTCCATCTATAAAAATAAGAAACCGTTGGTTATAATACTTTGATAACGTGTCTAGTTTCTTAGAGGTCAGTATAATGAGTTCTGATTTGTTAAAAGGTAGAAGGAATGCAAAATTCAATGTTATTCCTCCAACATTGTATGTTGCCTTTCTAGTTTATGCCAATATTAGGCCCTTTGGATTAAATAGGTCACTATCAATGAAATTGTTATATAATCAGTGTAGCATTTTGTATATCACTTCACCGTGTATGTTTTGCATGTTTCAACACCTCCAATTAAAAACTAGTAAATTGGTTTTGATAGATATTTTTGTTTTTTCATTACTATATCTTTTACAATTGCATGTTGTTCTTCGTTAAAAGATATTATTCATTTTTAATAGTCATAATTATTAGATATAGATGGAAACTTGCCTATTTCAAATGATTCTGCATTGTATTTTTTTCTATATCTTTGAATAAATGTATATTGCATTTTAAATCATAGTTTTCATGAGTAACAATAATATTTTCATGTTTTGTATTGACCATGTCAACATTGCCATCATCAAATTCAGTATTGTCAATAATCCCTTTTATGTTACCCCAAATAGAGTTTATGCCATTATTAAATTTGGCTTCATTTTTTCTATGTATTTTTCATGGATCGCATATGCAAAACTGCACATATCGAAACCATGTTTTAAATTGTTTTCATTTTCTCTAAAAGGGATATATAATAATAATTTTTCCCTGCAATGATTTTCAATGTCAAGATGTTTATTGTACATGATATATTGAATAACATGTGGCTTATTTTATAGCCATTCCCCCTCCCCATTTTTTTGGTATTCAAAGATAAGTTCAACAAGGTAAATGCTCACTAATGCTTCAAGTTGTTGAACATAGTAATTTATTACAAATTTGCATATTACATTTTTTGATTCATCAAATTCATGTATCAAAAGTGTTGGAGGTTTTAGAATGAATGTGTGTTCATTTGATGGATTTATTTTTATGAATATGAATTTTTTTAGAATAATTATTCAATGGAAATGACAAATTTATGTGAACAACTTGTTGAGCAGATATTTATTGTCTATCAAGCTATGTGTTTCCAAGATTGTGTATCATTTAAATGGCATTTATATTTGTTGTTAGATGTTCTTTGCAGATTCATTGAAATTATTTTATCAATGACACATATAATTTTGTCATATAGGATGTGCAATAAGATATTGTAGTAAAACCATTAAGCATAAACTACAAACTAGGCATATGTATTTTCTTTCCATAAATGTGGCATTTTTTACAGAATCTATTTATCCATGTATGTGAAGGCTTTCGATGCAAGAAAATTGTTGGTTATTTAAGCATGATCTATATTGATTGTATATATTCGCTTTCACTAATTTATAATTCCACTAAAAACATGTTAAACATTATAGAATGATCATAACATTCATTATCCAAATTATTTTAGATATGTATTGAGTTGTTGATAACCAAGTCATCTTTTTTTGAACATGGTTCAAGGATAATTGTTTCTTGCTTTGGAATAACAAAGAAGTTGTATTGTCAGTGTAGCTTTTTTTATTTTAAACTTGTAGTATGATGGTGTTCATGTAATATGGATATGTTTGAATCAAGCATATTTGCATAATAAGTTATATAATTATCGAAAAATCTTGTATTATTGAAATTTTTGTCCTTCCCATAAATTGGCACAAATTTGATCCATAGCATAAAATGTGTATGTTGACTTCTTCAATTTTGGAATTCTATAACTGAAAAATGACCTTGTAAGTGTCCAAAGAAAGAATTATCTTTGTATATCATTTTTAGGATTGCCCTAATTGTATGTGTATAATATCGTGTACATGTGATAGGATCTTTTACAATCAAGTAACTATGGTCAATCATATCAAATATTACATATTTTTGTTTGTTATTGTTTTTCATGTCTACTATGCAATTTAGATAATGCATTTATAAGCGATTGTCAAAAATGTTCAGTAATAAAGAATGTAACAAAAAATGTTAGTGGCCCTAATTGGTGTATCATCACAAATATGTTTTTTCATAGTTATTATAAATAATCTGGCGATATCCATATTTTTTTGAAATCAATATACTAATTATCAGATTTTAATAGTTTTTATAAGATTAGTTTGTACTTTACATCTTTTGCTACAAGTTTTCTTCCCTTTAGTTTACCTTTTCTAATTCTCACCTGCATTTTTGTAGCCACCTGCTCAATGATAATTTTCATTATCTTGAAAAATAGATTTGTAATATGATAGGCAAATGCATGGTATTTATGCTACAATTACCATTAAAAAAATTTCATGTATGAAAATATACTTTTAATGATTTTGTCATGTGGGTCACTATAAAAAAGTGTGAAAAGTTTATTTCCTCGGCATACTTATCTTTAAAAATTCTAAGTGGTTGTTGGTATCCTATTGGTGCAACTTGGATCATTTTATCTTGCAAGTCATGAATGCATCTTGATTCTATGAATCCATATACCATAGTTAAAGTGGTGATACATTCTTGATCCTCATCACTTATTTCACTTTATTTTGAAGTGCCAATAATTTATAGATCAACATTGCCATTAGTGTGTAATGATTGTTTCCAGTTTCTTGTAATTTTGACATTTTCAAATCAATACAATTTTCATTTGCATAATTCCTTCAAAAAATGCATGCTAATATTTGGAAAAACCCTCCCTTTATGGTATGCATTCTTGTATTTTAATTTTCTTTTTAGATCAATGTAAATTGTAGATGATTCATCAAACGAGTGTGGTAATGCTTTTTATACTATGTCAATGTTAGATGGCACATTGATAATTGCACTAGTTAGTCCAATTTGAGGTTTTCTATATCCTAATTCTTTAATCTATGTAAAATTAATCCATAATGAAACAAGGTGATCTTCTATATTTGTTAGCATTTGAACATATGTCAAAGGTGAATTCAACTAAATATTTTGAGGCATTACAAATTTGGGAGTAATTCCATTCCTCAATGTATTATTACATTTGATGCATATTTTTTTATAATAATTACATCTATTTGCATAAACTTTACATGTGATTCTCTTTATATTTACTTGAAATATAGAATGTTATATTTGAAATGAAGTTGATTACAAACCAAGCATATATGCTTTGATGTATTACCGAGGTCTTTTATGAATTTTATTATGGCATTGCTTTCCTGGATACACATGATAAATTTGAACATACACAAAGATGTTACTAGAGTCTTACTTAATGGGTGCTTTGTTTTATCATCTTTGTCCTTCATATATTTTTTATGTGTATTTTTCCCTTGATCCTATGCAAGACATTTTAGAGAATGAAAATATTTTTTAAATGTAGTAGCTGATGTAATCTCATCTGTATTGTAATTTATAAGGCTAGTGTTGAGTAGGCATCTCTCTATTAACAGTGCATAATGAACATGATTCATGTCTGTTTCAAATAAGGCTATGCTATAGTTTCTTGATGGTTATAGAAAATTTTATTACGTCTTTTTTATATGCATTGAATGAGATGACCAATGATGGATTTTTGCATCTAACAATATAGACATCCACTCAAAGCAGAAGTCACCCCCCTCAACATTAGTTTGGTTGAATGGCTTTGCCAAGTTTATAGTATAGTCTTCCCATCTTGAGATTTTGTTTGTGTTTTGTGTGAAGCTAGAATGTAAATTTATTTTGATGTAAGATAGTGCCTTTTTATCTTAAAACAATATTGCATTAGAAAATGACTGGACTATATAACAATGAAGGTATTGTATATCGAATTCAAAATCTGTTAATAGACAAATTGAGTTGAATTACCTTTCACCACAATGAGAATTGGTTTTAGTAAGTCTATATAATCCATTGATTTAAATTTGTTACAAAATCATTATCCAATGTGATCTAATATCAACATGCATATTAGATAATTGAATACACACAGATGACATTATGTATTGGCTATTTTTATTGCAATACAATGGCTCATAATTCTCACAAATAGGATTCATGTTATAGAATAGGACCGAGTATGGAATCATTTGGAATTGTTCATTGAATCAAAGATAATAAATTTTTCTCGTGAACAACCAAATGCATATTTATATATTTAGCCATGTAGCTAACCAATGTATACACAAGTTATCTTCTCATAAACTAGTTTCATTCACAAAAGAGCTATGTGATGCAGATAGATGCATTCTATAAAAATATGTTTGTTTATCAATAATTCCATGCAAGATGAGTAGTTCATGAGGATGTAATTCTAATTCATATTATTTAATTATAGTTGCATCACCAACATGCAAACAATTTAATAAATAGTCAATGATACAATTTCTTAGCTCTAAGGGTGTATATTGGAAATGTAATAATACATAAAATGTGTCAAAGAGGTAATCACCAATATTATACTTAAATGGTTTGCCTTGAAAAAGATGATGTTCACTGAGAGCATCATCAATGTTATTGTATTATTTCCTTGTTCATTGTTCATAGTCTTCTATGATTATCAAGATTTTTAATCTTTGTTCATACTGTCTATCATGATTATCAAAAGTAAAATCCATTGATTTCAAGGGAAAAGAACAACTATAGATATATATTAAAATGTGCACCTTAACTTTGCTGACTGGCAACCCTATTTTTCCAATCTAGCATACTGTTCAAAGTTTCTATATATAGGTAAAAACAACATAAACAAAATAACTAGTAAAATTAAATGATGTAGATTATATCGACAAAAAAAGGAATACTAATTGAATAACTAATAAAATCAAAGGAATTTGATTGTTTTTTGAACAAAAAAATGCCTCTTGACTATGAACATGGCAAAAAAAAAGATCTCTTGACAGAGCCATTTTCCATATAACATGAGGACTGCCCAATGAGAAGGACTATGATTAAAATTTAAATTGAATTCCTACCCATTTATCAACATGAAATAATTTAAAGATATTTTACATTTAGAATAAATATTAGGTGAATCATAAGACATGAATGTTAGATATAATTATGATTAATTAATTTCATTAAATGAGATAATTAACAAATATAACATGTAGATGAAATCTGATAAAAGGGTAAAAGGCATGTTAAGGAAAAACTTCTTTAAAGTGATCTTAGATATAGGAAACAAGTATGTTCTTGACACATCACTGATAAATAAACATAACATTCAAGTATCCACTTTAATTAAAAAAAAAAATGAAAATGACAATTCAATAGTTTGCATATTTTATTTCTTTATCACCTTAAAATTGTATAAAAGGCAATAGAATATTAATAAATAACACTCCATATAACATGTTAATATTTATGTATCAAACTATAGAAAAATATATATAATATCAATGTGATATGTATTTCAAATTATTTGGTTCACTAATAAAAAAACTAGCTAATTCAAAAGTGATTTCTATACGTAGATATATTGAAAAGTAGAAAAATGTGGAATTATATATTAGACAAAGCTATTCACCGAACAACAGGAAAAATTAAACTAGTCTCATACAATCTATAAATTCTATTCTTGTAATGATAGCCAACCCATGCATATGGGCACAATGTAAACTTTAGCTTTACACGGGTTGGATATAGTATGTCTATAGTTTATGCCATAGAGGAAAATACCAATGCATTTGTTATAGAGGAATTGATCTATATAATGTAATATGGCCTATGCCATGCATAAAAAAAAACATTTCTATTAAAAAAATGAAATGTGTACCTTGAAAAGGAACAACTAAACTATACCCAAAATCCAAGAACATAACATAAGAAAAATATGATTGATGATTTCAATGCATGTAAGTAGAATATTACAAATGTTGTTACAACAAAAATTCCCATTCTTTGCTGATAAATCACAATCCTTTGTAGCTGACAGAATGCCAAATATTGTTCAAGTACTTATTTGTAGACCACAACAACGTCAATGCCAATGGGGGAAAATTGCCTATAGTAAGTAGGCTACAAAATTATGTAAATTTGACATGTTAGTTTTGATATCCCTATGTAAGTCTCAAAAACTATCTTATTCATTTTTGGAATCATAAGACTATAATGAATTTCATAAACAAAATTATTTTAGACCACTCAATTGCTTCAGATCACTAGACAATCAAACAATTTCAAAGTGAAAAACAATTTTAAAGTCTAAGACCATCAACCAAAGAAAATATTTCATTGGTCACCTATAAATCCACCCTATCTCAACACTAAAAAGCCACAAGATTTAAGAAATGAAAACTATTAAATATTTTCTAAATGAACAAGAGTAGAAAATTGTGATACCTCCCACACAAACAAGTCAAAAACACATGCAACACTGCTAACTCTAGACATAGAAGCTTACAATGAATTTAAATATTAACATTAATCCATAAAACACTAAAATTTTGTAAGGTTCACAAATTTTTAAGTAACAAATGATCTCAAATTTTAAAAGAGATTAGTCATACATCAATCAAGCAGAATTTTAGTTTGCCACATTCACGATATATATCAATACAAAAACATAACTTCTAATTTATGTTATGCAACACAAAAAAAAAAACTACACAATTTAAATGAAGTTTATGTGAAAAACAAATCTATAGTCATTGCCACACAAAAATCATATCTCCCTAAAAATCATGATCTATATAATTGAATTTATGCAAGATTATTATTTTGCACTAAAATCCACCCTTATTAGCAAGGTGAGCTTCCCCATTACAGACTAGAACATCAAGCACTTGAAGCAAATTTGTAAGACCACAACCTAGAGAAATGATCAAGGGGAGCAAAAAAGGAAAATAGAAGATGCAATGACCTTTATTTCACTTGTCAGGGACTATGAACAGTCTACCAAGTCTCGAACTAAGGTTTTCAAGCTCTAACTAAACTTTGGAAAAGAAAATGAAGGGATTATTAGATTTGTTTCTCACTTTCTCAGTGGAGAAGAGGATAAGTACGAATGGGAGAAGTTAAGTACTCCTAGCAGCAAAATGGAAGATTTCTATTTTGAATCAACTTGTTTTGGAGAAGATATCAAGAAGTTTCCTGTCAAGCAGGATGCACAGAAGTTAAATGGGGGACCAGGTATACCCATTCTCCTCAAGAACACCTTCATAGAACTGAAGACAATTTTGGGGAAGATAGTGGATTCCTGTAGCATGTTTGATAAAATGATTATATGTATTTTGACCTGTTTGAATAATACTTATTTCATGGCAGAGGTTATTAAAGTTGAGAAGTATGGGAATGACATAGAGGAGATTTCTTTTGCCCCAACTAAGTCTGATCAAAGTAGTGTGTTAGTGCCATTAAAGGTAATTATCAGGAGTTGAACCAATTCTATTGTTGTTTCTCTTTTTTAGATACATAACTTGGTGGTTGTTCACCAACTATTTGACAAAATATTGGCTTGAAATTGGAATGACTTGACTATAGAAAAGGATAAACCAAAAGGTCAACCAGAATACTCAAAAATGAAGATTAGTGGTATTAGACACTTTCAAATAATGGTGAAGACAGTTGAGGGGAAGACCATCACTCTCCTAACAAAATCATCAAATACCTTTACAAGTATTAAAATTATGATTTAGCAGAAAGAGGGAATTACTATAGACAATCTCTGTCTTATCTATGAGGGCAAACCACTAGAGAACTTGGCTTAGTTGATTGTATATAATATCTATAAGGATTCTCTCATTTTTTCAGTTTTGTGTTTACGTGGGAGAGTAATAGGATCTAGGAGACCATCAACTTCAAAGCATATTTCATACAAGGATGTTGCTTGTTCCAAGGTACCTAATCAATTAATGCTCCTTGCTGACAAATCAAGTCCATACATAGTTGAGAAATCAGATATTATGCCAACAGTGGAGATTATTCATCCCAAAGTCAAAGGAATTTTCAACTCTCTAAAATTTGAGGCCATTATTTATCAATTTAATGGATTTTGGCCTCACTCAGAGGAGCTCCATCAATGGATTTACACAAATTGGTCCACTCAGTGTGAGATCCTCTTGTGCTCTAAAGGTTTCTTTATTGTCCAGTTTTTTAATCTTATAGACTATCAAAAAATATTTGAAGGTCTTTATTTTTGGGGAAGAGCAAGTTTATTTATTATCCCTTGGTTTCCAGATTTTGATCTTGGTACTTTCATTATTTCTAAAATGCCTATGGGTTCGGCTACCAAATTTGCCTCTTCTATTTTGGCTACAACAGTGACCAGTGCTATTGGAAATGCTTTGGGATAATATTTAAAAGATGATTTAGATAGAACATGTAATGAAATATTTACTTATGCTCATATTTGTGTTGAGATTGATCTTAGTTAAGGACTACCTGGTAGAATAATCCTAAAACATGAAGATTTAACTTAGAGCCAAAGCTTGGATTATGAAAATACAACCTTTAGGTGTCATTTTTTCCATCAAATAGGTCATCTTTAGGATTCTTGCCTACAATTTCTAGGTCCCACAAAAGGAAAGAGAGGATATACTCATAAATTAAAAAGTTGGTAGCCTTTTGATCCAAAATCTACAGAGGATGAATAAGAAAATAGCTCAATAGAATCATCCACATCAGAGGATGAGAGAGATATAACTAAATAAAAAGAGGACATTGTTGATATTACAAATCAGCCATCGGAGACTCTTGAGAAAGGTGTGAAGGATGGGGAACCTTCCACTTGAGGAACAAAAATGTTTGAACTTACAGTGGGAGGAATTAAGATAACTCATGAGTCAGATACTTCATATTATGATAAGGAATTGACGATGGATGGTGTCTCCATAACAAATCATCAGAATCTACAAATGGTGGTGGATGGGTCTCCATTTGGGGGTTGGGTTGATGTGAAGAAGGGGAAAAAGGGAAGGATAGAGGATTTGGGATATATCTCCCATTAGCTCTTGTAATCTCTTTCCTTGTCTGTTGTTCACTTTTATTTGTTTATTTATGCTTGGCTATGTCCCTGTATACTCTGATTGGGAGGCTTCCTCTCCTTTGCTTGGGATTTTTTCTTTGGAATGTTGTTGCATCTACAGGATATAATTTCTAATTTTAACTAATATGAAGTTACAAATTTTTTCTGGGGGAAAAAGAAGTTGTAAGACCACAACAAAAAATTAGATCCCATCAAAATATTTAACATAAAAAAACACTCATTCCAACAATAAACAAGAAAAAAATAAATTAAAAATCTTGTCACTCTATCTAGACTAACTTGAATATGAACTACTTTGCCTTTGGCAGGCTTCTTTCCACTTCTACTATGCAAATGCAATTGTAGAACGGATAGGTTCATGCCATTAATATACAACACTAATCACTTGATACTTGACCTTGCCCACATCAATGCATGAATAAAAAAAGTATTTATAAAATAACTAAGATAATAAATATTGTTAGATTCACTAAAATTTACCCACACAATGGAAAAATGGATCTTTAAAGTTGATGTGCTGCTCTCATAAACGTCTCTTCAAATCTCACGCTTACCCAAAAATATTTCACATTAAAATTTAAGTATAAACTTATATTCATTTTACAAGGACAATCACAATCACAAAACGGATTAACAAAATCTCAATTATTTGGCAATATATTTGATAACATTAAATATATTAAGTACATTCGAGATTTGACCCTGAGACTTCATTATCGGTTTAATGTTAGAACTCAACCTATTCAAGTGGCATTTTGCCTTCATCTTTTTTGGATTGGACTCTCAAACCTTCAAATGCCACATGGAAACCTATACAACATATTGTATTTCGCTTAATGCTAGTCCACAGGTTGGCAATGAAAGCTGTAACCAATATAGTATCTCACATTCATACAACTATATAACCTTGCACCAAACCGTACAAAAAAAAAAAGCTTAAAATAAATAAACTGGTGATAAAAGTGCAACCATAATATGAATACAATAAATTAAAAAATTCACTCAATTTTTTTCATATGAATTTTAAAATATTTCCAAATAACACTCCTAAAAAATGAAAACATTAAAAAAACTAATAATATAAAGTTTGGAACATTAAAAAATATTACTTCTTAAATTAAAAGTATGGATGCCTATTTTTTAACATTTAATTTTTCAAATTTTATATTATTTGTTGTTTTCCATAAAATTTATAATATTGATAAAAAAAAAACTAAATTTATATTACATAAATATAAACTTATTTTTATTTTATATTTTAAATTATTTTAAATTTAGTAATCTAAACAAATTAAAACTTAGACAATTTAATTTACACAAAATATAACATAAATTAGCTGCAATTAATTTTTAAATTAAAATCCCCTTTCACAAACCATTTTAATAAAACTAAAGCAAAAATTGATACAAGCGGCATCTATTTATATAAATGTGCCCTCTCTTTTGATATATTTTTTACCTTAATATTAATGTTAAAGTGGATATAGCCCTATGACCGCAAGGATTCTCCATGTGGCCATTATATAAAGTTAAAGGCCTCCACATATTTCAATTCATGTTTAAATGTGGCATAGAAAGTCCAGGACTCCACTCCAGAGGAAGAGTTCCTCATTGAAATAGCACTACATTTGAGGTTGTTGGGATAAATGGCCACTATATTATTATCATTGGACACTTATTATTCAACCTTGTAGGTTCCAACTCACAAAAAGACTTAGTCACCATTCATAAATATATACATAGTATTTAAATCTAAGGGAGAGAGGTCATTGGCCTTATTTATATATACACTAAAGCTTTTATGACGCACGCCCTACCACTAACATAATATTATGGAGTGTTTACAATAATTTAATCAAACTCACTTATTAAATATAATGAGGTGATTGTGTTCATAAAAGAATATAATGTAACCACAATGCTTTAAGTGATTATGGACATTACTTTTTCGTAGATGCGATTTAGTTATAGTCCATATTTCAGAACATCGTGGGTTCATAGGTTTACCAAAAATCAAGGAATTCACAATCAAATGCCACATTGTGTTTGAATTGAATGGGTTAATGGTTCACAAACACAATTGGGCATTGAACTATGGCATTTCACTATGTCACTAATTCTATGAAATGACCCAGTTCTACAACCATTCAGAGATTGCCTAAATAATAAAATAAGTTACCCATTCACAAAGGATAACCATTGACTTATTTGTCAGAATCATGTGGTTTTGGGTTCATGGCGCTGTGAAGCTCCCTTGCTAATTTTCCAAGGGTTTTGTGAACAAGTTTGTTTATCCAACGAACATCTAATCCCATTTTAAGCCCACAACCACATCATCAACACCCCCCCCACCCCCCCCCCCCCCCCCCCCCCCCACACACACACACACACACACATATAACACATTCATAAGACCACATTTTTCATAGTTGGCCCTCTTTTGACCTTCACATGTTAAGTGCTTGTCACATATACAAATGGCCACAGTCAATCATCCACTACAAACCTCAATTAGATAAAACTATAGTTTAAAATCCCACAGGTCCACATGAATAAGTGTATAAAGCCTACCTCAAGTCATTTGTGTGTGTGTGTGTGTGTGTGTGTGTGTGTGTGTGTGTGTGTGTGTGTGTGTGTGTGTGTGTGTGTGTGTAACACAATCATAAGACCACATATTTACTTTTTGGGCCTCCTTTGATATTTGCACGCTAAGTGCTTGTCACTTATACAAGTGACCACAATCAATGGTCCACTACAGACCTAAATTAGATTAAGCTATAGCTTAAAATACCATGGGTCCATGTGAATAAGTGCATAAAGCCTACCACAAGTCCACTGTGTGAATTTGAGTGGTCAGGATCAAGACATGTGTCATGATCACGAATGTTCATGGTCTTAACACAAGATAATGCAATATGGCTTAATGCCTAAGGCATTTGGCATAACGTTTGACACAAGTGACAATGAGATCACCCTATCCATGTGGCCACCAAATAAATATTAAAGTATGCAACATTATAAGATGATTAATACTCTTTGAATGCATCTGATCTGTCTAGTGTCTTCATATGAAAGGCACAAGATAGCAGAGTGCAAAAAATCCACTTAGTTCCTCAGGAAAGTACATGGTGTGTGGCCATTGTATGATTGGTGTGGTCCAATTAGGACTCATAGAGTCTCAAAGTGGCACAAGTCAAAACTGTTAAGCACACAATACATTGAGGGGGGGGTGGCGGGGGCAAGGGGGGGGTGGTGAATCAGTTTATAATAAAACTTTAACTTTTAGAAATTAATGTTCACAAAGAAAGGATTCACACAAGATCTAATAATTATGCAACACCAAATTTACGTGGAAAACCCTCTCTCGAAAAAAACCATAAAGCAGAGCTGCTTGGATTTACCATCCGAATCCAACCATAAAATAATAATCCTTTTACAAAATTTCGTAGGCACCAACCTACTTGGAGACACCAATCCCCAGTGCTAAGCACCGACTTAGCAAGAGACACCAATCTCTTTGTTTTGAGGCACCGACCTCCACTAAAACAATCTTCCACCTTACTATTGTTGTTTCATCAATGAATGATGATAAATTCAATCTCCTCTTCTCCACAAAAATATGCTTATGCTTGAATGATGGATCTTCAATTCACTTTATATAGCCTCCAAAGGCTCTTCACAAAGGAGGTGTCCCATCCAAGAGGCACCTCTTCACTAAAATATGTGTTCATTGACATTTTCATCGATAATTCCATTGACAATTCCATTGACAATTCCATTGATATTCCATTGGTAATTCCAATGACATCAATTACAATTACTTTGACATTTTCATTGGCAATTCTGTTGACATCAATTACAATTCCTTTGACATCAATGATAATATTCCAACAATCTCCCCCTTTGTCATTGATGGCAATCCTGAAGAAAAATAGTACATGAACTTCCCCTTGCTATAGTTCTCCTCCTTTGTTTCCCCTTTCTTTAATTCTCCCCATTTAACATTAATGGCAAAGAGACATACAACACAATCACAATGTATGTCACCAAAGTATCTATGGATCTGAATAATGTTATGATTATCTCCCCCTTAATCCATCCTTGTCTTGACATATTTAATGACTAGATGAAGAATGGATCACCCCTAATTTCTACCTTGGAAACTCAAAAGTTTCTTTTGGGAGGGGCTTCATGAAGATATGTGCTATCTATTCTTTTGTGGTAACTTACTCCATCTTTACTTACTGATCTGCAACCTATTCTCTCAAGAAGTGATACTTGATTGGAATGTGTTTTGTTATAGAGTGTATACCTAGATTCTTCGAAATGTTTATTGCACTAGTGTTATCACAGAGTATTGAGATTGGATGTTCATATTATATCTTATAATATTTTGACATCTTCTTCATCCAAAGGACTTGTGTACAATAAGACACTGTTGCTATGTATTTTGCTTCAGTTGTAGATAAAGAAACAAAAGGTTACTTTTTGCTTAGCCATGACACTAGATTTTTGCCAAGAAAGGATGCTCCTCCACTTGTACTCATTCTATCATCAACACTTCCTGCCCAATTTGCATCTATGTATTTTGTTAGTGTGAAATCTTCACCTCTTGGATACCACAAGCCATAATCCAAAGTCCTTTTTAGATATTTGAATATCCTTTTGACCACTTGCACATGTGTTTCTTTTGGGGCTGCTTGAAAATGTGCTACCAAGCTTAAAACTTACATGATGTCATGGTGTATAACAAGATACCAATCATGGATCTATAAAGCATCTAATTTGCCTCAGGTGATTCATCATCTTTACTTACCTTGCATCCTATAACCATGGGTGTGCTAACAGGTGTGCAATCTTCCATTATGAACATCTTCAATATCTCCTTTATATAATTGGTTTGGGAGATAAATTTTTTTTTTTTAGATTAAGAAATTTGCAAACCAAGAAAAAATGACAACTCACCCAACATGGAAATTTCAAACTCCTTTCGCATATCTTTTGCAAATGCTTGGGGCATTCATTCACTATCTCCTCTAAAAATGATATCATCCACATATACCACAACAGTCAACTGATTCTCACCTTTAGTCTTGATATAGAGATTATTTTCAAAAACCCCCCTTTTAAAACCTTATTCTTGTAGATATTTATCAAGCCTTGAATGCCAAGATCTGGGGGCTTGCTTTAGCCCATATAGTTCCTTCTTCAATTTGCACATATAGTCCTTATTTTTTGATAAAAATAAACCTTCTAGTTGTTCAATATATACTTCTTCCTCTAACTTTCCATTTAGAAAAGCATATTTCACATCCATTTGATAAAATTTGAAGTTCTTAAAATCATCATATGCCAAAAAAAATCTATTGGCTTCTAATCTCATAACAAGGGGCAAAGGTTTCTTCAAAATCAATATCTTCCACTTGAGCACACCCCTTGTAAACCAACCTTGCTTTATTTCTCATTACTTGGTCATCTTCATTCAGCTTATTCCTGAACACCCACTTAGTACCAAATACATTCTTGTCTTTTGGTCTAGGAATGAGTTCCCATGTCTCATTCTTTTCAATTTGATTCAATTCTTCCATAGCATCAATCCAATTCTTGTCATTGCTAGCTTCTGCAAAACTTTTGGGCTCTATTTTGGATAACAAGGAGAAGTTTACTTGTTCAGGTGTACTCACAAATCTTCTTCTAGTTTGTATCCCAACATCAATATCACCAATAATTTGACTTTCATAATGATGCTTTTGAACAAATTGAGATGGTGCCTTTGTATCTTCCTACTCCATTTCTTCTTATTTTTCTACTTCTTCTTCTTTGAAGTTTGGTTCCTCTGAACGATCATTTGTTTATGCATTTACTTTTTGAGGCCTTGTTTCATCCATAATTACACTGGCACTTTCTATGATTATTTTTAGCCTTTTATTATAACATCTATAAGATTTACTTTTTGAGGAATATCCGAGAAAAAAATACCTTCATCAGCTCTTGAGTCAAACTTTCCCAAGTCTTCTTCATCTCTCTTAATGAAGCATTTTCTCCCAAACACTTTGAAATATTTGACTGATGCTGGTCTAATCCTCGATAACTCATAAGGAGTTTTGATATTGTTTGCTCTGGTTTGTCCTTTGTTCAAAATGTAGACTACGGTGTTAACCGCTTCTCTCCAAAAATTATTTGATAGCTTACATTCATTTAACATCATTTTAGCCATTTCTTGAACAATTCAATTCTTTATTTCTACAAATCCATTTTGATGTGGATTCCTTGTAGCTGAGAAATGCCTTTTTATTCCATGCTGCTCACAAAAATCATTGAATTCATTTGAGATGAACTCACTTCCTTGATCTAATCTCAAGCACTTGATCTTTAAATTCATTTCATTTTCAACCAAAGCTTTAAAATTTTTAAACTTATCTAATGACTCAAATTTTTTTTAAGAAAGGCAACCCATGTTATTCTGAAATAATCATCAATGAGAAACATAAAGTAGCTCTCACCTTGTATGCTTTACATTCTTATATGCCCACAAAGGTCTGTATGCATCACTTCCAATGGCTTGGTGATTGAGTACCCCTTTGACCTGAAACTCACTCTTCTCTATTTTCCATGATGACACTACTTGCAAAGAATGTTTGATGGTTTTGTAATCTTTGGCATATATCTTATGTCTTGTCTAGTGATGATTTTCACTAGATTATCAAGGTCAATATAACCCATCCTTCTATGCCATAACCAACTTTCATCAATTTGACTCATGTAGCATTTCTCTCCCTTAACTTCACTAAGTATGTACAGGTTTTTTTTGTTTTCTTTGCATCTGAAACTAATTCTCCTATGTCTATTTTACTGATCACACAAGCTTGAGCATAAAATGTGAGAGTGTGTCCTTGATCACACATTTGACCAACACTTAGAAGGTTATGCTTCAAGCCTTCAACATAAAATACATTTTATGTTTTTGTTTTTCCACTATCAAGGATAAGGGTAACTTTTCCATCTATTCTTTTTATGGCATTATCTCCAAAATTTATTGTGCCTCCACTCATTTCCTTTAAGCAGAGAAAATTGCTCTTATCCCCAGTCATGTGAATTGAGCATCCACTATCAATATACCATTGTTGCCCTTCATCTTGTGCATGAAATGTTGTTTGCACAAGCATAGATTTCTCCTTGGCCTTATTAACTTCCTCTTGCTTCTATTTCCATATTTTTGTAGGTTCTCTTTTCTTTACAACACGAGTATTCACTTTATTTTTATTTCTAGGGGGTTCTACAACAACACTTCTACGAAACTGTGTTTTATGTCCATAGTTATTACAATTATAACATACAATGTTATTCTCTTTGTAATTCGATAATGGGGAAAATGAGTTATAGTTTCTAATTGAAACTCCATAAGTACCTTTGCCATTGTCCCGTGCATACCTATATCTTGAATGTGTCCTACACTCCATTGCTATATGCCCAAAATGATTGCATAAATAATAATAACCATAGAAGGAACTTATGTACTTGATCACATTATATTGTCTTGGAGGGAATATTCCTATGAAATTTTATATGGGTATGTTCTTACCTTTGTTATCTTTGGGAGGAGTAACATGTTATTTATTAACATGATCTTTCTTCTTATCACTTCTACCATTTATGGACCCCTTTAGTACATCCACGTAGCTTTTGGGCTTCTCTGCATATACTTTCTTTGGTGGTTCTATAATTTTTAAACTTTGCCCTTCTTTAGTACCTATCTGGTTCTCTTAATAACCAAGACTAGTTTTAATGACTAGTGACCTTTGATAATTTGGATGTCACCCAATTTTTCAGTGCTCTTTTCAAACTTTAAGCTATTTTTCAGTTGGGTAGTGGTCTTCTCCAATTCTATTCTTAACACAACTATTTTAGATTCTAACTTTATTTATTCATCTTCCTTTGTCTTTAGTTGGGCTCTCACATCCTCCTCTATCATTTTTACTTCTTCTAATGGAGTCTTTAGGCCAATGATTAAATTTTTTGATTCCTCAACATTTTGTGACATTCTTATTTTCAAAGCACAATCTTCTTCTTCATATTTTTTAATATGTAGTCTTTGTTTCAGATTCCTTTTCTTAAGCACTTTTATCTCACCTAAAGCACATATGAGTACTTCTTCAAGATTTACCTCTCCTTCATATTCAACATCTTCTTCCTCTTCCAAGGTTCTTCATTTTTAGAGGCATCATTTTTTATTTCTATATCCATGAATAAATTTTTTTCTCTATCACTGTCTGATGTACTCTCATCGCTTTTCTCAGTTGAGCTACTATCCTTTCTGGAATAGAGGATTTTCTTGTTCATACCAAAAAAATTCTTGTATTCATTTTGTTTGAAGCTTTTCTTGTATTGAGGTTTGCTTTTCTTCTTATTCCTTTCCTCATTATGACTTTCTTCATCATCACTATCATCCTTATGTGGACATTTAGAAGTAAAATGTCCTATTTTATCACAATTGAAACACTTGAAAGGTATCTTACCTTTGTATATTCTAGATCCCCTTTTAAGCTTTCCTACAAAAAGGGCCTCTTTTTCATCTTGTTCATCAATGACATCATCACTTGATTCAGGTTCTTTATTCTTTGCTTTCTTTGAAGCTTTAAAAGATGCTTCCCTCTTAGATGGTTTTTCCTTTTCAGTTCTCATTTCACACGCCATGAGAATCCCATGCAACTCATCCATTATTAATGAGTCTAAGTCCTTTATTTCTTCAAGGGAAGTGACTTTAGCACTTTTTGAATGATCATGGATTCTTCAACCTTTTCGCCAAGTCCTCTAATGGTGTTAACAATATCATCTACATGAAGAAGATATACCGCAACATTTTCTTCATCTTTCATTTTCAAGCTCTCGAATTATCTCCTATGAGTTTAGGGTTTTCCCTTATTCACTTTCTTGTCACCATCGTAGATGTTTTGAAGTTTGTCCCATATCTCCTTTGCTGAATCAGATTGCATAATCTTGACAAACTCTAATTCTAATAAGCCACACAAATTAACGTTCATGGCTTTGGCATTATTCTCACTAGCCTTCTTTCTTGTTTTATATTGTGGTGGAGTTTGTGGCATTATATATCCAATTACTATTGTTTTCCAAATATCAAAACCAAGGTCCATTAGATATGTTTGCATCCTTATGCTCCAGAATGCATAGTTTATTTCGTCAAACAATGGAGCCTTGTTTGTGGAGAAACCTTCTTGAACATGATGCCTAGCCATGTGTGCTCTTGGGATCTACCTTCCAATGGTTAGACTGATTTTGAAGGAACCACTCTGATACCAATTATTAAGCACACAATACACTAAGAGAGTTGTGGGGGTGGGGGGGTGAATCAATGGATAATAAAACTTTAACTTTCAAAAATTAATGTCAAAAATAAAGCATTCTCACAAAATCTAATATTTAAGTAACAAAAGATTTATATGAAAAACCCTCTCTTGGGGAAAACCACAAAGTAGAGCTATTTGGATCTCCTGTCCAAATCTAGCCATAAAATAATAACCCTTTTACAAAATTTTGTAGGCACCAACCTAATTGGAGACACCAATCCCCACCGCTAGACCGACTTAGTAAGAGACACCAATCTCTTTGTTGTGAGGCATCAACCTCCACTAAAACAATCTCCCACCTTACTATTGTTGTTTCATCAATGAATGATGGCAAATTCAGTCTCCTCTTCTTCTCCATAAAAATCTGCTTATGATTGCATTATTGAAATAATTATTTCTCATATATTTTCCAATCTTCTATCTACCGTATATAGCCTCCAAAGGATTTTCACAAAGGAGGCGTCCCATCCAAGAGGCACCTCTTCACCAAAAGATGTGTTTGTTGACATTTCTGTAGACATTTTCATCGACAATCCTATTAATATTTCCATTGACAATTCTGTTGATATTTTTGTTGGCAAATATGTTGGTAATTACATTGACATCAATTACAATTACTTTGACATCTCCGTTGTCAATTCTGTTGACTTCAATTATAATTACTTTGACATCAATGACAATACTCCAACAAAAAATATATATGCATGGCTTTGAGCCATTATATTTAATATATTAACATAATGACTATGTTATTTGGCCCACCAAATAAGCCAAAAAGAATATTCTCTCATTTCACAAATTTATATATGGTCATGGTTATGTGCACTATGAATAGTCTAAGACTCATGCAGGAAGGATACCAACTATGGACTATCACAATGGTGACACTTGTCACCATGAGAGCTTCATGTGGTCATGGAATCCACATAGTCCAAGGTGAAGTGTGATCCCTTTACTACTCTGTGGCCATAGGATTGCACTAAGTGGCACGATCTTGGCCACACGAATCACAAAGACTATTTACACAAACCAATTCAAATATAAAATGCTAAGATTATATTAACATATAATATTATTTAATTTATATTCTAAGTATATTTAATATTTATAATTTTAATATGCATATTTAGTTGTTTGCAATTTATGCCACAAGTCAAAATATCTTGAACCATATCATATTATATGTGTTTAATTGAGTGGCGATATTGTAATATTTATAATATGTATGCTTGTAATCCCTACAAAAGACGTGTTTATCGTATTTATTGGAAAGTTTCAATATAAATTCTTATTATTAACTTAAATTTTTTTTTGAAGCAAGTGTAAAATTTTCAATATTTTAAATGACCATGAAAGCAATTGTGATACCACCTCACACATTTCTAAAGAAATGTTTTTTAACTATGTGGCCAGTGTTTCTTATAAACTATGGATGTGTTACATTTATTAAATCCAACCTTTATCATGGACCTTGTCTCTCTTGTCTTTATATGGCCACATGATTAAATTCGCGACCTTGACTTTGATTATTACACTATCATCTTTTGCTTGCCATCCCTTCACGAAGTTCCAGTTCTAATTTTCTTGTGTCCTTTTCTATGCCTAATTGTCTAGACCGACACATGCCATCCTCCCATAGGTCATGGGGTCACATAATATATAAAGTATATGGAATACAAAAATTCGACTTTGTATTTTGAATATCTTGTGACTTCGCATAAATTACTCCATATAAAATTATAAAAAATTAAATTCTAGACAAAATTCCTATATTATGTCACTATTCATTGTTTCACTGTCAATACATGTACATATATATCTCAAAACAAACATGCTACCCATGCATTCCATGACATTATTTACAAATATTCCTACTCACACGAATCAATTTTTTCAGTACACAAATGAGGCTACATGGTTAGATTATGTTCCAAAGCACCTCTTTAGTTCAAACGTATCAGTACACAAGAAATATTATTTCTCTTACCAAACATGATTTATTGCAACCAAAAAAAAATGTATCTATGATACGAGAAATATAAGGAATGTTCATGATGTTTGTATGGACAAAATCCCTGAATCTTGAATCGCTTTATATATTCAAAAATATTATTAGAAAAGGACGAGCTAGTAAATGTCCCGTGTATTCTATTTGCATCACTTTTATGTAAGATAATTTGCAGATAATGTCATTAAAGGATAAATAGAGGGTATATGCACCTTGTACAAGAGCATGAAGGAATTTATATGGGCAGAGGTTGAGTTTGGAGAATTAAAAAATGTTGCTTTTTGTGTTGGAGGTATGGATACCTTTTTTTAAAGCTTTGGTTTATATATATATATATAATGGATACCTTTTTTTAAAGCTTTGGTTTATATATATATATATATATATATATATATATTTTGGTTGTTTTTTATAAAGTTTAAAATAATGATATGAAAGGACTAAATTTATGTTATTCAAGTACAAATTTATTTTTATATTGTGTTTTAATTTATTTTAGATTTAGTGAACTAAGCAAGTTAAAACTTAAACAATTTAGTTTGTCTAAGATATAACATAAACTACACAAATATAAATGTAAAGAGTCGATGATTATTGAACTTTCTATTTATAGAAATGATAAGAAGATAGGGTGCTTAGCTTGTTCCTTGTTATGTTCTAATTATTTCATGTGCACAAACCTATGAAATGACTTGAAGTGGATTTGTAGTTGCTATGTTCTAATTAAGAGACTGACTATCATAATGTGTTAGGATGATATCAATAATGATTGGATTCTTACAACAACTAGATATGTCCATTTTCTAATAAAATTGTCTTTTGTGTTTTTTTGTTTTGTTTTACCACAAATTGTTGAACCTTCTTGTAAAGATGTTTCTTATTTAGTTTTAGATGTTCAATAGTGTACACAGATTCATATTTATCTTCCTTCATCTTAAAAACCTAGCTTCACTTTCAATGGTTTGCTTGGCATGTAAAAATGAGTTATAAAGATGGGTTGGGCAGCCCCAACCAGACCCTGCTAAGTGGTTGAGGACTGTCTACATTCCAATATGACAAAGAGGGCTCAAATTAAATGGATTTCTCCCACATGTGTATAAATCCTCAATAATGCTCTGCTAGAATGTAATGCAACCAATAATTTGGATTTTGACACTTGAAATATTCAAGTTTGACCTTGATTTAGGTGCCTAAACTTGGCTTTGGACTGTTCTTTTGAGGTTTTTTTATATTTAAATACTTTAGGATAATGCCTCAAAGATGTGTGTATGTATTCCTCAATGTACAAGTAATTTCTCAAAGTGAACTCTAGATAGGAATAACCTTAGGATTGTTTTATATATCTAGATGACTCTTTGAATAATTTCCCTCTATAACGACATGTAAAACATGTGTGCTAACCTAAAGGAAGGGTTTGAATTTTAAAAATAGTTGTTTAGAGAACTTGGGAGACTACTAGCAAAGGAAAACATTATTGGTAACAATAATAATCTAACTATTTTTTACACTATCCAAGATGGAGGAAATAGTAAATTGGAATATGAAAATAGTCTACTTAAGATAATAGAATCATTAAACATAGACTAGGGAGATATTGTATGACACATTCATTTAGCCTAGTAAATAGATAGATGAATGGTTAGTAAAACATGTGAAAAAGAGTCAAATGTGTATGCACAAGCCATATATGTCAAGGATACATCAGAATTGACATTGTCAAGTGTCTAATACAAAATTTATGGATTTATTTTTATAGTGTGTTTTAACCTATTTTAGATTTAGTGATTTAAACAAAGCTAAAACTTGGATAATTTAGATTGATTAAGATAACATAAACTACATAAATATGAATGTAAAGAGCCAATTATTATTGAACTTTATTTTTATATAAATGATAAAAACATATGTTACTTGGCCTATTCACTACTCTATTTTTATTACTCCATGTGCATAGACTTCTGAAATGACTTGAAATGGATATGTGATTTTTAGCTCAGAAGAATCAGTGTAAAAATCTACCAGAATGTTATTAGTAATGCTTAGACACCTGCAATGATTAAATATTTATAAAATCTACTAAATTTTTCTTTTATGTTTTTATAGTCTATT